>JAWNOS010000596.1:14072500-14335000 GCA_035045845.1 Drosophila buzzatii
TTGGTAAGAAATGCATAAGGGCCAGCGCGACAAAACAAAAGTAAAGAATTGCCACAGCATCGCACAGCACAAATCATCTGATGACATCTGAAGTGCGAAACACGCTTGAGTAATTGAACGCGCAGCCACCGAACACATTTCGCACATTGTTTAATTACGACGAGACGAGCCGAGGCGAGCGACGGCCGAGTGCTCCAATGGAATGCCATGCCACGCCCCCTGCCAGCTAAATTTGGGGTTTGATTTCTAGAGAGTGTACAAAGCGAGAGTGGGGTGAAGACAAAGATCTGTCAACTGATTCAGCATACACATGAAATGGTTATGATTGGTTATAGATTGGCTCTCTTTACAGGGTATTCATGAAGAGAGATGTTCTTGAAAAGATTATAGTGTATATGGCATGCATATATGGTATATGGCATATTGAAAGGAGAACTCATTTAGAGAGTCTGCAATCAAAGAATATTCTTTCAGGAAGTATTCATTTACAGGGTATACCTATGATTTTCTATGATATAGAGGGTATTCATTCATTGGGTATTCCATTGAAAGGGTTTTATCACAGAGTACAGAGAGTCCTAACAGAAAGTATTCATTTACAGGGTATTCATACTCTTGTACAGAAAATCCTAACAGAAAGAATGCATTTACAGGGTATTCATACTCTTGTACAGAGAATCCTGATGGAAAGAATGCATTTACAGGGTATTCATACTCTTGTACAGAGAATCCTGATAGAAAGTATACATTTACAGGGTACTCATACTCTTGTACAGAAAATCCTGATAAAAAATTCATTTACAGGGTATTCATACTCTTGTACAGAGAATCCTAATAGAGAGTATACATTTACAGGGTATTCATACTCTTGTACAGAGAATCCTAAGGGAAAGTCTTCATTTACAGGGTATTCATACTCTTGTACAGAGAATCCCA
The DNA here is from genome assembly GCA_035045845.1 of Drosophila buzzatii. Classification (NCBI taxonomy): domain Eukaryota; kingdom Metazoa; phylum Arthropoda; class Insecta; order Diptera; family Drosophilidae; genus Drosophila; species Drosophila buzzatii. The sequence continues at coordinate 14,073,437 of JAWNOS010000596.1, forward strand.
ACAGAAATTATTAATTTACAGGGTATTCATACTCTTGTACAGACAATCCTAATAGAATGTATGCATTTACAGGGTATTCATACTCTTGTACAGAAAATCCTGATAGAAAGTATAGGGTATACATCGTTTTCTACAGAGTATCCTAATAGAAAGCATTCATATTCTAATGAGTAATACTTTCTAGTAATCATATCACTTATTTACTGGGTATACTTGCAGTTGATTTTCTATAAATCTCGTCACAAAAAGCAAGATCTGTACACCTCGCTCCCAAGATACGTTACAAATTACTCCTTCTATTACAGGGTATACTAAACAAACGCAAATAATGCTATTCAAAATCTTTTATATTTTCAAAAACCAATAGACTCTTTTCCCTTTTTGGGAACAGTGTCTAAAAATGCCTCAATATAAACTAGATTCGATCATCTCATATCGTAGCTACTGAATTGTCTAAAATTGAAAATTGAATTCTCCAAAATATCAAAAATTCAGATATAATCAAATACATTATCTAATTATGGTCTAAGTATGGCTGGCTATAGATTCAGCTACTAAGACACGCTCAAACTGGTTGGGTTGATCTGCACTACACATTTATTCCTGAGGAACTGGGCAAGCTCTTAGCTTAAAGATATTGTTGGGTATAACAAAATGAAAATTCTCGTAATTTAGCTTAAGATTTACAAAATGGGAAACCTTTAATAAATACAATATTTGCATAGCTACTATTATGATAAATAAATGATTAAAGAGTCTGTCTTTTATGATTCTCATATCGCAATTATCAAATAGATATATGTATGTATGTACACACATATCTTCAATTGACTTAATGTGGTTGTATACTTTGTTTGTTTGTTTGTTTGTGGTTCCTAGCTGTAGCTGTAACTGACAGCTCAGCAATTGCAAATGCAACAAAACACATTGTAAAATGTATGCAAGAGAAAGCTTGGGAATGGAATATGCCCGACTAACCAATATCCTATGCTGCAAATAGATCGATAAATATTCTCCAATCATTTTGTTTAGTTAAGAATATCTAGGGGAATTTTAGACAAATTTTGCATACAATTTTTGCTATACAATTTCTACAACTTCCTTAGTCAACCAATATACTCGCTTTTACTGCTGCCCAAACAGTGTATCAATATATTATCATGTATGCTGTGGCCCGACACTTTAAGGGCATTTTTGACACAATTTGAAATCGACCTTGTTTGACAACTGCTGTCATAACTCTGAAGTTTTTGTACGAAAATTTGATTCAAAAAACTTTGTAGAAAATATTTACTTAAAGTTTAAGAACTTCAAGTAAATAATATAATAGTGAATAATTTACAAAAATTCATAAACTGAATTCTGCTTTCATAAGTTGTAACACTTTATGGTGTTTTTTTAATTTGAAAAACTTTAGCTGTAATTTACTAATTGGAAAACAAATGCCATTATGCAAATTCTGCTATATTTTGCGCTTCACATTTCAAGCCACAAAGTAATACACTTAAAAAAATGTATGAAAAGAAAGTGGTCTTACCTCGTCTAAGAACCAGAGAGCTTTATTTGCTTCAATTATTCGCAATTGCCGCTAGGAACCACTTACCGCTCTTAACTGTTTTTCTTTTTTTAATATTATTATTCAAAGCCTTTGGCCTTACACTGAAAACAAATTGAAAATAATTTTATGCACTGCACGAAAAGTTGTTGAATTTATATTGGAACACTTTCAAAACTTGTTCATTAATTGTTCGCGTTTTTATTTTACGTCAAATTTGTTTTTTAATTTGAATATTTGATTTAATTCTTTGGCTCTTGGGTTTGGTGCGCTGGCCTCAGCTAGACGCAAGCGAACGCTGGCGTTGTCGATGCTGAACTGCTACTTGTTGGCATTCGCTGTCCTCTGACAGCCCGCAGATGCCAAATGCGCAGCCAGGCAGTCGGGGGAGCAGGAGCATGTGTCTGTGTGTGTGTGTGTGTGGCGTAAACATAGAGTCGGCTTTTAGTGTTTCGTGATTTCGTTTGTGGTCCTCGGGTGTTCATTCGCACGAGGCGCGCTTCGTATGGGATTCATTTGAATTCGCTGTGCTGCGAATTTGTTTGCTGGGTTAAATGCCGTTACTTTGCAGCAAAAGCTCAAGCGGCATATGGCACACTCTCGCTCGCTCTCTTTCTCTCTCTCTTTGTTTACCTCTCATTGGCTTACCGGCAAAATCGCAAAGAGCTTTCGTTTCCAAAGCTAGCTTTCACTTTGAATGAGGCAAAAAGCTTTGATTCTGATGCTGCTGCGGCTGCGACTGTGACTGCTGCTCGTCTGATTGGACAGCAAAAGCTAATTAGAATTAAATGCCAACGTCTGCTTTCAAATGGCGCTGCATACTTTTATGCGCACAGCTATGGCGACAATTCCTTAGTAATTAATGCCCTTAACGAACACACACACACACACACACACACACACACACGCACACACACACTCATGTGTATAAAACTCTTTGAACTGTGGAAGCCATTAACCTTAAATATGATTAGATTCGTTAGCCAACTAACCTAAATATGTTAGTTCGTGCCTTGACCAGACTGACAACTTTAAATTTGAATGTAGTATATTAAGTGCAATGCAATGATATTAAAATGACATGAATGAAACTAAGTAGTTAAAGTAGCTAGTAAATTTGATGAAAACTTTTTTACTCCTATATAAGCTCAAGATATTCACAATGCAAGTCTCATTAATTGAAATTCTAATTGGAATTTCAAATCAAATCGTTAAGCCAAATTATTAACGTGAATTAATAATTGATATATAGCAGATACATAAATGTAAATAGATGTTGAGATAGTCAGATATTCGCACAGCATTTACTTAATTTTAAATATATTTAAAGCTCGGCAAAACGTGCACTTTACATATAAGCAAAGAGTATCTAATATTTAAATGTATACACATAATCCCATTAGACTAAACGCTGATGTGGAAAACATATACATATGTACATAAACACATATATGCATAGGCTAGTCGTTGCACACACACACACACAGCTGCACTGTAGCAACGCTTATTCTAATTGGAATTATGCTCGAGCTACGTACGCCAGGCAAATGCACTGAGAGAGGGAGAGACAGAGAGAGAGAGAGCATGATGTCTGGGCGAGTGAATGACCGACCGCAATATTTAAATCTATTAAAACTACTGCTCAACGTGGTGCGCATTGCTATATACAGCAAATGCACATAGACAGATATAGAATGTGCTCCAATTGGAGTAGATTTATAGAATTTGTGGGAACGTCATCAGATTAGCCACTTACTATTCAAATGCAAATGGGATCATTTTATTCAAATTGTATAATTCTCTTATTCAACAGGCATCTATAACGATGTCTCTCCCACTCTCTTTCTGGCTTTCACTCTGACTCAACGATACCCTGTCTCACTCTCACTGAGTGACAGCTTGAGGGCGTACAAGAGTTTACCCACACGCAAACTCACTTGGATAATAGCTCTATGACAACTCTGTACAAGTTCTCACTACTCTAACAGCAGGAGACTCTGCTGTTAGACAGCGCTGTTAATTTTACATGCTGCACAATATACATACTATGTAAGTTTGAATGTCAATATATTTGTTTCTATTTTCCATATAAGCCAAATCCTAAAAGTTTTTGCTTATCAAACTCTATAGACCTTTCATCGATTCCTCTGCATAATTGTGCTTTTTCCTATAATCCCAAGTCTGCATATGACTTCCATATATGTAAGTTAATTCCGTGGCGATGCCCGACGTTCTTTATTACCAAAAATCTTATGATTAAAGCTAGCTCTAAGCCCTGAAAATCCTGACCTACCCTATTGTGCGAAGGGCAGCAACATTGTTGCGTGTAGATCCTATTTCGCTGTGCAGCAACATTGTTGCGCGTGGATCGTATTTCACTGGGTAGCAACATTGTTGCGCGTAGATCCTATTTCGCTGGGCAGCAACATTGTTGCGCGTGGACGTCTCTGTCGCTGTTGTGCAATATCCGCTCAAGGCTTCTGGTGTCTGGTGCACTCTGTTGGTCAGTTGTGTTAACTATAAGCATATCAAGCTCTCTCGCTCTCTCTCTCTCTTGCCAATATGCTCCTAACACTCTTCTTACCAGGCACAGAACTTATCTTTTTAGTTTAAATCCAATTTACTGTTCGACATCTGCTATAATTTCAAGTTTAAATCCCAATTCCCATTAAAAGAAATCTTCAATTTTAATCATAAAAGTTTTTATATTTTTCGGTTTCGACGCTTAGCTAAGTAATATAAATTTTTTATTTTACCTTCATTTTGTATTTAAATATATTTATATATATACCATTGTATTTAATTATATGTATATCTACAGTAGTTATTATTATTATTATTATTATTATTATTATTTATATTTATTTATATTATTAAACTTGCTTTGTTTTTTTGTTTTTTCTCTAGGTTTTGTTTTTGTTTTGCTGTTTTCGAATTCCTTTTTTACTTTAAAACAAGTTTTCATAAAAAAAAACTCAAAATTCATTTGTTTTACTTTTTTAAATAAGACAAATTACACTCATATATATTCATAAGTATATATGCTGTTTTTATATATACTAATTTATAGTTTAATTTAAAAAAAAAAAAGTAAGTTTAAGAATAATGCGTTGAAAAAAACAACTGTTTGCAAATTCCATTTCAAAAACAAAATAAATACATTTTCGCACATGAACTAAGAAGCTAGAAATGAAGCCCTTGCCGCCAGGCGCTCTCGAGATGCTGCGTGTGTGTGTATATATATATATATATGTGTGTGTGCGTTGTGTATATATGTATTTGTATTATAAGAGTACAACTCGAATCCTTTGGAGCACATATAATTTGTTACAAAAATATAACCAGTTCCATTAAAAAAAAAAAAAAATAATTAAAAAAAATTAACAAAAAATATATTGAAAATAAAATCCACAATTTTTGTTTTGCCTTACATAAACACACACATATGCAAAATGTTGCTATCAAAAAGCAGTTACAAAATTTTTGTTGTTTTCTTTCAATTTCCTTTTCCTTTTTTTTTTTTTTTTTTAGTATGTAACAAAAGGACAGCTTCAAAGTTGAACAAATTTTGGCGCACACAAAAATACTTTTTGGAAACTGCCGAAAGTGAATACCCCTAACGAATTTATATGCGGCTACTACTATGAAGGCTAAGCGTGTGGTCCTCTCTCTCCCTCTCCTTCTTGCTTTCGATCTCACTCCCTCTCGCTCTCGCCCTCCTCTCTCTCTCTCTTATCCATTACAAAACGGTTTGTTTACGTTTTTGGATTTGTTTTCTGTCACATGGAAAGCGACCACACGCACTTTTGTTGTTGTTGTTTGTAAATATACAATTTTCATATACACTATATATATATAGATATATATATGTATATATAATAAATATATATATGTATAAACATATATTTATATATACATGTATATATATATATATAATTTGTATATAGTTAAATTAGCATTTTATTGCAGTTGAGTATACTAGGTTGACTTGCATTTTGTTTTCTTTTTATTTACTTATGTTTTGTTTTCTTTTGTTGTATTATTCTATGTTGTTTACTGTTTGTTGTTGGTGTTTTAGTTCTTCGATTCGATACGAGGAGGCTTCTTTCTTATTGCTTCTTGAATTTGTTTCATATTTATGTTCTCTTATTTGTTGTTGTCTATAGTCTCTGTTTGTTTTTCTTCTACTTCATCTTCTTTTTTTTTTTTGTAATTAGTTTCGCTATATTTTGTTTCGATTGTTATTGAATTCTGTTGTTGTTGTTGCTTGTTTTTTTTTTTTTTGTTTTTGTTTGTTGGTGTTTGGTTAACGGCATCATAAGCTCAACATTCCCGCTGCGCTTCATGCTTATTTAAGTTATTAATTACGCGTTGCTAATTATAAATTATGTTTTAGTATCTTGTGTTTTTCTCTTCATCATGTTTGTTTGTTTATTTTGTTTTGTTTTGTTTTGTTTTTCCGTTTTGTTGATGGCGCTGCAGCTGCTACAATTTATTGTTGTTGCTGATGTGTGTTCCTTTGGTCGACAACCTTGGGGTGTGCTGGCACCTGTTGCCTGCCACTAGCACAGGGCTCAGTACTGTCAACGAGTATGCTCGACGCCAACAAATTAGGATGCACGTGTTTCTTTGCCCAGCTCTGCCCAGCTCAAGAACAGATTCATCAAATTTGAAATCTGCTTTGGAATGAGCAAGCAGATGAGTTGTTTTAGCATCAGCTCATCTGCATGAATTTATGGGGTGGTGGGCATTGGTTTCATCATCATCAGCTGCGCCAGAGTGGGCTCTTTTTGAGCCTGACAGACAGCTTACGATGCACGCGCAGCCTAAATTGCTCCTGATCCTAAGTATCGTCAGACATGAACGCGTTCTGAGTCTTCGACTCCTCAATACGGCGAATTTGCTGGCGCAGATACATAATTCTATATAATTGAAAGAAAAATTAAACAAATTACCAAAAATATATCTATATTTTTATTTGATTTTACTTACTTTTGTTCTTGCAGCGTCGCATTGATCTCCGTGCTGCGCACTAAACTCCTCGCACATTTCAATTCGGCGCATATCCTCGTGCAGTTGATATCCCCAAACAGATGCGTCTCCTCGCAGCACTTTTGGGCCTGTAACATATATCACATTCAAAGATTAAAACATTTTAAGAAGTCTATAAACTAATCTATGGCTCAAGTCTTAATTCCAAGTTTGGATTATTTTAAAAAGTAAAGTATTCAAGGCAAATGAGATTTTTTACATTAGTAATTTGAAATGTGAAACCTGAAGAGAGCTTTGCTTAAGATATCTTTTACTCCAAATCTATTCGTTTAATCAGAATATGAATTAACTGTAGGACCTCTACTTCTACAGCATCTATTCTTCTTAAGTCTTTCAGTTACCTGACGCTCCAATATCTCCGCCTGCCAATTGGTCACGTGCGCAATTAAATCAGCGCGAAAGTATTTTGCAAGCTTGGGTGAAATTTCCGGCCCACGCAAATTTGCCGCCTGCACAGAGGCTACACAGCTCTGGAGTGTGCTTAGTGTTGCCGAACCGGTGCCATCGACTATTGAAAGAATGACATAGTTAATAAACTAATTTTGATATTCACAATTGCATTGATATACTTACGTTTGCGCTGTTGTTGGGCCTGTTGCGCCGCCTGTTGCGTTGCTTGTACCGCAGCCATGGCTGCTGCAGCGGCGGCTGCCGCAGCAGCCACCTGTTGATGTTGATGTTGGTGTTGTTCTAAAGCTGAGCCACTTAAATCTAATTCTTGCGTTGGCGTTGGCGGTCCCTCGCCAAGCGTTGCTGCACTGCCGCACAGACTGTTGCTGCCCATGGAGGTGATGACGCTGATGCCGCTGACAGTGCCCAGGCCGGGTACGTTGCAGCTGCTGCTGCTGCTATTGCTACCGACAATCGCATTGCTATTGCCGATCGCATTTGTCGCCGGTGAGGAGGACACCACGCCCACGCCAACGGCAAGCCCATCGACCGCCTTAAGGCCAAACGGTGCATTGCAGGTGTAGGCATTGCTAGCGTTCACATTGTTCGTGTGACTCACGATCGTTGGTATGGGACTCTTTGTGTAGCTCAGCGATGGCGACAGACTATGATGGGCATGCGGCATACACAGCGGTGAGTTGAGTTGGCTGCTGTCCCTGTGCACGATTAGAAGAGATTAATCAATGATTACTTCCTCGATATTAACCACTCGGCGGGACTCACCTTAAGCTGCCTAAGCTGCTCAAGCTGGTAGCAGACACATTGTTAACCGAATTATAGGCATGATTCACGACATCGACTGCTGAGCCGCTGCCTGCGCCCGTTGGGCCCACGCCGCTGGCGCTGCCGCCGGCAACCAACATATGATGATGGGGCAGATCCATGCCAGTTAGGACTAAATGTAACTTCTGTCGATGCGACAATGTTGACTGTTCCTTAACACCAGCGCCGTGCAGCTTGCCTGGCGGACCGGGCGCATTCGAGTTCATATGATGCTCCTGATTCGCCAGCGTCGGCACTGTCGTCTGTAAAATACAAACACACAGAATTAGCAAACGAAGTCCAATTTGAATACGAATCTATTGACTATTGAGAATGACTTACGCTGGACGTTGAGCCAATGTGGCCGACAACTGAGTTTCTAAGGCTACTGTTGCTGCTGTTGGCAATGTTGGATGGCACCGAGGCCAATCCGCTGGTGGGCAACATTGTGGCACCGCTAACAGGGCCGCCACCACCACCACCGCCGCCAGTGCCGCCCACACCGATGGCACCATAATGCGCACCAATGGGCGTGACTACCGCGCCGCTATTTGGATGGGAGGCCAGTCGTGGCAGTGCATTACACAATGAGCCCTGTGGCATCAGAGACGACTGTTCACTAGACTGCATGCCGCCGCCCACGCTGCCGCCATGCGTAGTGGGTGTACCGCTTAACGAATAACTGGCCTCCGAGGTGGGCGTCGAGTCGCCACTAATGTCCATATCAGCATTATCGTTATGTCGACCTGCATGCAAATCAAATACAAACATATTAACGATCAATCGTTCAACTACAATGCAATCATTTAATGCCCACTCACCATCCAATCGCCTTCGATGGCTAGGTGGTCCGCCATCGTTCTCATAATTCCATCTCAGTCGTGAATTGTCGCGCGATGAATTGGAATGTTTGTATGCTACGAATGAAGAAGAATCGTGTGTCAATTATTGGTTACGACTGCTGCAGCAGATTGCAAGCAACTTACTCGATCTTGAGAAGCGATCATCGCGATCTCGATCCCGATCCTTATCGCGGTAATCCTTCTCACGATGTTGATCACGCGGCAAATTTCTATAAAAGAGAAATATATAATATTAGAAATTAATTGCTCTCTCTCTTTTGGCCGTGAGCCTTGACAAAGTACAAGATTAATTCATGGTTCTACATATCGTATATATCCGGGGACAAGTCTAACAGCATTGAACACCATCGAACTGCTATGTTATATACAGATTAGAGATTATTAGCAAAGTTGGGTATGAATAGAATGAATATTTATACAAATTCAATAACAGCATATTGAATTCAATCTGATCAACATCTCTATCCGTAGAACCTTCATAAATCTTGTTCTTTTACAAGGCACCGATTGGATGATTACCTTTCTCTATCTACCCATTCCTTAGGCTTCTCCCACTGGGAGACTTCAGTTTTGCAGTTGTAGTAATACATTTTACCTGCAAATAAGCAAAAAGTTTAATATTTATATACAAAATTGTTTTGGATTCAGTTACTTACCAGACGAGCTCACATGCTCACTCCAGTCGCCATAGCGCGCCACACGTTCGCCACGATCGCTGCGCTCCCGTTTGTCTGTTGGGATAATAAGCTCTATGAATCTATTGTCGATCTTTAGTGGATGCTTTGAGTGCATACCTGCATATTTGTCCTTCTTGTACATATCCCGATCACGATCGGCGCCTCTGTCACGTTTGTCGCGCAAATCACGATCGCGCTCACGATCCCGATCATCGGAGCCGGAGCGCTTATCGTTTTCGCGCGACGAACAAATCTTTACCACACCGCCACGACGATCCCTGTCGTGATTCGTGCGATACGATGACTCCGAATCCCGATCATTGCCGCGCCGATCACGTTTATCTGCAATGTGATTGAGAATATTTGTATGAGAATTGAATTGAAATTCAAAAAATTGTAAAATCTCAATAGCTACCGGAATATTTATCCTTTTTGTAGAGATCGCGATCCCGATCACGCATCTTTTGTATGTAACTGTAGCCACCTCCGCCACCGCCTCCACCACTTCGATGATCGCTGCGTTCGCGCAGATCATGCGAACGCGATGATGGTGAATCTATGTCCGGTGATTGTGAACGATAACTGTTGCCATTATTCAATGGACCGCCGCCACCGCCACCACCTCCACCGCCGCCGCCTCCACCTCCGCCACCGCCGCCACCTCCACCGCCTGGTGAAATGTCACGATCGCGATAATTGGAGGAACGATCGCGTTCATAGTCGCGCTTTGAACTGCTGTACTTTGAGCTCTGTCGAATAAGAATTGTTGAAATGTTTAGAATCTGCATTAATACTAGAAAAACACACGCAATTTATTGCAGTCTGATTGCGGTTGTTAATTGTTATTGTTATTGATATTGTTGATGTTATTGTTATTGTTATTATAGATAAATGTTGCTGTAGCTGCTGCTGTTATTGTTGTTATTGTTACAGCTGCTTGTTATTGATATTATTATTATTATTGTCATTGCCAATGTTTTAGAGAATGGGTAAACAAAAAGAAAAGAAAAAACATAAAGCGGACAGTGAGGAAGGGACAAAACAGAGCGAGAGAAGAGAGAGAGAGAGAGTGTGTGTGTGTTTCGAGAGCTTGAGATGATTTTTAGTAATAACAACTAAAACTATTTAAACAAACCAAATGTATTTTGCTACCATGAAAAGGTTTTGTTGCACTAAACCAAATGTTTTCGTCTTTTTCTTCTTTTTTTTTTTTGCCAATTCATTTGCTGTTGATATTGCTTGTTGTTGATTCCTGAGGCTGTGCAGTTCCAGAATTTTGTTGTCATTTTATGAATTTGAAAAATTTGAAATTTTCATTGTGCGCCTCTGTGTGTGTGTGTGTGTTTGCTAATGCAAGGACAGATATTTATGGGCGACACGTAACGAACACAAAACGAACATAAAACACGTAAACAATCAAAACTTAAAGTGAATTTTGTTTTTTTTTTTTCTTTTTTCAGTTTTTTTTTATATGCGCGTTGCAGTTGTTGTTCTCTGTGTGTGTGTGTGTATGAGTGTGTGTGTTCTTTATCATTATTTTTATTTTGTTTTCTTTCTATTTGCATTGATTTGCTTTCGGCTGCTTCTTTTGTTTTTCTTTTACATTTAACTCTGTTCATTTTGCTTTTGCCACTTGCGATCGCAATTTTTCCATTGATTTGTTGTTTGTTTGATTGCTGTTTGCATTAATTACTTACATCAACGCGACAAGCTCCAATCGCAGCTGTCGATGCTGTGGCAAGTGTTGTTGTTGTCGTTGCTGCTGCTGCGGCTGCGGCTGCTGCTGCATGTGCTGCAATTTTATTGCTGCCGTGACTGTTGCTGCCGCACATGTTGTTGTTGATATTGTTAATGTTGTTGTTGTTGTTGTGAGTGCTGCTGCTGCTGCTACTGTTGTTGTTGTTGTTGTGGCTGCTATTTGTCAGCATTGACAAATCGACGGCCATGTTGCTTCTGCTGCTGCTGCTGCCGCCGCTGCTGCCGCTCGTCATAGATGGCGTTGGCGTTGGCGTCGTGCTCGTCCTGCCGCGCTGCCGCGTCTTCCTCAACTGACGTCGCGTCGTCGTCGCCGTCGTTATGGTTCTTATTGAAATTATTGTAATTGCAATTGTTGTCGGCGACTGCAGCAACACCTTAAGTATATTACTTAGGCGCTGCAGTCTGTCTATATTGTTGTTGTTGTTGTTGTTGTTTGTTTAGCACTTTCTTCCTTGCTCCTTCCCTCGCTCCTTCTTCAACTTTATATATGTATGTATATATATATCCAATTGTTAATGCTGTTTATGGCTTAGGCACGTTTGTGTTGTTGTTGTTGTTGCTGTTGATGCTTGTTTATTCATATGCGAGTTTTATGTTCGATTTGATTTTTAAGGCTACTTTTGAATATGCGCAGTGTTGTTTGTTGTTGTTATTATTTTAATAAATACTAAATAAATTGTTTATTGCTTTTGCTTCTTTGGTGTTTTGTTTTTGTTAATATTTGTTTTTGGTCTGGCAATTGAAGTTCGTTAAAGTTTCTCGTTTATCAAAATTATGCATTTACCGTAAAATGTTGAATAAAAATGATTCGATATTTCGCTAGTTTTTCCATTTAGGCAAATATATATATATGCGTATATATATAAATATATACATATAATCGTATTCAGTTTTCGATTTATAACGCGTTACAATTTGGAACAAGTTTAAACATTTTCGTTTGTTATTGTTTGATTTAGAATTGTTGTAACTTCCAGTGTTTGAAATGTAGATTTATCCAAGTGTTACTCTAATTACGTGTGTACATTAGTTAGATCAGTTCGTTTGATTCGCTGCAATGCCGCGTGCCCAAAATGCCAAGTGGATTGGAGAGGGGGTGACAAATGAAAGTAGCGTCAGTACAACATACAGACAGATATCGATATATGTATGCATATATATATACGTATGCATATATATATCGTGTATATCAGCTATATGCATGTCGAATGATAATGATAGCACCCACAACACACACCATCTCTATATATGTATGTATATATATATTCAGCACACACGGGTGCACAGAAACAAATAAAAAAGAAAGTGAATGTGAATGTGAATGAGAATGAGAATGAGAAACAGAAGAAAAGAGGATTTAAAAATGGATCTATGAAAGACAATCATGAGTCTATGGACTTGCCTACAAAAATGGGATTAATTTAGCAATATAAATGATAAGCAGTAACAGTTAACGGATTAGATAAATTAAGGAAAGCTTATGAGTTGAGTTACAATCTCTAACAAACAAAGGATATTAATATTAGTATTAGTAATACAAGTTTTAGTGTGGCTGAGAGTTGTGGTAGAGGCGAGTATTCTTTTGATATTGTTATTCTGGTATTGGGCTCTCTCGTCTATGGATAATCCTTGCTCACCTGGTAGGATGTGTGACTGGTATGCTTCTCAAAGTACCTGTAAGACAAGAGAGTAAACAATCAATTAAAGTGTTTCAATTCACATTTGGTAGAGATGAAGTATGCATGTTCTTTGTACAAACTGTATAAAACTGAAAATAAAATGATTCAAAACAATGTTCATGCAACACAAAAGCAACAAGTAATGTTAACAAACTTAGCAAGCAATTATTTATTTGGTAATGTTGTTTTGTTTCAATGTTTCTTTGGTGTGTGTTTCTTGCGATTCATAGCTATTAGTGAATTGGTGTATTAGTGAATTAGTGTGGTAGAGTGCTTTGGGTTAGTGTTATTATGGATTAAATTTCATGCGTTTGCATGGAGTTGGCCCCATCGGATCATCATCATCGTCATCGTCAGCCTCATCATCAGCCTCATCCGCAACGTCATCCTCATCCTCAAAACCTTTATCGAAGCCATGGCCATAGTCATTACAATTGTTATTGTTATTGCCATCGGCATTGGGATCGACTTCATCGGTAAACATATATTCGACACCCCCATTGTCCACATCCACGTTCTCATCATTTTCATCATCAGACATTTCATAGCATGGAAATGCTTCGGTATGAGCAATTTTGCTAGATATCAACTTGTTGTTGTGATCGTAGACACATTTGCAAACCGTATAGACAACAGTGAATGATGGCTGAACAAATTCAACGGATGTGGATTCTTCAGTGCCATCCGGAAGGGGTTCGGGTTCATCAGCGACGAGAGATTCGGGATTGCTTAGGGCAAGAGCCGGATTCAGGTTGGCCACCTCATCGTCCAAGTCAATTGTTATGGTACATTTCTCTAGGTCATCCCCGGTATTATCATAGTCGCCATCGGACACCAGGTTATATAGTCGATTGTTGCATACTAAGTCCAAATGTTGTGGATCATTCTCGGTAGCTTGGCCAACATCATTGATGGGCTCCCTTGGGGTTCCGCTCCAAAATGAGTCGCGGCCCGAATCAGAATCCAATTCAGAATCGCTCAAAAGTTCATCCAAATCCATTTTAATGTTTAAGATTATTTCTCTTATTTCGTGCAGTAGGTGCAGTTCTAATGGAAATGGGAAAAGATGCACAAATAGTGCGTTTGTGATAGTTCTTTATGATGTTTATGATGTGACCAAATGGCGTTCGGCAAAATATTTACCCACAAAATAAATTCTAAGAATTTCAATTTGATTCGAGGTAATTTGGATGTGAGTTGTTTTCGCGATGAAGGGCAACGGAATTCTTAGTTCGTAACCAAATTAAATTAACATGCAATTAAGCAAATGATAAAAATTAAACAGCAAAATTATAAGATTAAGTTCTAATTCAGCTGCAGTTTAGGTCCTTTACAGGTCTCGACTCCAATCAAAAAGAATTTGAGGCTGGACCGATTTTCTTTCTACTGCAGCGGTAAATGACTTGAGATGACAGAGAGTGAGAGAGAGAGCGTACTATACAGCTGAGACATTGAGAGTGTGCAAGCGAGAGGCGCATACAGTGTGGTGAATAACTGGACGTAGACGGCAACACGAAACAACAGCGAATGAACAAAACGAACGTTTAGAGAATGGGCCAAAGCACGCTAAACGAGAGCATCGCAATGGAAACAAAATCAAGCAAACTAAATATTACAAGATGACAATATGCAACAAACAACACATCAATTAATGCTTTTTTCTTTCACTACAGCATTTGCAGAAATCACATATGTTTCGTACATACAAATACACACGCACAGACACACAGTCATTGTCATCTATGTAGATGTGGTCACTATCACGATTCGCGGGGCGGGGACATAAGCATGTGCATGTGTATGTGTGAGTATGTGTGAGTATGTGTGTAAGCAGCAAGCAGCAGCACGGAACGTGCGTACATATATGTATATGTAAACAAAAGTTAGCGTTTAAGTTTTTAGGGCTTTTCGACGTACCGAATGCACACAAATTGGTATCACTAAGGTTTTAGTAACTACATACAACTATTTCTACATGTATTTCTATGGTATATAAATGCGTGGTTAGATATGGGCGTAATGTTATTAAAATTGCAATTTACCCATCGTTCATACGCTGCGGTTTTCTAGCATGCATTACCATCAATGCAAAGTTTTCGCCAATACGCTTCTCTTGTTATCGTTGTTGTTGATATTTATGTGGTGCAGAGCTCCTCCTGGCCAAAGACGACGACAACGACGACGATGACAGCAATGGTAACGATAGTCAGCAGTGGCATCAACTTGTCAACCCGCGCTGTTCCCTCTGTTTCTTTTAAAGATAATGGCGGCAGCGCTGCGATGCCTGGCTGCCGGGCCTCTTCCTCTGCCTCTGCCTCTGCCTCTCCTCACTATGCCTTACGTCTTCCTGTAGATCCTGCTCCACACTGCGGAACGCGCGGGTGTGTATGTATATATATATTTATATATATGTGTGTGTGAATTTGTGCGTGCTGTATTTGACTGTGTTTAGGTGTATGTGTGTGTTTGTATGTGTGTATGGGCTCTATCGCGGTCGCAGCAGTAGTCGTCGTCGGCAAGTGCCGTTTGCCCGTTCGATGTTGCCTTCCTAAAAACACGGAAATGTGTTTGCAAACATCAGCATCTGGCCATAACAAGAGTTTCAATCAAATTTGCATGCCTTCTTTGTGATTTGATTAAACTTCGTTGAAGCTGATCTGTGTTTCACGCCTTTAAAAGCGCTCGCGGCTTGCACTTTTTCACTGGAGTATGCGTGCGTGTGTGTGCCTGTGTGTTTGTGTGCGTGCGTGTATGTCGGAGTATATGTATATATGTATGTGTGTGTATGTTGGTTGGTCGTCGTCGCTTCTTCGAATTTTTTGGCTATTTGCTGTTCGGTTTGGCTGTTTATCTTACCGCAATTTATGTGCCGCTTGCATTCACTTTCTTGTTAATGCAGCCAGCATGCGATACTTTTAATTATTAATCAAAAAATATTAAAATTTGCCTAACTGCTGCGTTTGCTTTTGGCCTCTATACTTGATGATTTTTTTCATTCTCTCACGTTACGTTTTGTGCGCTCTTTCGTTCGTCGGCACGGCACGGTTGTGTTGAGTTTACAGCGTTAGTTCGTATCTTTATCTCGCTCTGCGGCAGTTATATGTTTATCTCGGTCACACCAGTTGCAATTAGGCAGCCTCAACTGCCGGCCGTTTACAGTAGTGTGGTGAAAGTGGCACTATGTTATACTCGAAATGGCAATGTTATTACTCAATTGAACTTTTAACTCAATCTGTTCGTTCGAAAGTGACGTTAACGTAAGTCATTTACATTGTTATGCAAACACAATGTTAACTATGTTCAAAATACAATTTCAAGTTTTAAAACGAGAGATATAATAATTAATAAATAGTCATTTAATGAATCAAAAAAGCGCTTAATATGGAAAAATTTTAAGCAGTAATATAAGTATATATATAGATTTAACAAACAAACATGTTATTAATATTTTAATATTATATTTTTATTTTAATATTATTGGTATATCGGTAACTGTAATAGAGGCAAATCGGACTATCGATTTATTGGCAGCAACCCTGAAGTGTAGAATTTTGTTCAGTCAGATATTAAAGCGCTCAATTAAAAGCCGGCAGATATGCTCCACAATTCAGAGGACGACGTTAGTTAACTACTTTTATTACAATATGCATTCTTATAGATGAATTTATGAATATCTTTATTTACAGATTATAAGAAATCACATTTTCCTCTCGCCAAATGGCGAATACAGCCGTCCTATGCTGAAGGTAAGTCCCGTTCCATTGATAACTGCTGCAAATTTTCAGTCATCCTTGTTCGAATGCAGCTATGTGAGCATTGTGTCAACCACGACAAGAAGGTACTTCTGCTGAGCCAACAACAATTCAATTTGCCGGCCACACTGAAAAAGCCGCGCTCGCTCGTTCACATGGAGCGCTGGATGAGCATCACGCTGAAGGACATTGAGAGTGCACCTCGTCGCATTATCGAACTGTACGACTGCCAGCCTCGGCCCGATCTCATTATATTCGATATGTATTCAATTGTTGCCGAACTCATTAGCCGTCCCGTACTGCAGCAATGCACTACCTCGACTCTGGTGCGGCACATAGCCAAGTGTGCCGCGGCCTTTTGCAATTACCTGGAAATGGTGCAGGCCTCCAAGCAGAAACAAAAACAGAACTCTGTCTACGCAATCATTGTCCTGCCCACCGCATCCTACCCACTGACCCAGGCACAATTCAAATTGCTTATCGGCCTCTACTTCAGCGGCAACCAGCTCTATACGAACTTCTCCTCACTCGCCGAACGAATTGGTCGCTCCATGGGCCTGCACTGATACCTTGGCCCATACAATCCAGCGAATGCCTTAATTTATAATTAAATGTTATTGTTTAATTGTTAATTGTTGGCCTTAAACACTACTGCCAAGCCTTTCTCATTGTTATAACTATTAAGACTTATATCAAAATTCGAGCAAGTCTTTGGCGCATCGTTGTCTCATAATATATATTTATATTAAGGCCTCTTCAAAACTGAACTGAAAACACGGAAAACTGAAGCATTTAAGTTAAGCATAGATTAATTTCTTTTTTTTTTCTGTTACGTTTAATAAGTAAATAGATATTAAGAAAATATGAAAAGATATTTTTATAAATATATTTATAAAAAAAAAAGAAAAAAAAAAGTACTATAAGATATGAAATGTTTAACATATTGAGTATAAATATTTATATATATGTATATACTATATAGCGTTGGTTTCGTCCTTAATATTGTAAGCACAGGAATGCGAACCCGTATCCTTAGCCAAATCGCAGTCGAAAAGGAACTAATGGTTGACATTCGCATCCTTCTCCAACAACTCCACCGGCTCGTCTCAGATGTAATCCAGCATCCCGCTAACTATCTCAAAGGCATCGCGCGCCGTGCTCTCAATGGCGCTGCTGGGCAACAGATAGCCATGCACACCATTGTCCGCCAGCTGCAGGGTATAGCTAAAGGGTATGCCAATCTCGTAGGCAGCGAATGCATCCGCACAACCTAGAGTGATAAATAGTGAGAGGGGGAGAGAGTTATTGGGCAACCATTCATGTGACGCATCTGCTCAGCTCACATACCCGAACGCTGTTCAATCAAATCGTTGGCCGAGTCCACCTTATAGCGCGCCTTGCTGCCACGGCGACGCAGCACGTCCGTGCCCACCATCGCCACGTCCAGGAAGTCATCCATGCGCTCCGAGTTGAAGGTGGAATTGGCCTTGACCGGATAGGATAGCACCTGGCCGTAAGCCTGCAGCGATATATACAGCTGAGAAGACAAGGATATGTATTAATAATGCTACCTATATATAGACGCCTCTTCCAGTGCTTACCTTGATCTGTGTGCGATAGTCCATTAGGAAGTCGGATAGCGCTTTGGTTTCCGGCTCTGAGAAGGGCGACGGACCCGCATAGAACTCATTGCACGGCGCCTTCGAGCTACCGCGCTTGCCCCAGTGATACAGCCAATTGCGATCCAGATCAACGCCATAGCAAATCTTGTCGCCTGGCCGCTTCTGCTGCAGCCACGTCATGGCCGAGTCCAGCAGTCCAGCGGGTGCCTTGGCCACATGCTGCGAACGGGACTTCTTCCAGAAGCGGTCGTACTCATGGCTATACACATATCCATCCGGATTCAGCACGGGCATTATGTACCACGTCGTGTTGCGTATAAACTCGTGATCCTCATCGGTTTCTAAAAAAAAGAAAGGAAATTCCCTCTTTAATCTTAATAAATATATTATAGATAAATTATAAAATTTAAATAAATGAAAAAACAGTAAGTCGATAATTATCAATATATTATTTCTAAAGTAGTTCATTAAACAAAATATAATTGATTGAGCATTCACAACCTAGTCTCGCAATTTATCGATCTCAAAATACATATCGATTTTTATCGATAACTGTACTAACAAGAGCGAATCATTAATATCTTATTCACAGTACTTTGAGCTATTTATAGCATATGATACTTAATGATTGGCGCATAACCGCGATCTATCGATTTTTATCGATAATAATATCAGTGAATAGAATAGTAATTTTTTTGTATGTATCTCAATTAGATTATGAGCTATTCAGCTTAGTCTATTTATTACGCAAATATTAGCTAGAGGTAAATCGATAAAAATCGATAAGTCGTCATTTTAGATAATTGAACTAGCACTCAATGAAATGTAGTAGTAGTTCTACAGTTGATAAATATCGATCATATGTTTATTATATTGAATATTTTTCTGGTAAATATATTATATTTCTATATATTTTGAATTTTCCCTTTTTTTTTGGAGCACATTTTGTTCGATCCAAGTGGGTATGTCGGCCAGGTCGGTCAGCTTTGAGCTGAGTAAATAGTAGTTTGTATATAGAATCTGTCAGTGCTAGTCTTTGGGCAAAATTTGTTATCAAAATATTCACTTTTTGGTGAAATCTTGGTTAGTGTAGCGCAATGCCAAACAAGTGTCATTGCCATGCGCCAGCGGGCAGCATATCTTGCTCGTCTCAGCAGCGGCAGGGATCGCAAGCCTTGCCTTGTCCATGTCGCAAGTGCAAGGAGAAGGCGAAGGCTATGTTGCTAAACAAAAGCTCCAATCCATTCGCACAGTGTAGCATTTGTAGGACCGATAATATAAGCCTGAAGGCCCGGGACTGGAGCATGGGCGCTGAGCAGCTCTATGCAAATCGTAGCATTAACGAATGGTCAATGGATGCGACATCGCATGTCGGCAGTAACGACAGTGATTGCCACTGTAGCGAACACAACGATGCACGTAGCCACGACAGAGACTCGGAGTTTTGGGAACATCAGCGTGCCGGTCCCAGCTACGGTCCCAGCTACGGTACCGCCGGACCAGGCACTGTGGGTTTCGGTGCCATGGAGTTCAGTCGCAAGTCGAGCGTGACCGAGGGCATACCCCGAGCGGACGGATCCAATGTCCCCATGAGATCCGGTTGCAGCATTAACTTTCCATTTATCAATGTGGACCCCACCTCGATGCAAGGACGCGACACATTCGGCCTGCCCATTCATCTGCAAGGAAACAAGGGCCTACTCAATGCCAGCGGTCGCACCATCTGCATTGATCACACATTCTGCAACGATAACTGCGGCATCAACAATGATTGTGCAAAGTCCTGCAAACGATCTTCCGACAAGGACGTCTCCAAGGGAGTGCATGTGTGCAACAATGAAACTGTGAACGCGGCTGTAACCTTTCTGATTGAAATGCTGGGCATACTGGTGTAAGTATTATAGTTTAGTTATTTCGTGTAGAGCTGATATACCTGAAACCTGTAATACCCATGCGTGAAGAGTGTAGGCAGATGAAGACGTGACCGGGAATATATAATCTTGATGGAATATGTCATCGTAGTTCTATCGGATATCTATAGGGTATCTATCGGACCTCCAGCCGATATTTTTCCGATATATAGTCGCCTGTATATGCACGCCCATCCCTTCATCCGGTCGTCCCTCCGTTAGTCCGTCTGCTTATCTTTTCGTCTAACTGTCCGTCCAGTCGACTGTCCATCTAACCGAACGTCTGTCCGTACGTTCAGCCGACAGTTCTTCCAGCCGTCCATGCTCAACCCAGATTCATGAGATCAGATACCGTCTGGGTAACTCCTTTTCTAATCAATTTCTTCTACTCGGTAGCTTCTTCGCCATTTGCACATTCACGTTTTGGATAACCCTTGGCTACTATGTCGTTCAGCTGATGGTTGATCTGATCAATGCCGATCGCAATGTGCATGTGGCCATTGGCATTGTGTTCGCTCTGCTGGTGCTTGCCTTTTCCATAACGATGTTCACGCACACTCACGGCTGCTGTCATGCCCAACCGAGTAGTGCCATCATGAAGCCCGGCTCATCGACGAGCTGTAAGCCATCGCTGCTACCCAAAAAGCGTGCCCTCAGCAAATGCCGGCCAAGCAATGTTCCAAAACTGCATCCACACCCGCATCCGTTGCCCAATCCGAAGGCCAAGTGCTGCGCCCAGCAACCGGCCTCAAAGACCAGCTGCAGCAAATCCCTAAGGCAGAGATATTCCGATTGTCAGGGCCGTAAGATTTTCGACAGATCCCGCCGCAATGCCATCCTAACCGAAATGAAGCAACCACCCACATGGCTCATCTGGCTGCGCGAGAGCGTCAACGGATTTTTCTGTCGTGGTACATAACACCAACAATCCACTGAATCAAAATTGAACGTATCAAATTCGGAGCGCAACTACAAACTATATGAATTAAGCCAAAAATAAAATTTTATTTATATTTGCCTAAGAGATGTCTTTTTGGTTTGATTGTGTGAATTGGGTTGATTGGATAGGGTTGATTTTCCTAAGAGCTAGATTCAGTACAGCTAAATATTTCTTCATAATAGAGCTTTTCTAAATATTCCAAAAAGTACTCTAAAATAAATATTTGAGCACTACCCATGAGTCTGTCTAAGGCTTGAGCCTTAAGCGTCTTAGATAAGGCAAGAATGGGAGAGATCTTACCTCATATCTTATTTAATCTTAAGACATCGGCTCTCACATGGCGAGCCAATGAGACAATGAGCTTATAACTGAAGGGTTTGTGATATATAACTAGGATGAACTGCAGCTTTTCTAGTTCCTAAAGTAAAAGAACAAAGTCTAATCAAAGAGCAAAGGCTCTGTATAGTTGTTCAAGAGAGTAAATTGGTCTCTGATGCACTGAGCGTTTAATCATCTGTCCAAGTAGAGGCTGGATATATATTCGTTATCATCCTCTATTTAGTTCACGTATTAACATAATAATATATGAATTGCAGCAGTCTGAAAGGCAATGCTAAACTAAATGACGGTTATGTTCCCTACAAGAACGGTCCTCGCCTCTACCACCATATGGGAAACAATGATTTATTATTAATAGTGGTCTATATTGAAGACTTATTTTTGGGCTCACCAAAGAGAATCTGCTCAACTGCCAACTCAACCGTCTCTCTCAAAACATACAAGCTAGACTTTCTCAGTTTGACAACTAAGATACCAACAGCTAGATAATTGTAGACTTTAGATAATTGTGGATTTTCCCTCGCAATACTCTATAGTATATAGTTTAATAAGCTCATATTTTAATAACTCTAGACTAGCTCTTGTGTACTCACTGTTCGTGCGCATCAAGCGCAACAGTTCGCTGATCATCCAGGTGGCTGTGGCGGGTCCTATCCAGGCCAGGCCTTGAGCACCGGCCTCAATGAACACCGCATTGGCTCGACCGGAGCGACGCTTGTGCTTGAGCCGTTTATGACTGGAAGCAGCTGCTGCACTTGCCGCGGCGGCCATTTGCTTGGACTCGATTTTGACCACAATCAGAGGACGACCCTCAAAGGAGCGTCCGATGTGAATCAGTTCAATGAGCTGTGTATGGCGCATGCGCAACGTTTCCAGATAGTGCAAGATGTCGTCGTATTCGTAATACCTGTTCCAGGTCATGGGCGGTGGTGCTGTTGGCTGCTTGGTGGGTCGACGCGTTGCCGCTGGAGTTGTGTACAAATACTCCTCCTTGCTGCGCTCATAGGCAATCGCCTTGCCCACATCAAAGATGAGCACCTCGTGGGCGATGCCCTCAAAGTTAAGTGTGCCCTGAAAGTCCACCAGCATCTTGGGTGGCACCAGAACATCGGTGAGACCTCTGAAATTAATTTATTAAAAATTTAATTCAATTGACTTTAAGGTTAAAATTAAAATTAAAATAAAAAATTTCAATAAATAAATAAATAAGATATCTATCTTCGCTCTAGATCGCACCTCAGACTGGGTCCCTTTAGCCACTGCAGCTTGTTGCCATCTTCGCCCTTCTTGAACTGCTCCAGTGCCCGCACTTGGGGCTCATCCTGCGGCTTCAGACGCCATATCTGATACTTGTCATAGCTGATGCGACGCGGCAGCTCCGGCTGCGCTGTCGTTGTGCTGGTGACGCGTGTGACCAGCGCCTGCAGCAGGGGATTCTTAGTGGTGCTGGAGACAACAGCATTGCCAACGCCACCCACCGCACCACCCGTCGCATTCACAATGTGATGCGCCAATATGCCAATCCAATTCTGTGGATTGCGCAACGGATCCACTATCGTCAGGATGGGCACTTGGGGAGTGGGCAAAGTGGTCGTTGTCGTCGATGTTGTCGTTGTGCTAGTCGATGTCGTCTTGCGGCGACGAGTTTTCGGCTTGGGCGTCGGATCAAACCAGCCAGCAAACCACTCTGCAACATTGTAGAAAGAATCTTCACTTAAATTAAGCAAGTAAATGAGTAACCGATCGACTTTCCGATAGACAGACAGACCCAGCGAATCGAAAGCATTCAAATGGGTGTCTCAGACTGTGCAGAAAGCGTGAATCGACCCCATGAAGAGAAACTGAGCCAGAAGCTTCTGGCCGGCCATCTAGACTGCCGTTAGCTCCGAGAGCAGGTCAGTGTGCCGCCTATCACATGAACTAACGAGGTGTGCTCAGCTCGCTCCAATCTCAGTAATTGCCAGCTGTCAATTGGAGACGCTCTCATACGCATGACTAAATGATACCCTGCTGTGCGCATATTTAATGTCTATATAAAGTGATTATTTTCAGTGAACGATATTAAGAGTATCGTCTGCTGCTCTAGCTAAGCAATAAACACTTGACAAGAGTTTGATTGCAGCTCTTACGAAGTGAGCTGCGCGTGCGTCTGCTCTGTGTCTGCTTAAGCCTATATAGAGGGAGGAAGCGAGTCGCTCTCACTCTCTCTATCAGTGTTGCCAAATCAGCTTTTTTCCCGTTAAATCTGGCTTTATTGAAAATGCGATTGGGGGAAAAATTCCAAAACAGCGGGCAGCGGGAATTCTGGCTGATTTCGGGTTTTCAGCTTTTTTTACTTAGCTTTTTAGCATATTTTAGACAATGTATATACCATGAAGTGTTGTTCATTGTAGTTGAATTAAAACCAAATAGTTCAGTATAAACAAAAATGCCAGGATGTGTAACCTAACAGAAAAGAATTAATGATAAAGACTTAAATGATACGATAAGACTAGATATATTGCAGTCATTGCAAATTTAGTATAAGCAATTTGTGCTTGAAATATTTTAGTAATAGATTTGGGAGTTCTGTGATGTTTCTGAAAACAAAATGTTCAATCTTGATTAGAAACCTTTTTTGTATAACCTTGCTTTCGATATTGGCGATACAATATATTGCATTCAGATTAACGAATTAACTTAAGTGAAGAAGAAATGCTAAAAATATGCTTTAAAATATAATTGGCATTATAGCAAAATACGATAAAGATAATAATTGTCACGAATAGTACGAAACACTGGACTATTCGTAAATAAAAAACTTAAATAAGGCAATAAACTTCAGCTTTTTTGTCCGTTTTTTTCCCCTAAAATTTCAGCTTTTTTTTTTTTTGCTCAAGAAAAATTGGCAACACTGCTCTCTATGTAAGTTTTAATAACATTTTTAAGAATCCCCTTGAGTCATAGATTTTGCTTTCAAGAAATGTTGCTCGAAGTTCTAGAAATCTTCTTATTAAAAAATAAAATTAAATTAAATTAATAAAAACAATGTAATTTATTTGTTTAACTCATTATTAAAATTTTTGTATATTGGTTTAAAAAAAAACAAGAAAAAGTTTTTTAAATATTCAGAAATATATACTGAAATAACTATACAGAGTTGAATATCCAGCCTGATTACAGACAAAACAAGAACTTGCTAAGCACGTCTCTTCATAAGAACTCAGGCTAATTTGCGAGGGTAGCTTAAAAAATTTCGTAATTCCATGAATCAATTGAATAAAAAATAAATAAAAAATAAAAATAAATTAATATTGAATTCATGAAGTATAAATCACTAATTTTTTTAAATTAAATTTTTATTTATTTTTTATTTATTTATTTTTAATTTTATTATTTGTATTTCATATATAAATATTCAATTGTTTATCTTCCATTAATTCCATGAATCAATTGAATAAAAAATAAATAAAAAATATAAATAAAATAATATTCAATTCATGAAGTATAAATCACTAATTTTTGTTTTAAATTAAATTTTTATTTATTTTTTATTTATTTATTTATTTATTTTTTTTTATTTTATTATTTGTATTTCCTATATAAATATTCAATTGTTTATCTTCCATTAATGACATTTATTTTACAAAACAAAAATGTTGAAAACCAAGCTCCTATACACATACCATCAATAATTTTGATTCAATTAAAAATTGCTGAAACTTAAGACTTAAAAATTAAAAAAAAAAACAAAAAAAAAACTCTTTATCTATATTCTCCTTCAAGTCTCAGATTTCTTAAACCACCCTCGTATGTACAAAAATCTCTCTTCCGACTAAAAGAAAATATGTTGCCGATTAAATGAATTTGTAAAATTTCTAAATGCCATTTGCTTTTAGTTTAAATTCGCATAAGTTTTCAAGCTACCCTCGCTTGTATATAGAATAGGCACCACGACTATCAATGCTCATGCGCTTGCTACTCACTGTCATAGTCCGACTCCTCACTGGACGCTTCGGTTGTGGCCTTGCCAAAGCCGAACCACGACTCCAGCCAACCGGGTGATTCAGTGGTTGTGGCCGGGGCTGGCGTGGGCAGGGGCAGCGGCGCCACTGGCATCGCTGTGGTGCTGCCAATCTTTTTGGTGCGTCGTCCCAGTCCGAACCAGGAGCCAAACCAGCTGCCTAACGAGCTGCCATCATCGTCATCATCCTCTTCCTCCTCCTCCTCCTCCTCCTGCTCCGTGCCCTCAGCGCTGCCCTTGCTGCTGTGCGCACTGTGATAGAGCGTATAGCTGGGATATTTCGGCTTTGTGTGAACCTCCGTATTGTCCTCCTCGGACTGGCCGCCAAAGCCATCAAAGATGCGCGCCATTGCCACTTGCACGGGATAGAATATCATGCGAAAGAAGCTGCCAATGCCTGTATCGGTATACGAATCTGAATCACTTGCTGCTCCCTCCTCCTCCTCCTCCTCATCAGCATCATCATTATCTTCGTCATCGTCGTAGTATTCATCGGAGCTGTGATTCTCGCCAGGCGGACGTCGTCGAATGCGCTTCTTGCTCAAACTGTTCTTGGTCGACGATAGCGTCTCTTCGCTCTCCGTCGACTCCTGCTTCTGCTCTTCGGAGCTGATTGCGGGCTCAGCTGTTGCGGGCTGAGCGGTGCTGCTGGTGGTGCTGCTGGTGGTGCTGCTGCTGCTCATTTGATTGTTACTGACAATCACACTGGGTCGCTCCTCAACCATTGCACCAAAATCGGCGCCTTCCTCCGCCGAGCTGCTGTTCTCCTGCGATGGTCTCTGATTGCTGCCGCTGCTCTGATGCTTCTTGCGTTTTGCATGCTCCGTCTGCTCCTTCTCCTCGAAGTAGTTATCATCGTTGTCATCATAATCATCGCCGACTATGAGCTCCAACAAATCAAAGTCATCCTCGCCGCTGCCACCTTTCCTGCCCTTACCACCCTCCGCGCTGCCATTGCGCTTGGCGTGCAGCAGATGCACCGCATGGGGCACTCGATAGCCACTGTCGCCCGCTGGCGAGTTCTCCTGCTGCTTGGGCGTGCCACGCTGTGTGCTCTTTGCATGCCGCCGTCCACCGTTTCTTGAGCTACGCCGGCGACTACCGCCACCGCTCGGCCGACGGCGACCGCTGCTAACGGGTCGAGCACCTGCCGGACTGGCGGGCAGCGCATCCAGCGAGCGACGTCTCACACGATGCGGCACCTCGATAAATCCACTGGACACCACAAAGGGCTGATCACTGAAGACGGTGCCGCCGCCACTACCGCTAGCTCCAGCTGTGGGTCGCGGCATATGCGGCTTCTCGAGTTGTGTGGCTGTTTGTCCAGCGGTGGGCGGCCTAACGCTGGTCGTCGTCCGCTTGCCCAACACAATTTGTGGCCCAGCTGTGGTGCTCACCGACAGCTTCTGACCCGGTCGTCGTTTCACTGTTTTACGCTTCTTCTTCTTGCGCCTATTACGCTTCGGCTTCTGCGTGCGATTAGCGCCGGGACGTGGACGCGCCGTCGTCGTCGTCGTCGTCGTGGGCAGCTTCAGCAGCTGATCGCTAATGGTGCCCGTCGCACCACTGGCCACCATAATGGGCGGCGGCTTGTGCAGCAATTTGTTGTGCCCGGCAGCGGTGCTGGCATTCGATGACGCTGACTTCTTCGGCTTCTGCAGCCGTATGATCTGTGGCCGGGCTGTGCTCACTCGCGCCGGCGGCCTCAGGCTGGGCGTCGACAGCACCGAATGCGTTGCGGCTGCAGCTGCAGCGGCAGCAGCGCCAGCGGTAGCTGGTCTTAGCGCGCATTGCTGCTCGTAGCGCTGGCGCAGCGCCTGCAAATCGGCATCATACTGCGCCTTGGTCACATAGATGTCAATGGCATCGCTGTCGCTGCCATTGCTGGGCCAGGGCTGAGACTTGGTGTTGAGCCCCACCTCGCTAATGGCATAGACAATGCCCGTGGCGGGATTGGTAAAGAAAATGGGAAAATTGCTGCGATTGTTGCTGCTGCTACCGCTCCCGTTGCTCCCGTTGCTGCTGCTGCTGCTGCTGCTGTTTCTTATTGCTGTTGCCGCTGCTAGGCTATCCGTGATCTCTATGAGTCCGCTCTGCACATGCTGCGCTGGTCCATAGGCTGTGTCAGGCAATTGCTGCTGCTGTGGTGGCTCCAGAGAGGCGACCGTCTCATAGACATACGGCTGCTGCACATTCTGCTCATCACTAAACAGCTGAAAGTCCAACTCCTCCTGCTGCTGCTGCTGTTGCTGTTGCTGTTGCCTGTGCGCCTGCTCTCGATAATTGTAGCGCGGCACAAAGTTCTCGCGTCGTCGCTCACTGGCCAGCAGATCGCGCGTCCAGGTGCGCGTCTCGCGCAGCAGGCTATCAAACTCCTCGGCGCTGGGATGATAGCCAAAGTCGTATGCGGCACATGATAAATCCGACAAACTCGACAGACCCGACAAACTGGCCAGCAGCAGGCGCAGCATTAGCAGCTTTACGACTATATGAAAGGCAGGCATTATATATGTATATCTAGATATATATATAACTCTCGCGCTATATATACATATATATATACGAATAGATGTACATATATATATATATCTATATTAACGAGATTGCCAACGAGGCTAACGAGGCAAGTGGATTATGCTTGTCCAGAAATTCTTGGAATTAACGCGTGCGCGACCGTTTGGCTGCGAGTCTCGCTAACAAATGAACAAAACGACCCAGCTAAAGACCCAAAACCAACAAATCCACCGACCCGCCGCCAAAAGCAAACGCCTCACATGCGCAGGAGAAACTCAAATGGCCCCAACTAAATGCGAGTTTCGGCTGCTTGAACGTTAGCCCGTAACGTTTGAGTGAAGATGTCGCTTACCGGAGTGCGGAGTGCGTTGTCGCCATCGTTGCTTCTGCCTCTGCCTCTGCCTCTGCTACAACTCCTCCTCCACCCTCTCCACTAGCTCCTTCGCCTTCACCTTCACCTTCTCTTTTCTCCTAGGCAATGTTCTGGCTGCCTTCTCGTAGATGTCGTCGTTGTTATGGCATTTAGTTGCCCTGCGTCGAATCATCGAAGCATTGCAAATTGTCGATCTAATCATAGATGAGAATTAACGATTGCGCTGCACAGTGGTGCGAAATTGTGCGCGATGCAATATGAAAATTTGAGAAACTAAAAATAATTTAAATAATAAAGTATAAGTATAAGTATAAGTATAAGTATAAGTATAAGTATAAGTATAAGTATAAGTATAAGTATAAGTATAAGTATAAGTATAAGTATAAGTATAAGTATAAGTATAAGTATAAGTATAAGTATAAGTATAAGTATAAGTATAAGTATAAGTATAAGTATAAGTATAAGTATAAGTATAAGTATAAGTATAAGTATAAGTATAAGTATAAGTATAAGTATAAGTATAAGTATAAGTATAAGTATAAGTATAAGTATAAGTATAAGTATAAGTATAAGTATAAGTATAAGTATAAGTATAAGTATAAGTATAAGTATAAGTATAAGTATAAGTATAAGTATAAGTATAAGTATAAGTATAAGTATAAGTATAAGTATAAGTATAAGTATAAGTATAAGTATAAGTATAAGTATAAGTATAAGTATAAGTATAAGTATAAGTATAAGTATAAGTATAAGTATAAGTATAAGTATAAGTATAAGTATAAGTATAAGTATAAGTATAAGTATAAGTATAAGTATAAGTATAAGTATAAGTATAAGTATAAGTATAAGTATAAGTATAAGTATAAGTATAAGTATAAGTATAAGTATAAGTATAAGTATAAGTATAAGTATAAGTATAAGTATAAGTATAAGTATAAGTATAAGTATAAGTATAAGTATAAGTATAAGTATAAGTATAAGTATAAGTATAAGTATAAGTATAAGTATAAGTATAAGTATAAGTATAAGTATAAGTATAAGTATAAGTATAAGTATAAGTATAAGTATAAGTATAAGTATAAGTATAAGTATAAGTATAAGTATAAGTATAAGTATAAGTATAAGTATAAGTATAAGTATAAGTATAAGTATAAGTATAAGTATAAGTATAAGTATAAGTATAAGTATAAGTATAAGTATAAGTATAAGTATAAGTATAAGTATAAGTATAAGTATAAGTATAAGTATAAGTATAAGTATAAGTATAAGTATAAGTATAAGTATAAGTATAAGTATAAGTATAAGTATAAGTATAAGTATAAGTATAAGTATAAGTATAAGTATAAGTATAAGTATAAGTATAAGTATAAGTATAAGTATAAGTATAAGTATAAGTATAAGTATAAGTATAAGTATAAGTATAAGTATAAGTATAAGTATAAGTATAAGTATAAGTATAAGTATAAGTATAAGTATAAGTATAAGTATAAGTATAAGTATAAGTATAAGTATAAGTATAAGTATAAGTATAAGTATAAGTATAAGTATAAGTATAAGTATAAGTATAAGTATAAGTATAAGTATAAGTATAAGTATAAGTATAAGTATAAGTATAAGTATAAGTATAAGTATAAGTATAAGTATAAGTATAAGTATAAGTATAAGTATAAATATAAGTATAAGTATAAGTATAAGTATAAGTATAAGTATAAGTATAAGTATAAGTATAAGTATAAGTATAAGTATAAGTATAAGTATAAGTATAAGTATAAGTATAAGTATAAGTATAAGTATAAGTATAAGTATAAGTATAAGTATAAGTATAAGTATAAGTATAAGTATAAGTATAAGTATAAGTATAAGTATAAGTATAAGTATAAGTATAAGTATAAGTATAAGTATAAGTATAAGTATAAGTATAAGTATAAGTATAAGTATAAGTATAAGTATAAGTATAAGTATAAGTATAAGTATAAGTATAAGTATAAGTATAAGTATAAGTATAAGTATAAGTATAAGTATAAGTATAAGTATAAGTATAAGTATAAGTATAAGTATAAGTATAAGTATAAGTATAAGTATAAGTATAAGTATAAGTATAAGTATAAGTATAAGTATAAGTATAAGTATAAGTATAAGTATAAGTATAAGTATAAGTATAAGTATAAGTATAAGTATAAGTATAAGTATAAGTATAAGTATAAGTATAAGTATAAGTATAATTTACTAATATTTGTTTCTATTTATCAACTATAATGTCTATATAGTCTATATAGTAAATGTCGAGACCCCTATAATATAAGTTATATGTGTCTATTCATCTAATCAGAATGTTTTCATACAAGCTATTCATGCATAAATTGGGGCGTTTACCAATTAGAATTGACAACAAAATTTGGGAGGCATTAAAAATAATTCCTGTTATCAAATTGTTTTTTGTTTTTTCATTTATTTTAAACACAGCTCAGAAAATTGGCGGAAAATGCTTAGAGCTGCCCACAGATTGAAATATATAATCGATTAAAATGCCGTAACGTAGTCAGGCAAAACTGAATGAGCTCAGCACAGTATTCTTACAGATGCAGCCAACTTCACTTGTTTCCGTTGGGGAATTATTGTGGTTAGAGCTGGCTAATAGACATGTTGAACAAAAATGTGACAAAGGAACAAGTTTGGGCCAATTCCAAGTGCCCTCCAAGCTAATTTAGCATGTGAATAAACTTGAGTACTTAATCAGCAGACTTCAGCCACTTAGCCCTTGCAATTGAAATAGAAATTGAAAACTGTGAACACGTAAGGCTGTGACTCAAGACTTTAATCACTTAACAATCGATTGGCCCCACTGTTTAATCACTTCTTTTATTAGCTGCGTCAGTTGTGCGGCTTGCACTTACTGCATGGTGACGCTTGACGTGAGTTCTATTTATTATTATTTTTTTATTTTTATTTATTTTTTTTTTTTCACTCATCAGATTTTATACGCATACTTGACTGGACATGGCTCTGGCAGGCATTCGAGATGGCGGCTTTGGCTTTGCTTTCAGGATGACTGACCTCCAAATGCCCAGAGACAGGTTGGACTTGTGCCTGTCCAGCGTTGGCCCAGTTTAGCCGCCTTTGAGCCACACACACACACAAGCCCAATCTCTAGCATCTACAGTTGCCCGAGCTGTCTTTGTTTTTGTTTTCTTCCAGAAGGTCTTTCACTTTCTACAAATTCATTCTACTGTTGAAATTACCGCCCTCGGTGTGTTGGCCTTTGACTTTCGCTCAGCCCGGGGCCGAAGGTATGCCACACAGGCGTGCCTCAATTTAGAAAATGCCGTTTAAGAAGTTGCTGTCACCACACAAGAGCAACAACAACAACAACAACAACAATAGTAGTAATAATAACTAAAAACAACAGTAAATAAATAGTATAACAACTGTAGCAATGAGCAGCAACAAGTTTTATACACAGCGACAACTCGAGCGTCACTAAAAAAACGTTTAAGACAACGGCAATATGCCGCTCAGATGCTTAGAGATGGACGCATGCGCACGACACAGACAGGCAACGACTACAGAATACCCTAACCACTGATAAGTTGCAAATTTGTATTGCCTTGCCCAAGATATAGATCGTTTTGAGTGCAGAGCTGGTAAAAAGTTCCTTAAAACTAGAGTAAGCTGCACTTACTATACCTAATAGACTATACCCCTATCTAATGATAAATATATATGTGTGGGATTGGCAAATTAGAAAGAAGACCTATAGCTATAATATATGTCATATTCATTGATAGGGCTGGAAAAAAACCCTTGCTGTTCTAAGCCCTAATACTGTAGGTCTTCGAATTCGGAGGTAGAAACAAAATTTTATATAAAAATATCTATCTATTCATAACATAACAATTTTTTTAATATTGCCCAATAAAAAATATTATTTTCTTTATAAATTTTATATACATTATTATATGTAATAATATTGTATAAATCCATATGTAGCGCTGAGAGAGAAACCTGCTGATGCTGGACTGTTCAAGACTGTGAACAATTTGCTGTTTGCCCCAGCTCTACATATCGAGCTATACATATCCAATCAATATGATATTGTTAAGTATAAATTGTCATGCGCATATTGACTGTATATGCAGCATATATTGCCCAGCTTTAGTGTATCTGGCTCATCTATTTTGTTGTCAATTCATAGCGCTTCTAGCTGACTCAACTGATTGCTTGATCTTACAGACTTTATGCAAATGTTTGTAAAATGTAAATAATGTTTATAAAGATATATTAACATATTAATATATATTATATTTATATTAATCTACAGTTTCTAAGACTTTATATTAATATTTTAATATATATTTTATTTACATTAATCTACAGTTTCCAAGACTTTATAAATCTAAAGCTAAATCCACGACTAAGCAGAACGTTTTCGTGCTCACGTCTCACGCTCACATCACTAACAAAGAACGAAAGTCGCAGCAGTGTGAAATGGATAGTAAGTAGATAGTAAGCATATAGTTAGCATAGCGTATACATATTTACGGCTGAGCAACAGTTCATAATAATATAATACACAGCAAACCATATAGAAACAATAGCGAAAAGCAAAACATTTTAATTGCATGTTTTCTTTTTCTATTTTTTTTTTTTTAGGCTCGCTTGCAGAAGGAGGCCAACTAGCCAACTGTTTCTATATATATATATATATATATGCACATATTTATTTATATATATACACATACACGTATTTATTTATTTATTATTTTTATATAAACATTACAATAAGTAGCAACAATCTTAATCAAGATGATCTAACTAAGAACTAAGAACTTGGTTTTTTGTTGACTTAGCTTGAGCACATATGCAAATACATCAATATATTCAGCAATATATATACTCAAAACTATATAAACACATGCTAATTGCAAGTGAAATTGGTCTTAAGCCAGTTTGCCAATTGGTATACCCTTTGCCTAATATACTTGTCCCACAGATGCTGCTCAGTTGCCCGAAAGTATTTGACATTTACGAAGAAAAGTTAAATTCGACTGCGCAAAACTTGTTTCTGATTTTCAAATGGTCAACATTGAAATATCTCATATTGAAATTTCGAATGTGTTATATCATATAATTATTGCATTGAAGATCTCAGCTCTAAGAGAGACATATTCTATATCTATAGAGTAAATTTAACCCATCAGCAGTTGAGATACTTTTGATAGACCTTTGCAAGAGCTTCACAGTAGCTCTTATCATAGATTTGAATTCCAGCACTACAACAGTGGCCTACTGTAAGCCTAATAATATCTTCATAATTTATCAGCTGAAATATATGTATAACAAGTATATACTCGAAATTAGGCAAGTCTTTAACTCTGCAAAGCAGATATTGCTTATGTATAACACTAAAATCTGCCTGAAGGCCTCTGTCGCTCTGGCTTAAAAGAAAATTGTTATTTAGAATTAATTCTTAGTAACAATAAATAAATAAATAAATAACACTAAAATATATTTCAATTCAAAAGGACTGCGAAAATAATATTTATGAACAGAGAAACAAGCTAGTTAAAACAAAACAAAAAATAAAAATAAAATAAATAAATAAATATATTAATTAAAATTTGACAAATTTTATATATTTATTTTTTTTAACTTATAATTTTATTTTATTATTTATTTATTATTATTATTTATTTAATTGTCATTATTTTTTTTTAACTTGCTACATGGGAATATCAATGTCTTAAATTATTAAATTATTTTTTATTAATTTTTTTTCTTTTTTTAACTTGCTGCATGGGAATGTCAATGTCTTAAATTATTAAATTATTTTTAATTATTAATTATTATTATTATTTTTTTTTTTTAACTTACTGCATGGGAATATCAATGTCTTAAACTATTAAATTATTTTTAATTATTAATTATTATTATTATTTTTTTTTTTTTTAACTTACTGCATGGGAATATCAATGTCTTAAATTCTAATTCAAATTCCCTTTTAGCGCTTGTTTAATGTAGTTCTATTATTTTTTTTCTAGTTTTTTTTTTTTATCATATTCTGCATTACATCAATTTCACTTTTCGCTTTTAACAAGAAACATGGTTTCAATTGCTACTTAATACCTTACACCTAATATTTGCTAGAATTCCCATTTTTATCGCATTGCAGAAGTAGAAAACATTTGTATATTTTAGCCTGAGAAACACTTGTTAAATGAACTGTAATTAAATATACATTTGCACTTGTTATATTATTCTTTTCATACCCTCTAAATTCTTGAACAGCACAACAAGCCATCCCACTGCATTCATGCATATTGATGCATGTGTGGGAATTCAAATATGGAAAAGGAAACAAGTCTTCTTTATCTCTGTCTTCCCTATCTGTCTATCTTTTTCTGTCTCTCTCTCTCTATGAAACAAATGAAACAAGAACTTTGTATATTCTTTTTTTTTTCCTCTCATTCTCACTCCCACTACCTGCATTTGCATCAGCCTCTCTGTCTCTATTTGCCCCTCCCTCTTATTCATTCTATTTTTGCCCCATTCTC
This sequence comes from Drosophila buzzatii, assembly GCA_035045845.1. NCBI lineage: Eukaryota > Metazoa > Arthropoda > Insecta > Diptera > Drosophilidae > Drosophila > Drosophila buzzatii. The sequence continues at coordinate 14,108,237 of JAWNOS010000596.1, forward strand.
TCTCTCTCTCTCTGTCTTGCAGTCAGTCTCTGTCATTCTCTCTCTCTCTCTCTCTCTCTCTCTCTCTCTTCCAGTCAGTCTCTGTCATTCTATCTCTCTTTCTCTCTCGCTCTCTCTCTCGTTCTCTCTCTCCCAGTTCTATTCTATTCTATTCTATTCTATTCTATTCTATTCTATTCTATTCTATTTTTGTCCCATTCTCTCTCTTCCAGTCAGTTTTTGTCATTCTCTCTCTCTCTCTCTCTCTCTCTCTCTCTCTCTCTCTTGCAGTCTCTGTCATTTTCTCTCTCTCTCTCTCTCTCTCTCTTCCAGTCAGTCTCTGTAATTTTCTCTCATTCTCTGTCATTCTCTTTCTCTCTCTCTCTCTATCTCTCTGCCTCTTTCTCACTTATTGTCTCTTTTTGTCTCCCTCTATCTATCCTTGAATTTTGTGTGTCTATCTCTCTCTCCTATGTGCCTTACTCTTTTTCCTTCTTTGTTCTATATTTGCCTATTATGATTCTTCCCTATTTCTCCTTTCTTCGCTCTCTCTCTCTCTCTCTCTCTCTCTCTCTCTCTCTCTCTCTCTCTCTCTCTCTCTCTCTCTCGTTGTGTCTCTATCTATCTCTCTCTCCTCTCTCTCTATTTCTATCTATCACTCTCATCTCCCTCTGTCTGTCTCTTTCTCTCCCTCTTGCTTCGCTCGTATATCTCTCTCTCTCGTTTATTTTCTTTCTTTCATCCTTTCTCCTATGTTCCTCGTTTTCTCCCCTTCTCTCTCTCTCTCTCTCTCGCTCTCTCTCTCTCTCTCTCTCCGTCTCTCTCTATATGTATATATAAACATTTTCATATTAATGAAATCCTAAGTCTCCCTCTGTCTCGCTGTCTCTCCTTCTTCGTCGATAACTTCTGGTTCACTGTTAGCTTAGCTCACCTATGGACAAAGTCAAGGTCAAGTATAGTGTGTTACCTCTCGCTGGGCTCGTCCTCTAGCGACACGCATTGCGCTCAAAGGAATGCGCCAATTTGTCTCTTCATTTTCAATTAAAATATAAACTGTGCTTATGAATGTCGACAGTCTTAACTGCCCTTGTCAGAGGCAGCAACAACATATAGTAATATATATAATATATACACACATATATATAGTATAGATGTCTCTCTGTACGTAGCCGAGATCTTAATTCTTCAAAAGACAGGCGGCGTTTCCATTAGAAATAAAATAAAATATAAACGAATTGCTTCATTAAAGGGTCCACATTTCGATTGCCGCAACGAATCACGAATACCCTAACAGCTGAATTGAGTTATTTGCTTCCTTATTTTTATTTATTTATTTTATTTTTTATTTTTTATTTTTATTTATTTGCTCGCGCCTGTCAAGCAGCAAAACAATTAGAATCATTTGTTGACAGCGTGAATACTACTTGAGCCGTGTGCTTGAGGCGCTGCCAATTGATGTTTGTCAAGCACTTTGCGATGTCTGACAAATACCCTGTAATTCGATTAAATTAATTAAAAAGATTACAAATTAAATAATAATAACAAGAGGCATGCACTCGGAGACCTCAGAGTATTCCACAGTTTCCACATATTCTATATGGTGCGAGCAAAAATCGTTTTCCTTACATTCAGAGATCAGAGATAAATATATACAAATGTATATATGTATATGTACCTTGCTTTGTAGGGCAATTGCGACAACATCAACGATCGTCTCTCCTCCCCCTCCCCCCAGCCACCTTGCAGCGGCAGATGCCCTGGCCATGTCGTCTGGCTGAGTGACAACCTGTTGGACAGGCGCTCAATTGGTTGCCCGACTGCGCAGCTGCCTAAGGCGGGGGTGCACGAAAATGAATAAAAGTGAAGAAGAAGAAGAACAACAACAACAAGAAAATAAACCGGTTGAACATTAGAACCGATTCCAATTCCGATTCCGATTCCAATGCCATTGCGACGTCACAAAATATTTTCATAATGAGCCACGGAAGCATCAGATGCTGGCCAAGCGCACAGGGGAGAGAGAGAACGAGAGAGAGAGAGAACGGGAGAGAGCGCGCGAGCCAGAGAGAGTGTTAAATAATATGGCAGGGCGAACGAGAGGGGAATTTGGAAAGCGTTCGGAACGAAAGGGAGTGAAACAATGTGTGGAGAAGGGGCCAGAGAGGCCAGAGAGGCCAGAGACGCCGGTCGCTCAGCACAAAGTGTCCGAATGCCGAAAGGCAGCGACGGCAACGGCAGCGGCAGCAACGACAGCAGCGGCAGCAACGACGGCAGCGGCAGCAACAACGCGCCTATGTGAGGCGGGCCGGGCCGTCAGTCTTGATGATTTCGTGAAGCGATTAACACACGCCACGTTCTGAGCCATCACTCAGGATCGCAAAACTGCAAAGGAGCAGCAGCAGCCGCAGCAGCAGCAACAACAATAACGGCACATGACACACTTAAGCGCAATTAGGCTGAAAGCAAGAAAGCAGCAAGAGCTACAGCTAATAACAACAAGTGCAACTGCAGCAACACCCGCAGCAGCAGCAGAACCAGTTGAACACAAACGACAATAAAAATAAATCATTTAAAAAACGCCGCGCCAAAAGAATTTGCCAAATTACGCGTTCATTTATTTGCCAGCGCTGCTCGTGCATTGACCGAATTTTAACAGCAGCAGCAACAGCAACAACAGCAACAACAACAACAGCAACAACAGCAACAACAGCAACAAGCAACAGCAACAACAGCTGCCAAAATGGATGCAGAGGTGTGTAAAGTGTGTGTGCGTTAAAAGACTTAAAAAATGAGTGTCAAATATATATACAATATATAAATATATACATAGCTAGGCTACATATATGAAAAATCAGTAAAAACTGTGCGCCCATCGATTCTGATTTTTTTTCTCTTTTTTTTACATTTTTTTAAATATTTTTTTCTCAATTTTTTTCATATTTTTTTTTTTTCTATTTATGGTTCTGTTAATTTTGTTGTTTGTTTTGTTTTTGTGCTTTCGGGTAGAAGATAAAAAACCAGTTCCATTTGCTTCTCACGCTTAACAAATGCATATTCAAGTGCAAAGTCAGCTGAAGCAGCAGCAGCAGCAACAGCAGCAACAGCAACAGCTGTAACAACAACAACAACAACAACAACTTTTTGCATTGCGCTCTGAAGCAGCTGTTGCACAGTAGCAGCAGAGGCGTGCTTTTAGAGGGGGGCGCTTAACACTCAACAGCTCCCATTGACACAGTTCGTTGCAGCTATAAATAGCTAATAAAACTTACAAATGCACTGCAAAAAAAAAGCTATATACATATTGATATATCTTTCATATAACATAAATATTGATGTGATAAACTAATTCAAGAATTATATTAAACAGGATAGAAAAAAGCTAAATTAGAAAATAGCTAAACTATTCTAGGATATCTACAGGATAGAAAAAAAGCTAAATTAGAAAAGAGCTAAACTATTTCAAGGCTTAAAACTAAAGTTCATATAAAAGATATAGATGTTATAGATAGAGACTTAAAATGATGTTCAATCATTAGAGCGCTCAACAGAATATATATTTTAAATGCATATATAATAGATATATGTATCTAATCAGATCAGCTCCACTAAATATTAGACTGAACTTTATTGCAACTTTCTTAACTGCAAATGCGGAACTGAAGTGCTTTAAAGATATTACGAAATGAAAGAGAAAAGAATGTTGTTAATCAAAATTGAGCTAATATGCTATTGCACTGTATATACATATATAATATTAGATATTTGCCAGCTAAAATTATATAATTTGGAATTCGAAATTAGAATTCGAAAATTAAAGAAAAATATTTAAAAAAATCTTTTATAGTCCACTACTTCAGCTAGTGCTAAAAATTACTGATATTTGGATGAATCCGAAAAAAAGAAATAAAATAATAATAATAAAATAATAAATAAAAAAAAAAAGAATATAGATATCTTTAATCAAAATAATATTAGATATTTCTATAATAATATCTATAATATTAGATATTTCCCAGCTTTCAATCCAAATTTTTATGCTGATGTCATATAGAAACTAGAATTATTTAATTTGGAATTCAAAATTAGAATTCGAAAATTAATGAAAAATATTTTTTAAAAATCGATTATAGTCCACTACTTCAGCTAATGCTAAAAGTTACTGATATTTGGACGAATCCGAAAAAAGAAATAACTTTATAGATATCTTTAACCAAAATTGAGCTACTATACTATTACACTGTATATACATCTATAATATTAGATATTTCCCAGATTTCAATTAAAATTTTGAAACTAAAATTATATAATTTGAAATTCAAAATTAGAATTCGAAAATTAAAGAAAAATATTTTGTTAAAAATCGATTATAGCCCACTACTTCAGCTAGTGCTAAAACTTACTGATATTTGGATGAATCCAAAAAAAAATAATAATAATAAACTTAATAGATATCTTTATATATCCGCATATTTTCTATATCAAAATCTGTACTAATATGTATAGATCTGTAAATCATATATAAATATATATGTAGATAATTGTCTAATCAAACTATTTGGATTGCAACTTGAGTTTCAAGAGAGCCAGCAAATATATCGAACAATGACTATAATAGTCATATTATGTGACATTGTCATGTGATAATTGTGCAAACACTTTATAGAGTGCATCTGATTCGAATTGTATTAAGAGCTGAAAATAAGTTATGAGGTTAGCAAACAAAGTCGATTGATTCAAGATTCCCACAACAACAACAAAATATAAATAGGGCCATGATATAGTGTCTATAGCCAATGAGTCCTACATGAGTTCACTATAGGAAAATAACTTCACAGAGTCACTGTTTGATTCCATATGTATCAAGAGCTGGGATCAAGATCTCTATATGCGCAATCTTGTATAACTTTTTTGTAATAAGAAAGTTATATATATGAGATCTATGATATATATGATCTGCTTTATATATTAACAATCCTACCAAAAATTTCTTGTGCGCCTCAGGCAAGTGAAACGTGCTGAACATAATGAAAGTTTATTTTATTATTTCACTATCTTATCAGTCAGTGAAAGCGTGGCAACTTATCAGGGAATGGCCAAGAAATTGCACAGACTTCATACAAATTTAACATGCAGCTAGACAGACTGTCAAAGTTCTTGTCAATTAAAGCAATTGAAAGATAAATATTGTATATGCTGTACATTTTAGATAAGTGAAGAAACTCTCTTCTCTTTCACTTGCCAATCATTTGATGTGACATTCAATTGCTGAGCATCGTTCCTTGTCGCACTTCCGTGTCTTCAGTTCATTTATCAAATATAAAGCATTATAGAGAAATTAACATTATTGCTCTGCCCTCTTCTGCCCCTGCTTAACTCCACGCCCATGAACATTGTAATTGCCCATTGCAGAGGCAATCGCAGTGGAAAACTTGTCGTGCATGGAAAATTTCCACTGAAAGACCATTGAATTGACTTGAATCAGACTGTCATTGCCTCTCACATGAATTACAACCAGAATAAATGGCTATATTGAGCATGTCGAACTTTAGATATGTATTAAGTTCATAAAACATCTGTTTTACCAGAAGCACCACGAAACATTATTGATAACGATTGTAGTTTGGCAGAACTCATAGAAAGTCTTTGTCAAGTTTGCTTTAAAAAACTTGAAATCTTTGCATCAATATCAGCAAAACTAAGAAAGACAATTAATCAAAACATTTTAAAAATATATCTGGCACGTTTAACTAGCACATTTCAAGAACATGTTGCTCAAAATGTCTTGCAAAGCTAAAAATAGCTGCAAATTATTAGACAACTTTAAAACGAAATGGTTTTATATTGAAAAAGCTTTAAATATGTCTTATATCTTAAAAGAATAGTTTTAAATCCAGATATATGCAAATTTTAGATGAAATTATTTCTAAAAATTCTAGAAAAATAATTCTAAAATTTCAAGCAAAATGTATAATATAAATAAATAAAATCTATAGATAATATAAAATTTAAAAATATTATAAAATTTGTATAAAATAGGTAAATTAATGGAAAAAATATAATTTCAACTATGGAACTTATGATGATGATGGATAAAAGAGAGGAATAGCTATTCAAGAATTCTTAAAAAAAAAAAAATTTAAAATATATTGATTAAATTAAATTTAAAAATATTGAGAAAAATATTGAGTAAATTAAAAAAAGTAAAATAATATGGAAATTTGTAGCCATAGAAATGAAGTTTATATGAGTTATTTTTCTTTGAATTTAGAGTATATAAAGATAGTAATGCAATAAAATTATATATACTTTATGCTATCAAATGTATAAAGCTTTCGATGAGAATTTCTGCTGCTAAAACTTAGCAAAAACAACAAGTTTGCCTTAGATCTTTATCCAATAAGCTGCTGACAACTCAGAAGTCTGACCACTCCCAATATTACAGGGTATATGGTATGCGTAGGCGAATTCCAAGTGCAATATATGATTGCTTTCCTTAGCTTAATTAGTCAATGCCACTCAACGCGTCGTGCTTCCTGTTAGTGTGCCAGCTCCACGCAGCTCACGTCAACAAATGTGGAGTAACTAACAACAGCAACAACAACAAATAATACAATTAACAATAATAAAATAATACGACAACAATTTATGCCGTTTGCTTTCGAGTGTTTTTGTTGAGTAGCTGCCGATAAGCGTCACGAACAATTTCTTGTCTAGATTTCCACAGCAGACCCAGTTTCAGTTTCAGTTTCAGTTTCAGGCGTCTGATTATCTGGCAGGCACCTGCATCACCCATATCAGCCATATCACACTGCATATCATACATTGTCAACTGAGGGCAATCGCTGAACCCACTTGATTACGTACGATTATCACATTATCGGCGCCCAGATTCTGTTCAACTTATCTCATTTGGAGCGCGACACTAATTTATAATAATTCACTTATAATTTTTGTGAAAAATTCTAAATTATCAATAAGTTTAGTTCCCAGGCAAGCAACACTGAAAATTTCCGTTGATAGCATTTCCTGTTGGAAACCCACCAACTAATACTAATTCTCAATCTCAACTCGAGTGAGTGAGTGATAAATATGTCATACAATCAGTTGCACTTTGTGGTCTATTGATATATATATGAAGCTTTAAGCTGCTTATTCCATTTGGAGAATATCAAGCTGCGTTCTCATGTGAGCTCTAAGAAAATATCTCAAATTTGATGTGAAAGAAATAAATGGGATTCATTTGGATTTTCATTTTTATACCCAGAACCCTTTGAAAATGGGAAATCAGGGTATAATGGTTTTGTGCAAATGTATGTAACAGGCAGAAGGAGACGTCGCAGACCCCATAAAGTATATATATTCTTGATCAGCTTACAAAAATAAGTTGATTAAGCCCTGTGCGTCTGTCCGTCCAACGGCTGTCCATCCGTCCGCCTGTCCGTCCGTCCGTCCGTCCGTCCGTCCGTATGAACGTCGAGATTTCGGAAACTACAAAAGCTAGAGAGCTGAACACTCGTATGTTAGCTACGCAGTACGAGTTTATTTTGTTTTCTCGATAACTCATCCCATTTCCAAATTATCGATAAAAAATCGAAAATTCGTTTCCATTTTTTACGATTTTTGAGCATAACTTCTACACCGTTGTAGCTAAAGGCTTCAAGTTTGTACATTTAGATAGATATTATGAATACGCAGATTATGTAAGATTTTCAGATTTTGGATGCCACGCCCCCTTCGCCCACAATTTCAAAAAAACACATTTCAAATACTAAAGACTTAGCACATAGATACATATAGACACTCTTAATCTACTCTGAAAATTTCATTAAGATCGTTCATCTAGAAATGGAGTTATAGGCGTTCAAAGTATAGCCCAACCCACCCCCTAGCCATGGCAGCAACTGCGCGAGTATCTATCATCGCGAGAGTATCACCTATTTTGGGTTCAGGGTATCTCGTAGTCGTGCCGTCTCGACTAGAGCCTTCTTACTTGTTTTCTTTCAACTGCAATTGAAGCGCCGTTTCACAAGCTTATTGGCGATCTCATATGTCTATATCTTGTTGCTCAAGATCAATAAACAACTTCAAGTTCAAGTGCAATAGCTTCATATAACCAACTGGCCAACTGGCCAACTGACTCTCTGGCCATGGAATTTGAAATATATATACAACAATTATTGCCTATATAATATATCTAGTATTTAAATACTGGAATATTATTAGTGCTCATAAATCTTTTGCTCATAATCTATCTCTTGTCTCATTTGCATATGAAAAGTGTTTTTTCAAACCAGTTGAGTTGGCATTCAAGATTATTCTCTAGTGGGTAATACACGTGATAGAGTATCCATTGCTGTTGTTGTAGATATCTCAAATATTTACTACATGTACGATATCGTTTTATTGCGCGACTCAGATTATAATTTCGAATCTCTGCTCTCGCAGCGTGTTAATGGAAGTTTTATGAATCGACAAAAAAAAAAGAAAAAAAAATTCAATGAAATCGCATAAATTAATTTACGGCTTTGGGAATCATAAATTATATAGTCAATTTCAATTGCGTTGAACACATATCTCTTATCATTTGCGATCCCATTCATTGGTATATAAATAATCTGCATAGTTTGGTTCGCTCTCGGCATGCTTCACTGTAGCGTAGCTTTATAGCATTGATATCGCTGCATCTGACAATCTGGTAATTCCCCCCTACCAGTACTGTGATTTACAATACAATTAATTAGCCACGTTCTCACGTACTCTAACCAAAACAAACTCGAATTAATAATGATTCACGATCGTTATCCAAATTGCAAACGGCTATTGAACATTAGCAGAGCGGGAAATGGCCTAGACTAAGTCAAATATATTGTGATTATATAAAAAATGTTTATATATGTTTGTATTTACATATATGTCTAGTTGGCATTGACAAATTCAGACACTTCTTTAGGAGAGGACAAGATTTTTCTTTATACTTCTTAAGCATCTGAATATCTGAACTGCATGCTTAACTACTTGGTAGTATATGATTGAGCCCATAGAGCTTATTGATCCTATTGAATATACGAAGCAATTCTAACAGCCAAAAAGGAAATGTATCCGATTGTATATGATATAAATGAAAGCAAGTAAGAAAGCTGTAGTCGAGACTGCTCGACTACGAAATCCCCTGAGCCTTCTTCGAACGAATCATATTCCAAGAATGCTTCGTTTCGATTCGCCACGCGTAAGAAACTATACATGCAAAAACACGAGCACACACATACGCTCATCTATGCTTGTGCGCCTGTATGTGTGTAAGCATTCCAAGCGTTTTGCTGTCTCGCTGCCTCTCTTGCTGAGCCGCTTGGGTTTTGCTGCCATAACTTCTTTGATTCATAATTCTGTTTCTAGACGGACAATCGTATTCATCTCTTCAGATTATGATTATGATATTCATATCTATATGCTAAACCAAACTGCATGTCTCTAGTATTTGAAATACATTTTTTACACATTTGGGGGTGTGGGGTGGAATTGAAGACCGGAATCTAAAATCTGACAAAAACCGAAATTGTATTAAATTAGTAGTTATATATATGCAGGAGACTTGAAGACTCTAACTCTAAAGATGAATTAAATATAATTTTTTAACTGATTCCCGATATATTCCTTTATCGATAACTCTAGAAATATACAAGTTATCGAATTTCTGAAACAAACTCGTACTGCGCGTGCAATATACGGACCGCGAAAACAAAAAGAATGAACTCTCTAGCTCTTGTATCTTCGGAAATCGACGTGTTCATACATACGGACTGACAGACGGACGGACTGACAGACGGACGGACGGACGGACAGATGGACAGACAGACAGACGGACATGGCTATATCAACTTTTCTCGTCACCCTGATCAAGAATATATATACTTTATGGGATCTGCCACACCTCCTTCTGCCTGTTACATATATTTAACAAAACCATTATACCCTGATCTTCCATTTTTAATAGGCCCAGGGTAAAATTAATAAATAAAATCATTTTCTTGGCCTTAATCAACAATCCTTTTGTGAGTCATATATCCTGCCTTCCATTCCTTCTTAGACCCATGCTTCCGTTCGACTGACGCTTCTCGCTGATCTTTCTTGTCGTATCTACAGTCTCATAGTTCCCACTTTAGAGATGCTCTCGATTACTTTTTTCGATATAAATTAAAATTTTATAACAGATATGAAGAAGAAGAAGATGCCACAGGAAGCACAGCCATATTATGTGTATATATATATATATGTATATATTTTGAGATTGTATATTTGCATTCGTCTCATAGTCGGAACTACCGATTATATTATCTGAATTAATATTAAACTGCAAATATTTAACTATAACAATGCTTCCATTATTTAACTTATTTTACTACCAACTAAAAATACATATACTTTATAATAAATATATATAAATATTATAGTCTAAGTTCCTTATATTTCTATACTAAACAATAAACACCTTAGGCTCTACCCCAAAATCTTATAACAAATACCAAACTGTGCCCTGCCTAAAAGTGTTCCTACTCCCCTTTTATTGATTGAAAACTGCATTTTAAAGCACAGCTCTTATCTTTTCAAACTCTGTGCTGTAAACAAAAATAAAACAAAGGATCCAAGCATCCCACAGAATACTACAACAACAACAACAATCGCCTCCAACAATGGGAACCAAAACTTGAAGAGCTCCAATAACTCAAAGCTTACAGCGCCAGAGAACGAAGACCAAGCAGCTCAGCTGGGCCAAGCAGCAATAGATGCAAAACCAGCCGCTGGCAGCAATGAGGATTATCATCCGCCCACAAGGTATGGCCAAAGGAAAAATATAATCCAAGCCAAACTAACGAAATCCCAAACTAACTGAACTAACTATGAGTCAAGTTACTAATCCATCCCAAAATAAACCAATCCTAATCAAAACCTAAGCTGAGCTGATTGATTGGATGAATTGAACTAACCCAGAAAACCAACTGGAATCCCTTATCTCACAAAGGAGTCTAGTTCACTATACATGAAGATTACTATAATACCCATAACATAAGAAAACTAACCTAACCCAACAATAACTCTGAGATCTATTCTATGCCGAACTTATCGATTTTCTGAAAAAGTTTCATTGCTGTTACGTAACCTATCATTTAATTATTCGCATACCGTTTTACTTTATCGATAGTCTCGCATGTTATCGTTTATCGCTTTCGCATACTAAAATTATTTCTATATCTACGCTCTCGCTTTCCACTAATAACAGTTGTACGTGTAAACTATAAACCCAAACTAATCCTATTCCTATAAAAACTGAAACGATAATTGTGTATGGGTCATCGTTTATCGATATTCTATATTTTCTAATATACCTAAATTGCTTTCGCTTTCTAGCCTCAGCTAACGATAATTTTAAGTGTCTATTAAGTGTTAATTCCAACTAATCCAATGCCGATAATACCCCTGTAACGTTAACTTATCGATTTTGCTTGTACAATGATAATACCTCAGCTAACTCTAATTTTAAGTTTGAAATTCAGTGCCCGACTAAACCCGAACCCGACTAATCCTATTCCAAGCAACTAAACCAATAATTCTGTGTGTTATCGTTGATCGATTTTGCATGCTAGAAATCCACATGCTTAAGTGTGAAGTTTGAATCCCGGCTAAACCCAATCCCGGCTAATCCTGTGCTAAATAATCGAAGCAATCCTAATAATCGATAATCGATAATCGATAATCCATTATCGATTTTGCATGACCTCATTCAAATGCAGTTACCTAGAGACAATTGTGCACCTGTTCAAGGGCAACATTGGACCCGGACTCTTTGCCATGGGCGATGCCTTCAAGAACGGAGGCCTGATCGTTGGACCGGTGCTCACCATTGTGATTGCGGTGATCTGCATCCACTGCCAGCACGTGCTGATCGCCTGCTCGAAGAAGATGCGGGACCTGCGTGGCGATCCGGTCTGTGCCGACTATGCGGCGACTGTGGAGCAGTGCTTCGAGAATGGGCCGATCAAGTTGCGCGGCTGGTCACGGACCATGGGTCGCCTGGTGGATGTGTTCATCTGTGTGACCCAGCTGGGCTTCTGCTGCATCTACTTTGTGTTCATCAGCACCAACGTGAAGCAGGTGAGTGCCGCAGCCGGAGTTGGCGACAGCTGATGACTTCCTGCCTTCCTGCCACATCAGATTCTGCAAGCGTACGGCATTGACATGAATGTGCATCTGGTGATGCTGCTGGCTCTCGCTCCTGTGCTGCTCAGCTCCCTCATCACGAACCTGAAGTGGCTGACGCCGGTGTCACTGTTCGCCAATGTGTGCATGATCCTTGGCCTGGCCATCACGCTGTACTATGCGCTCAAGGACGGGCTGCCGGAGGTGACGGAACGCGCCTACTGGACGAACGGTTCCCAGCTGGCGCTCTTCTTCGGCACCGCCATCTTTGCCTTCGAGGGCATTGCCCTGGTGATGCCGCTGAAGAATGCCATGCGCAAGCCCCGCCAGTTTGAGAGCACGCTGGGCGTCCTCAATGTGGGCATGTTTCTCGTCTCCGTCATGTTCATGTTCGCCGGATCTGTTGGCTATATGAAGTGGGGCGAGCAGGTCGGCGGCAGTCTAACACTCAATCTCGGCGATACAATGTGAGCAAGCAAGAGGGTTCCCCTGAAGGTTGGCGCGTGACTCACGTGAAAACATATCGAACGTAAAGCGAGATATTCGATATATGTTTGAGCTATTCGATTTGAGTGCGATCGATTCGTATCTTGAAAGTATTGTTTCTAAACACTATTTGAATCAAGAAAATCCTTAAAGCATCAAAGGCATTCTATATCTATCTATATCACAGATATTCGATATCTAAATTGATCTATTCGAAATTTCACTGCTTGAGCTTTAGCTTTCCAAAACCTTATAAAATCTTACACATGATCAAGGGGTTTCACTCGTGTCACGCGCCCATCTTCTGGATAATCTCTATAGACAGCTTCCTTAAACATCGCATACGATATTCTGTTGATAGCCTGGCCCAGTCGGTCAAATTGATGGTATCCATGGGCGTGCTGCTCGGCTATCCGCTGCAGTTCTTTGTCGCCGTGCAGATCATGTGGCCCAGTGCCAGACAGATGTGCGGCATCGAGGGTCGTTCGCTGGCCGGAGAGCTAACCTTTCGTAGTCTGCTGGTGCTGGTGACGCGTAAGTAGAATCAAGAGATTAGAGAGCGGACATATGCTCAAGCCCATGCTCCCATCTATTATGTAGTGGCCATAGCGGAACTGGTGCCGGCCTTGGGCCTGTTCATCTCGCTGATTGGCGCTCTGTGCTCGACGGCTTTGGCGCTGGTCTTTCCGCCGGTCATCGAGCTGATTGCATGCAGTGAACCGAATAAGGGACCCGGCGTGTGGATTTGCCTCAAGAATCTAATCATCTTGATTCTGGCATTGCTGGGCTTCTTCACCGGCTCCTACGAGAGCCTCAAGCAGATTGTCAAACACTTTGGCGAGGAGGAGCTTCACTAGAGACGCAACGATCCACTCAACCCATGCCACAAAGCAACAAAAACAGGCTCGAATAGCCTCAACATAAATTATTAAATATTATATATATGCCATACTCGTATACGTATCCTATATATGATACCCCAAACACTATTGTAGGTAGCCAACTACTATATACTTATATATGTTATGATGATATGTTGATATATGACAAATACTTATGAATTATGTGCCGAGAATTAGTTTTTAATTTCTGTTTGTCTTTTGAACAACAATTTTTTTTTTAATTTAGCATTTTTTTTTTATATATATATATATTTATTATATATAATTTTAGAATTCATAAGTGTAAATAAATGATGGGTTCAGAGCCCAGAAATCAATATATGTATATTTTATTTTTCATTTTCGTTTTGGGCTAAGATTAACTTAAAAGTGGACAAGTTTTGGAAAGAAAATGAAATAGCTGTAGATCTACTTATGGATCTCGCTTGCTGTCTCTCTCTCTCTCTCTCACACACACACACACACACTCTCTGTTTCATTCTCTCAGAGAGATATCTCACTCCCTATATTTCTTTCGATCTCTATTTTTCTCTCAATCTGTCTTTCGCTCTCGCTCTCTCTGCCACGCTTTCTCTCTCTCTCTCTCTGTATCTCTCATACACACTCTCTCTTTCATTCTTTTAAAGAGAGATCTCAATCCCTATATTTCTTTCGATCTCTATTTCTCTCTCTCTCCCTCTCTCTCTCTATCGCTATATCTCTCTCTCTCTATCGCTATCTCTCTCTGTCTCTGTCTCTGTCTCTGCCTCTCTCACACACACTCTCTCTTTCATTCTCTCAAAGAGAGATCTCACTCTCCATATTTATTTCGATCTCTATTTCCCTCTCAATCTCACTTTCGCTCTCGCTCTCTCTGCGCTCTCGCTCTCTCTGCCACTCACTCTCTCTCTCTCTCTCTCCTCTCCCTCTCTCTCTCTCTCTCTTTCTAACTACGTACGGCTTATTTACGTAGTTTGTATAGGTTAATATCGCATATATGTACATATATGTAGATATGTATAATCTCTTATAACTCCCAGTTCCCCAATGATACAACTCAATCATTGTTGAGCTGCTCTAAAGATGGAATAAATATAGAAGATACAAAATATAAATTCTTGGCTGCATAGACCCTGAACGGGTATTATGCAGTCAGTAGCGCTGAACTGCAATTATTTTCTATTCTCTTTGATTATGCTATATAAAAGTGTTTAATTGGCTAGACTAGACTCGACCTTAAAAAAAAACTTATCCAACCGATTGTTTTAAAACATAAAAATTGGTTCGTGTATTCCCATAGAACTATGAGGAATGTCCATGATATAGCTAGAGATATAGATCTAAAATTGCATATTTTACATACATATTATAATATAGTTAGGGATCTAGGTAATCGTCAGCAGTTTCAGCAATCTTTTATTGCCGCTGATAATGAAACGTGTGACGAATTCAAAGAATTTCAAACTAATCTAATCCGCACGAAACTAAATCAATCTAATCGAAACCCCTTTTTTCATTGCCCAGCGCACGCCCAGCGACCTTCGGATTGGCCCAAAGCCATGATGAATCGATCATAGAGCTAAGCAAAAATATCGTGCATATATTTATTGCCCGGAACATGGGCACGAGAAACATTGTAAATCTACGTAAATGCATTGAAGAGTTTTTTTATTGATTGATTGATAGCTGAATATGATTGATTGCATACCTAATTGATTGATTGATGGAATAATGCACTGATACGATCGACTAACTCCTGAAGTGAATTATTGATTGAATGATTGATTACTTGATTGAGCGTGTCATTGATTGACAGATTGATCAATTCGTGACTAATTGATTGACTGGCTGACTGATTGAATTATTGATCGATTCCCATGACTGATCGCTGATTGACATTGATAGATTGGTTGAATTATTAGTGAACTGACTGTTTGATTGAATAATAGATTGACTGATTGATATACCCATATGATCAGCTTATCGCTTGATTGAGTAAATGTTTGAATTGATTATTTCATTGTTTGTTTAGTTCATTGATTGATTTATTAATCAATGATTGAATCAACGATTTATTGTATCTATGATTGACTCATTGATTGATATCTCTCTGAGATGCTCATTGATTATTATATTGATTCTGATCTAGTAAATAAATCTCATTTTAACTCGAACTCTTAGCAGATGAGGTCCCCTTATATTTTTACCGATACTTTGTAAGATATTTGAGAGACCATCTCGAAATGTGTAACTGGCGATGCTTCCGCTGAGCACTTGGGTAGGCGGGGTTCGCTGCCTGACTTACATAATCCAATTGTACAATTCCGTGAACATTGATAGATCGTTCGATTGGTTTATTTCAAACGTTGCATTGATTGTTTATCAATATGCGCCATATACGCTCTGTGGATGGTAGACGAAATTGTTGCAAGAAAAGCCAACTCATGAATTCCGTGCAATTCATTTAACTGGCGCTACACAACAACAACAACAACAAATTGTAACAACAACAGCCAATCAATCAATTAAATACTGTAAATTTCCATGCGTTGCAAGTGCGCGGGGGCAGTTGGGCAGGTGTATCAATCGCCGATTGCGATTGCTCAATCACAGGCCCGATGCGCCTGCCGCAACTATGCAGTCGCACGGCCAAGAATTTGGTATATTGTCATGCACATTGCCCTACAATATCATATGAGCTCTAAGCGGCGGCATTGCCCGAACGGCACGTGCATAAATTGCTCATACGCCGCATTGCCGCCGCATTGCCGCCGCACATCCTTGAACCAGAGACGTATAATTGGCATCAGCTCGACTTTAATTAACATTTAACACAGCCAGCTTCCAGCTTGAGTTGAAGCACTTCCTTGCCGCACAGACACCGACTGACGATACCCGCCCAAAAGCGAGCATATTAGGCCTAAGATTACTTGACATCGTTACATACTTACATACCTACATAATACTAATATTACGTGACAAAGTAAATGAACAATATATTAAAGTAAAACAAAAATCTGTTTAAAATTAAATACAATATTTACAATATTAATATATGTAAATGTGTATAAAAATAAACAACAACAAAAAATGCATAATACGTGATATGTTGTCATATTAATTTATTTTAAATTTAATAAATTTCAAAAACAAAAAAATAAAAGGTTATTTCCGTTCAGCACGTTTGAGCAAAGCCTTGAAATTTTTGGGTTTTTTTTTTATTAATAAATTTTTTGCTGCCCATAATTAAAATACAGATGTATGTAATATAATTTTGCCTGAATTTGTATAATAGAATTTAAAAAAAAAAAAAAAGAAAAATTACAATAATTATGACTGGACTCGACACGTAAAATTGTAAAATCTATCCAACAAATTACAGAACTTAATTGAGTTATTTCTGTTACGGCTTGCACTGCTGAAAGTAAAAAGTTTGCGATAAGCGTTAACCAGTCTCTGGCTAAAACCCGATGTTTAATCAAAAAAAAAAAAAAAAAAGCGAAAAACAAAAGTTTTCAAAGCAAACCAGAACAATCAAAACAATTCAAATTTGCAACTTGCATTCAGATTCCAAATGAAATGAAAAGAGAAGCAAAACAAAAATAAAGTTACAAAAACAAAAGTTCTGTACAGATGAGAGAGCACAATAGCAACGAAGATAACAGGGCAGCCGCTCGCGTGAGAGCGTGTGCGCAGGAGAGAGTCAGAGAGGCGTTGGCGCAGGCCGAGCCAGGCAGGCGTTCGCCCTTAAGTGCAAGGTATGAAAGCAAAAATGCCGTTAACTATTATGAGCACACACACACGCACACTAGCAGCAATACTATTACATTTGCAAGAGCAGCTAACGCAGTCGCAGTCGCAGTCGCAATCGCAGCCATCGCCGTCGCCGTCGTCGTCGTCGTCGTCGTCGTCGCTTTGCCAGACTATTTCATACGCTGCTCTTAGCCAATTCGAACATTATGAATTGAGTCTGGTTTGAGTTCTTGACGCGTCAACACGCTTCTAAAATACACAACAAAAGTATATTAGACAAATCGAACAACCTGCGCGCACATACTAAAAGTAATAAATTTTAAAATTTAACAAAAACAAAAAAAAAATTAAACAGTCAAAAATTTAATAATATAATAATTAATTTCTGTTCGCTTTACTTTCAACATTAATATTATTTTCTCATTATGATTTGCACTCAGTTGGCTAGCTGGTAGCTTATCTCGCGTTCATTCTTGCCAATATTTGCTTAATACAATCCACAGATATTACGTATCGAATACTTATAGTACTACATAGAACGCGCTCCTTGATTTATGGTGCTTGCTGATATCGCGTTGTTTTCAATAATTCCATAAATATGATATACAGTAATATTCATAGTTCAAGCTTTTACATAAGTTTAGCAAGAATTAACACATCGATTGGAAGTTTTACGAAATGTTTAGCACTTTTAAATGAATTAAAATTTCAAGTTACTTACTTGTTAAATAAATATAAATTATCAATAGGCTTATAGATATATTCCATATTATTGTGCCTTGTTAAACATAATGCAAAGTATGTTTTTTTATCTGTTGTAATTTTTAAGTGCACTGTTTTTTTTTTTTACTCAAACTAATAATTAATAATATGTATATATGTATATCAATTCGTGAAAACAAATGAATGTAATGTGAAGTTAAGGCACGTGCGAACCACTAATTAAAATAACTGTTCGCCCTTGATTGCCTGTTTTTAAATTGTAAGCTGCATTCAATCGGTTGGCTTTCTAGGGTTAATAGCAGTCAATGCACAGTTAGCACAGTGCCTGTCCCACTTGCGCTCTTTAACACTCTCTCTCGCGCCCCCTCTGCATCACACACACACACACACATTCGATCGCTTGTACTCCAATCCATAAGCACCGTTAACTTTGTTTTAGTTCTGCTTTAAACTTTCGCATTTTTTTGCATTTGCATTTGTCTGCGGCTTTTTAATTGTACCGCTCGAGCCGAACAGCAACAGTTGATAATTAAATATAAATTATAAAATTTAATTTGTTAAATTTTATAAAATCTTGCAGCAAAAAGAGCACAACACCGTAAAGGTGATCGAAACTGGCAATATGGGCAAAACATTGGAGATAACCAAACCGGAGCAACAGCAGCAACAAAATTCCACTAAAGGTGGAGAAAAGGATGTGGAGAGCACAAATGTAAAGCGGCGTCATGCCACAAGCAATCTGGAAGCGGCCACACATCTATTCAAGGGCAGCGTCGGCGCCGGCCTGTTCGCCATGGGCGATTGCTTTAAAAATGGCGGCTTAATTGGCTCCACTCTGATGCTGCCCTTGATTGCGATCATGTGCGTCCACTGCGAACGTCTGCTCATACGCGGCTCCCTGCTGGCCGTAGCCCAGACACCGGGCGCCACATTCTACGATTACCCAGAGACGGTGGAGAAGTGCTTCGAGTATGGACCACGACCGCTGCGTCGCATGTCGCGCGCCATGAAGCTCATTGTCGAGATGTTTCTCTGCGTGACGCAATTCGGTTTCTGCGCCATCTACTTTGTCTTCATAACGGAGAATCTCTATCAGGTGAGCGAGAAATCTCGAATTTCCATCCTTTGCGCTTAAATTAAAATAGTTAACATTGCGTCATTTACCAACACTGCAACAAGAACAGAAGAATTGATCGCTTTGCAACACTAATTGTGAGTTTTTCAAATTACTTTTCAGGTGATGCAACAGAATGGCATAGACATTAGCATGAGCTTGGTCATGCTCATCACTCTGCTGCCCGCAATGATTCCATCACTGATGACGAATCTGAAATATATATCACCTGTATCGCTGCTGGCGAATTGTGCGCTGCTCTTTGGCCTGATTGCTACGCTGGCGATCGCCTTCTCCAGCGGGCCAATGCCACCAATAAGGGAGCACAACTATTTCACTGGCGGCAGCCAGTTGGCGCTCTTCTTTGGCACCGCACTCTTCTCGTACGAGGGCATCGCACTGATCCTGCCGCTGCGCAATTCGATGCGCGATCCGGAAAAGTTTAGCAGTCGCTTCGGTGTGCTCAATGTGACAATGGTGGTGATCACATCGATCTTTATCTTTACGGGATTCGTTAGCTATATGCGCTGGGGCGAAGATGTTGCTGGCAGCATCACGCTCAATCTAAATGTGGAGGATGTGTATGTATATGTTTTTATAGGAAACCTAATCCTAATAATCCTTATAATCCATATATTTATTCATTATAATTGTATTTCTCTTGACAGCATGTCCCAGGTGGTCAAAATGGTTGCCGCTCTGGGCGTCTTCTTTGGCTATCCCATACAGTTTTTCGTTATGATGAAGATTCTATGGCCGCCCGTCAAGCGCAACAATAGCTGCGCTCAAAAATATCCCATCACCATGCAAGTGGCACTGCGCTTCATCATGATTATGATGACCTGTAAGTGGACAATGAAATATCCTTGAAAAAGGAGAAACAGGCATATATAAAATTCAGAATTTATATGTATACATATTCTATTGCTTACCTATCTACTATCTACTATCTACTATCTATGTATATATATTATATTCTCTCTTAATCTCTCTTAATCTATCCCCGTTTTCTCTTCCAGTTTGCGTCGCCCTGGTTGTGCCCCAATTGAATCTATTTATCTCACTAATCGGTGCATTATGCTCAACATCGCTGGCATTTGTCATACCCATCATAATTGACTTTGTCACACGCACCCAGGTGCCAAAGGGGCTGGGCACCTGGATCTACTTAAAGAATATCGTCATTCTGACCATTGCCATTTTGGGCATTGTCACTGGCACCTATCAGAGCATCGTTGAGATTATTAGAGAGTTTAAATAGGTCGGCTCGTTCTTTGTTTGATAATCGCTAGCCAATTATCTTGTAAATATGAACATGTTTAAATGTCCTCGTACTTTTAAGTGTAATATCTGTAATATTTTTTTCACAATTCATGTTTTTTTTTGTTATTAATTTTAAGTTATGCCCACCGTCTTATTGCGTGTGTGGACAGATTATTATTTAATTATCAACTGTTAATGAGCTTTCAGCGAATCGAAACAACTAGATAAAAAAATCCAAAACAAAATATATTTTAATAAATGATTATACATGCATCTGTTATAAGCTCGATTTCAAATTGGAACACATTCTGTAACTGTTGCTAGCAGCACTGTCGGGTAAAAGACAGGGCTGCAACATCGCAACAGCCTTTAAAATTATTCATATTTCTTTTGAACAATCCATATCAGAGATAAATTGCTGCAGCTATGCTTAATTGTATACGGTGGAATGTAATAACTAGGAAGCAAAAGATAAAAATAAATATATATATTTCTTTAAATGATTTTTTTTCTTCATTTTAAGTATTTGTTCAAAGTTGGCGCCCTCTCATTAACATGCTGTAGGCGTTAGCAGCAACAGGGCTGCAACAGCTTAACATCATTTTAATTAACACCATTTAAATTTAATATAAATTGCTGTATCTATGCTTAATTGTATACGGTGGAATGAAAGAAATAGGTAATAAAAAGAAAAAATATATATTTAAGAAAATGATTATACAATGTCTTTTAAGTATTTGCATAACATTGGCGCCCTCTTGGACGGGCGTTTACCAACACTGCCGTAGCATGCAGCTTGGCTGCAACAACGTTCTAACAGTCTTCAAATTGAATTAACAGTCGATTATCTAAGCTTTCCTAGGCGGGACCTGAAAGGCTTTTCTCCATGAACTTCCTGCGCGCAAAACATATCCACCATTTGTTTGGCTTATCGTCCGCAGTGTCGAAAACCTTCTCCAACACTCGGTAGCCGGTTTCCTGGCGCAACTGCAGCAAATATTCACGCATTAGATTTGGATTGTCTGCCTTGGTGTAGACAGAGTTTAACGGGAAACCCGCATCGCCAGGCAGAGCAAAGTTTGAAATGGCTAAGGCATAGAGATCCTGTTGTCCCTGATCCTTGCTCGTGCATCGAGCCAACTTTTTCAGGCATTCCGTTATGTAGAGCGTTATATAGATAAGAACGCGATCCACCTCCGACTGCAATTATTAAAATATAAATATACATATAATTTAATACATTAATTATGTCGTTTTCCATGCTGCGTAGCCCTACCTTGACTTCGTATGTGCGAAAGAAAACGTTTGCTTTAAAATAATAAAGTGACTCATCGATAATGTCGTTATCAGTATTCACAGTGGGCGCTGGCCCTCGTACTTTGGTGCGGAGCGGCAAGATGGCCATGTTTCCCACCTGCGTATGGAACTCCTCGATTTCCGAATGATAAGCCTGCATGCATTGTTAATAATGTTTATTAATAAAAAATAAAAAATAAATGGAATGGAACACTAATGTAAAAAAATAATCGCAGTATTACTCATCGATTACTAAAAAGGAGTTGATGCACTCCATCCAACTACTCACCGGCATTTTGAAAAGTTTGCGATCAACCGAACATCAACACTAAACAACAACTAAATTCAATTGTTTTCTGTTTACCAAAAGAACTGTTGTTAATACGGTAAATACTTCACCCCTGATAAATCGAAAATGTGCTATCGGAGTTTTAAAGTTTAGCGTAAGGCTGTTAACTTCGTTTACGTCGTTAAATGTTATTAACAGTGTGTGGCGTAAACGATGTATATGGCAGATGTGTGATTTTCACATTATGCACACACGGTCACACAGTGCGCACGTTTTGTACTAAAAACAAATGAAGAACAAATCAAAAACAAAATCCAAATCCAAATCGCAGCCCATTGTAGTGGATAGCGATGAGGACATGATAGTAGATACAACAGAGCTGAATAGCAACAAAGATAAAGATGCAGAGGAGCCAGTTGTCGCTGCACCGAACACAGAAGACGATGAGGATGACGACGAAATGGATTTGGCGAATTTCAATACCGGCGCTAAACCAACCGCCAAAAAGAAGAAACGTAAAAAGGGAATCATTTATGTATCGAATATACCAAAGCACATGAATGTGACACGACTGCGTGAAATATTGGGTGAATTCGGCAAAATCGGACGCGTCTATTTGCAGCCGGAAAAGAAGCCAGGTGAGTAGGAACTCGTGCACATTTTCCTCAAATTATAAATATAATTTTACCTTTTTAGGTGGTGATAAGGTGAAAAAGAACAAGCGTAAGAAATACAATATTCACTTCACCGAAGGCTGGGTAGAGTTTGAGTCGAAACGTGTGGCCAAACAGATAGTGCCGCTGCTAAACAACAAGCAAATCTCGACGCGGAAGAAGTCGCAGTTCTACGACTCGCTGTGGAGCATGAAATATTTGCCTCGCTTCAAGTGGGTGCACCTGACCGAGCGAATGAACTATGAGCAGGCCGTACATAAGCAGCGACTGCATACGGAAGTTTCCCAGGCTCGTAAGGAGACGACCTTCTTCCAGAACAATCTGGACAAGAGTGAGCATATCAAGAAGTTGGCAAAGAAAGCGAAAAAAGCAGCCAAAATTGCAGAGGTGCAGGCGTAGTAGCAGATTTATATGTATATCCTATATATAATTAATTTTTTTTATTAGAAATAAAGTTGGCGCTAACTGCCCTGTAAATTTACATGTAAGAGTCCTCTTACCGCGTTTGATAAGCGCAATCTTGCGTCTGGCACTCATTTTGCGCATGTCTTCTGTTCGGTTGACGTGAAATTAGTCGTGTGTGTTCAAACTACATTTTACTTGAAAAAGATATATACAGATTTTATTTATCAAAAACATATCCTTTTTAATTCTGTTTTCATTAAACACCAATAAATTGTTTTCAATTGGCAATAAATATTTGGCGCTAACTGAAAATCTTAAATTGCTCTTTATGCGCTTAGCAAACTGATTATTGCGTAAAGTTACTCATTTTGCGTATACGTTCTGTTAGTTTTACGTTATGATGTATTTGTTTACTGAGATTACTGTCGTTTTAGATAAATAGTACATAAACATTTACAAATTAAAAACAACGTATAGTTCAACTTTTTGAAAATTCCATTTGTACTTAAGCATTGTTATCATTTTACACTCTCTCACTTTCAAACTGTTAACCAACTGTTGCGTTCTCAGTTGGCCTGTTATATTAACAGTCGTGTTTTTTTTTTTTGATTCAGTCGTACACAATTCATTGAGTGCACTGGCAACGACGGCGTCTGCGTGCGTTAACAACTATTATTTATTTTTTTTTTGCAATTTGTTTTTGTTGTGCATTGAAGCCTTGTTTTGATTTGAAACGAGACAAAAAGTTCTGAATAAAGTGTCCGTAAATGTGATTTACGTGCGTTGCAATTGATCAATTCCAATCGGTATTATTGTTGTTATTGCGGTTTTAACAAGCCAAAAGTAAAGTAAACTCGTTTACCAACACAGACGCTGTGTTTGTATTTGTTTGCATTTGCCTTTGCTCTTGCTCTTGCTTTTGCTTGGCCGATGTTGCGCGCGGCATTCAGATGCAAATTTCATGCACCACACACAGCAGACTTAATGGGGAAAATTGAATTAAAGAACTAAATGATATTCAATGCATTCCTTTTTGCCGCGCTACATAATAACAACCACAACAACAACAACGAGAACTGCAACAACAGCAACCACCACAAGAGCCAAACGACGACGCCAACGCTGGCAAACACAACAACCACTACAGTTAATAAACTGTAGCAACAGTTGAGGCGGCAAAAGAAATATAAAATAACAACGTAAAAGGTAAGCGACATACAAACAAACATATCCATGCAAGTGCACTTCCAATGCACACATACACACGCACGCATACAAATACATATTTACATGCGTCAGCTTCCAAGCTGCGCTTATTATGCCCAACCAATAAGATTTGCGCCCACTACAATAAGCATAACGGTATCGAAAGCTGCATCGCTGCACGGCAGTAAATGCCCAACGCCCTTGACAGCTGTGCGACTGCGACGTCAGCAGCAACTCAATAGTGAAATGTAGCATGAGAAAAAAAAAGAAAAGGCAAAGGCATCCCAATCAAATGGAATTTAGCCGGTTTCCACAAAAGCAGACAAACTGCCAGACAGCGACGTCGGCGGCGGCAACGGCAGCAGCATACAATTCTCAAGTGAGAGCGTCTCGCTGCAGGAGTTATTGCAGAAGCCGGCAGAGCCGACGCGTCGCAAGTTTTTTTTGTCTTTGTTTTGTTATTATTATTTGGGTTGGGTTTCTGCTTGCGCTGGGACTTTCGCAGCTCAAAAAAGTTTCAGTTAGCGGTTGTCCTTCCTAACAGTTCAAATATAATATGAACAGAATCCACATGCATTCCACAGGCCATAAAAAGCAAACGAGAGTATGCCATTAAATTAGTTAAGTTTGAAAAAAATTGGCGGGCTTTGCAAAAAAAAAAGAAAAGAGATTTCGAATTGAATAAAAAACAAAAACAACAACATTAATGGCACAGAATAAACAAACACACATACATATATATATATATATGTTTAAATATCTACATAAAAGATACATATTTTATTATTTGCTTGAGAACTTGTTCTTTTGTTCGACATTTTGTGGTTTTTTTCACCTTTTTTTTTACTTTTATATATTTTTTTTCTGCTTTGTATCTTTCGAAATTCCGAGCAGTGTAAAAAGTGTCTCAAACGTGCTTTTTTAAAGCTCTCAGATAGCGAAAGGGCAACGTTGGTTGATATGACTCTGGCCCGGGCTGCATATACCCTTTGTGTTACACATTTACAGTTATATGCGGCTGCTTTCATAAGTACTTCGTGTATATGTATGGCATGCAGTTAATGTACAAGCTCATACCCTATAATATTGCAAGACATTTGTGACAGCCTCAACTTGATTTATTAATGAGGCTTGCTTTTTGTTTTGTTTTTTATTTATTTTGTATTTTTCGTTTCTTTGCCCTCGCTCTATGCTCATAAATCGGACACGCCTTGTTTTTGGCTCCGTTTTGAATACGCTTGCTGGGCAAGGGTACAATGAGTGGCATATGGAACATGTAACCAAGAGAGCCGAGATTGAACATCAGAAATAAGATTTTGATATGATTGTAGCAATAAGCTCAAATATTATTCATCATTTGTTGAGCTATATATGGAATATGAGTGAAATAGTCGAAAGCTCAAACATTATTCATGATTTGTTGAGCTATGTATAGATTTATTTATTATTATGTTGACAATTATTGAGCCAAACTTGAGTAAATTACAATTATATAATCATAAAGCCTACACAAAGGTACGGAACATTCAAATAACAATAGTATTGATATATACCTATATCTATTATGAATTATAAATTGCTTTTTATCATTTTTTTGACTCGATAATTCCTATATTATTAAAGAATTTTAAACACAATTATTTAGAATTTGTCATAATGTTAGTTGACCTATAGAAAGAGTATATAGCGACAGTCCAGGGTAGGGTATTTATTGTCTCTATCAGCATTTCTTACAATTCCCATGTAGAGTATTTCTAAATTGCGCGAATTGATCTAAGTTCGTCGCTTCCTTTTCCACAGATTGTTTGCTGTGAATCATAGCTAAATGTATTTAATTAGCATTTTTTTTAGTTTGCTTTTATACGAGTGGCGATTGCGTAAAGGTACATTAAGATCAGGTAGCATAAGCACGCACACACGCACAACATACAGTGGCTGTCATAACTATGCAGACAGCGACACTTGCGAACCAAATATTTATGAGCGCCACAATTAAATTGTCAACAGCAGCAAACACAGAGACATGTGCAAGTGCAACAACAAGAGCAACAGCAGCAGCATCATCATCATCATCATTATCTTCGTCATTATCAACAACAACATCTTCAGCATGATCATCAACATTGTCATTGTCATCCGTTTGCCATTAGGCAGCTCGTATAAACATCAACGATGCAAGTCATAGACCACAAAATATTGGCAAAAGCAACAAGAAGCACATGTGCTTGACAGCCAGCCAAATGCAGTGGGCCAAAAATGGGCACCCAACACAAACACAGACTTTATATATATATATGTATATATATAATGACACCAATTGTGCCGCCCTTGCCAATTATTTATGTTTGCGTACATAAAAGAAACAAAAACAAAAAACATTTCTATCTGCTTAAAAGCAAACATTAAAAGATTTGAATAATAGCCTAACTGTTATTTTCTTTAATAGGCTAAGCAAATATTAGTAATATTTCTTTACAGACTTTCTTAATAATGTACATTTCGAATTTGATACAGTTTTGATTGAGTTTTTCAATTTCATTAAGAGTTTAGCTAAGGATTTATGTAGTTTTTCTTGTATGGATTTCATGGAATTTTTTTAGAATTTCCTTTCCTTTTTATATATCCTGGAAATGAACGTAAATGCATTTAGTATTCTAGATTCTAGATTCTATTCTTTAGCTATTATGGATACGAAATAGATGTGTATATTGTATATTTACATATGTATAGGTATTCAGATGCAGTTCGCTCAAGACAAAATCAATTGAACTGTTAATCCTGATAGAGTATATACCATATATACTATATCTATATATACCATATGTATATATATATATACAAGATTTTGACCTAAAAGCATTCTATAATTCAATTAAAATAATCAAAGCTTAACACCATAAGCATAATGAATAAATTGCAAATGTATAGAAATTCAATGTCTGAAATTCAAAACATTTAGAATTATCTTTATTATTTATTATTATAGATCTGTGTGTGAAAATTCAATTGAAGCATATTGTTTATATAGACAGCAGAGCCTTTGTATAAACATTTGAATTTATGAAAATCACGCAGAAGGGCGAAGGTAGAATGCAGCGATTCGGTTGAAATCAGTTCAAGTGAAGCGCTTTGTTTTGCCTTTCGTTTATCTGTTCTATAAACTGCAATTTGACTGCAAAGCGTGTATTATATACATACATACATACATATTTATATATGCATGTGTGCATGTATATCCCTTTGGCTGGCATTCAGAATTGGATGCTTGAAGTGCTCATGTTGCATGCAGCGCGTTTAATGCGAACTGTCTGACTTCTGTGCGGCAGAGCATTGGCTCAGCAGACGTCAAAGCCAGCAGTTTTTCATTGTTAACTGATTCAGCGAATGCGAATGCGAATCCAAATCTGAATCCTCTAGTGCAAGATGCAAGAGATTGTGCCACATCAAATTACATTTGAGATGTTGTCGACTGAGCGATACTCTGTAAATAACTACAACTCTATGGCTTCATATAATCCAAGTTAAAGTTAGTTCCATATAGGGTATATTAAGTTCTTCTTTGCTTCTACAGGGTAATAGGCTATTGAATATGCCTTGCGAAATTTGAAACTTCTTTAGAAACGCAAAGTTCTCTTTCTATATATTGTTGAAAATACCCTTTAAATTATATTAAATTATAATAAATGAATAAAAATAAATTAAGTAAATAAATATCATACATATGTACATATTCTATGCCAGCTAAAACTCTCTTAAAGACTCTCTAAATTCTCTTCTTAATAGAATTTAGCTAAAAACATGTTATACCTAACTTAATTTACGTACTGCACATGCCCCTTTCGCTTTGGCAACAGGGTATCAACACAATAAGATGTCTGTAAAGAACTTTTGCATGCATGCTTAAATACATACATACATACATACATAATGTACGTACATACCTACATACATATATTCATATGCAAATATGAGCTGAGCTTTAAACTGTCGCCGTCGCTTCTAGTGCAGTTAGAAAGCGAAGCTTTTTTGGTAAATGCTGTTGCCAATTGGCAGTTCGCGCAGCGTTGCCAACTGAATTTAAATGAAATTCCTGTAACGTTCTCATTTCTCATATGATAATGTGTGTGTGTGTGTGTGTATGTATGTATGTGTGGCTGCAACTGTGTCTGCATATATGAGTTTTATTTCTTTTTTATTTTTTATGTGTTTTTCCATTTCACACTTCTTTTTATGCGCTGCACGTTTTGTGTTTTGTTTTTGTTGTTGTTGTTGCAGCTGTGCGCATTTCTGCCTGCCGGCTGCATAGTTTTTCCATTGAGGGGAAAACTTTTCGACAGCGGCAGCAACAACAACAACACATTGCCAATATATTGTGTTGAAGGCGGCCATAACGGTTTCAATGCGTTCATTGGCACCGAACTATACAACAACAACAACAACAACAATCAACGGCAAAGCACCAGCACTAAAGGCCTTGGACATTTGCATCCGAGCAAACGCTCAAACCGGACGCACTTTGTCAACCGCCCGTCATACTGATCTTTAATGGTGCATCGCGACGTGTGAGTGCGTGATGCATGACATACAAACACCTACACACGCATGCATGCATGCATGCAAACATGCATAGATATGTATGCGTGTGAGTTGAACATTCTGGTTCAAGTTGCTGAATAATTTTAGTGGCTCATTAAATATGAATATAACTTTGTCAACTGATTTAGTTAATTACATATGTGTATAATTAAATAAATATATAACAAACTAACTACGTATTTATATATACATATGTACACATTTCATATACATTTCTTTTTAAACTCTTTGTTCAATCAACTCACGTAAATGAACCAATGTCAGTTCTTTAATAATATGGCAACACCTTTCCAGGCTGCTCCCATTCCAAATGACCTAAATTGAAAAAAGAAGAGGAAATAAATATGGCTGCTCGCCACGCCTTAAACGCATATTCATAATGACAACATAAAATTTAGGCATTCATATTTAATATAATTATGTATATAGCTAACAGCCAAATAGGGCGCATCCGTTTTCCGGTTGCTGTTGTCATCGTCATTTGCAAAATAACAGCAAAGCGACAGCAACAAAATAACAACGGCCCTTATTCATGTGTGGAAAGGCCAAGTTGTTGTGGAACGGATGAGTTCAAGAACCTCACGCATCACAGCCGTGTGTGTGTGTGGTAGGGGTTGTTCGAACTGTTAAAATGGCAGGCGCAGCCTTCGTTTGTCTTGTGTTTTAATTAAAAACGCAGTCGCAGTCAACCAATTGAATCAATAAACTTCACTTAACATTCGCAATTGAATTGTCTTTCTCTGCGCACCTACGCCTGCAGAACAAAAGCAAAACAAAACAAAAAGGCCAAACAGTGCTGCCAGCTTGCGCGAATTTAAGCAAACACACTCTACGCAAGACAAGTGCGCACAATGCGACGTGTGTGTGCGCGCGCGCGTATTGTTCTAGTTGTTGCTCTCTCTCTCTTTGTTTGTTTATTCTTTGCACTGGCTGGCTTTGTAGAGTAGCGAGCGCGAACGCGCGAAGGCACGCACGCACACACACACGCCTGCAAGCGTTTTGTAGCTGCTATTATGATTACATGCGTATGCGTGCATGAGTGTACACGCATACATACATATGTATGTAAATATTAAATATGTACATATGTATGTATGTGTGTAGGCATAAACACATTTGTTCAGTTATTTGCATATTTATGCGCGCTTGTTCTGCTGCCAGTTCATTAATGAAGTCATCCAGTTAAATCAAGTTTTGCTGTTTTGTTCATAATCCAAGTGCCTTTCATTGTTACTTGCAATTGTTATAGTCTTTGTTGTTATTGCTGCTGCTGCTGTTGCTCTTGTTGTTGCTCTTGCTGTTCCGCTGATGACATCAGCAAACAGCGCTTAACATTTGCATTTCACATTTTGCTCTGTTATTGCTTTTGTTGCATTTCCAGCGTATGAACGAATCTATTAAAAGAGAGTCAGAGAGCGAGAGAGGGAGAGCATAAGACTTGGTGCTGAGGCGTGGAAGTGGAGTGGAATATGCATATGTATGTATGTACATATATGATGCCATATTTGTTATTGCTGCTGTCAAATGATAAACAGTTATTTCAATTGAACTCAATTTGAGCCACTGAACTGAGTCAAGCAGCATCCAATGCGTAGCAGGCGGCAATCGTGAATCTAAGAATTTCGGAGTGTTTTTCGTGTTAATTAGATTTTCGTCATTTTGAGAGGGTCTCGAGTGGCAGCGCTCTGATTATTGTTGCTCAGCATGTTTTTTTTTCCTTGGATAATGCGGCGAGTTATAAGCATAATTAACAAGCCACTTAACAAACAGAAACACACAGGCACACATATAGAGGGAGCCATTTAGGCAGCTTCATTTTTGACAGTTTCAAGTGGCGCCCCCACAGTTAACCGTTAGGTGGCAAAGTGTGGCTGGGGTTAATACTTTAATATCCACATGCATGTAAATATGTATGTGTGTGTGTGCTCAAGTCACATGCAAACCCTTTGACAACGACAATAATAAATTCAGCAGCTCGTTAAATTTAACACGCTGCATACATACATACATACATGCATACGTACGTGCTTATGCCTGCATGCGTGTGTGTGTGTGTGTGCATGCAGCTCGCCTAGCATGAGTATCTGTATGTATGTATGCATGAAGTCGTGTGACTTTTTCCTTATTTTTTTTGCTCACTTGCACGCACGTACGAATGGGGATATTTGCCATATATGTATGTATGTATGTTTGTATTTATATTGAGCCCCCTCTATGCGCAGGCGTCGGCGCCACTACTGCGCTGCTGTGCCGTTTCCTGAGTGACCTTCACAAACCATAAACAAGATAAAAACGCACGCGAATAAAATCGCGCGCGATTTTATTTAGATTTGTCGTCGACCCCAGTGGCCTCAAATAAAAGCTAAAATAAATTATAAAAAAAAAAATTGTTTTTATTTAAAATTTTTGGCTACGCTCTGCATGCTTTTTTATTCAAATTGCGCAGTCCCGTGTAGGTAAATGTTTATTTTTATTAACACACAACATATGTACATGCATATGTATGTATATGTACGTACATAATTATGTACATTGTACATGTCGTGTACTTTTCGTAATTGTGTCCACCATGTGTCACACTTTATTTGTGTGTGGCTAATGTTTATAAAAACTAGTTTGCATATCTAGCCCCAAATGCCATCCACATTTTGGCTGCCAGCCCAAGGTAAGTCTCAGATTGTCTTATAAGCCTCGCCCTCGCTACCTCTCTCCCTTACTCTCCCTCGCCCACCACTCACACGATCCAGTTGAGTGTGCGAATGCGAAAGGAGTGCGCAGGAGTGAGACGGCAGATACACACATATGGTCAAGCAGAGAAGCTGCTTCTGCTGCTGCAGCACAATACTTCCAGGCAAAACTTCCAACGGAAGACAATACAATCATCAATGCGTGGAAGTGTGGGCGAATTCAAGTGAATGCGAAAGCAAATACAGTTGTTGGTGGCAGTCAAACAGCTTGAAACTCAAAAATGAACTGAGAACTAGTGTGAGGTCCACTTTGTAAAGAAAAAAGGAAAAACCCACGCTAGGCCAAACCACTCCAAATGTTTGACATACTTTTTGCAACCCATTCGCATTTATTGGCAGCTCAAAAAAAAAAAAAAAATAAATAAATAGATAAAACAAAAATAATTCAAATATCTCTTCTTTGGAATACATAGCTTCCAGCCCACGGTAAAGTGACGGCAAATATTTCGTCTTAACAGGCAAATTCAATTAGCGAACGCTTAAAGCCCGCCCAGCTAAATGAGTATGAAATACATAAGGAAAAGAAAAAAATAAAGTAAAAGACTAAAGTCAAATGCTTTGACAGCCCAAAAACAGCGTTTGCCAATTGAAAATAAGAGTATTATTGACAGTTGCTGCGCTAATGCATTGACTCGTCCCATTTGTATTTATGAATTTATGTACAACCACACATACATACATGCATACGTTTGCCTGAGTGTGTGTGTGAGTCTGTGTGCCTGTGCTTGCGCTAGTGCCTGCGCTAGGGCCTTCCAGATTGTGCCTGCTCATTCCAGCCCAGCCACCCGCCTGCCCCTTGTCGATTGCTCCCTCTCACTCTACCGCTGTGTCGCCCGCACTATATTATTGAAACGGTGTTTTTACTTTCAAGTTGGATACACAGCTGTGTTTGCGCTCTATAAATAAAGGCAACTAAAAATGGCAATGTATGCGTTTTCATTTTTCCTGTAATGTTTACGACCTGCCGGCCGGCCAGCTAGTAGCGCAGGAGTAACTGAGACAGCTAGAGCGGTGCGCGAGCGTGTGAGAAAGGGTGAGGGAGAGGAAACTGCGGCTGCAGCAGCGAAAGCAAACAATTTATCAGCGCTGCGGGATGTGTTGGAAATGGGTGGCCAATGGTTTATTGGAACTCCAATATATAGACTGAGGGATAGGCATACATACATACATTTATGCGCATGTGTGTGTGAGTGTAGAGGTTAGATTTGTAGGCACAAGCGAGAAAAGGCAAAAAAAAATTAAACGTTAATTGCGTTGACGCTTTCTGTTGACTGTTTGTCCCATTGTTTGTGTGGCTTCGCAAATTCCTATCTCTCCCATCTGCCATGCGTTGTTGAAGTGCGGTTTTGGTAACTTTGTTTTTTTTTTCTTTTTACCTTGTTATTGTTTCTCTCTTTTTATCAAACAGTTGGCCGCAAATTTTGCGAGTTCATTATGCAGCCACATCTGTTTAGATTGTGACTAATTAGCCGGTGTTAGCAAGCAGCTAGTTAAACAAACTTTTTGTTACGCATTCAATTTTGTATATATTTAAATTTTTTTCTTTTGTGTGATGCATACAAAAAGCAAAAGTATTTTAAGTTTAGTTACTCAATTACCTAATATATTAGCTTCATTTAATGCGAATTCATTTCGTAAGTAATCCCAAATTTGGTCACTTACGGAAGTCATTTTTTACATACACACAAATTGCTATGACTTTTATCTTATCGAAAATGAACTACATTTTTGATGCCCCATTAAAAAACAAAATTGTCTCTAAACAATTGCGCAATAGTCGCTTTTGGTCATTAAAAACTACCTTGAAATGTATTTCACAAATTATAAAATTTTCGAATTATTGTATGCAACCAATATACCCCACTTCGCGTACTTCAAACAGCGCATTGCAAATGAGAGTTTCAAAGGCAGCGTCAGATACAGTTAGCTGTGAAATCTATCTGTGCAAGTCTTGTTGTTGCTTATGTATTTGTTTCTTCTGTCTTTTGCTGCTGCCGCTTCTTCCTTTTCTTCTTGGTGTTGTAATTGCAGCAGTTCTCTGACTCATTTGGCAGCTCATTGCTGTTGTTGTTCTAGTTGTTGTCTTCGTTGATTATTTATTACACATCTTGGCACTCTTGATGCCAGTCCCGCCCTGTCCCGTCTGTCTTTTGACGCCGCCTCTGCCAAAGATGACGTGTGAGGCATCAAAAAAGGCAAATAAAAACAAAACAAAAGAAAACAAAAGAAAGACGCAAACTAAAAGCGTTGCCAGCAACTGCAAAGTGAGCTATAAAAACAAAGAAATGCATTTCATAATGTTTACTATAATGGGCAAATGGATATGGGAATGACAGTGGAAATGATCCACTGGCCGCAGTCGCTTGTCAAGCCCCGACGTCAGTCTAGACGTCACTGGACAGGTTGTGTGTGTGTGTGTGTGTGCGTGTGTGTGGTAGCACGCGACTAGAATTGTGGATGGCAAGTTGCGTGCATATTAATCATAATTAATACAGCAGCAGTGCAGGTGAGTTGCAATCCACATTAGACATTGGGCATTTCAAATGGGGATTCACATGCGTTCCACAAGTGTCGAATTACACAATCACATATTGTGCAGAGCTTAACGAAATTACTGTCCCCTAATGTGTGTGTGTGTGAGTTTATTTAGATGTAGAGTGACCAATGTTGTGCCGGTGTGTCACACACACACACACACACACACACACACAGATACGCACTTGTAACTGTAATTATAACACGCGCAATAGTAACAACAACAAACGAGACAACCCAACGCAACGCAACGCCTGCTGATAATGATATTTGTGTGGCGGGGGTATAAAACGTTGACAACAATAATGAAAGCACATTGTAACAAATGAAAATGATGCGTGTCCAATGAAAACTTTATCAGCGCACGCAGCGTGGTGCTCTCATTTCTTAGTTATCCATACGTTTGGCCCACATACCATACACACACACACACAATGTACATATGTACATATATATATATACTCAGAGAGATAGAGAGGGAGAGAGTCAGAGTGAGATACTCAAAGGCACACACTTTTAATGATGATAATGATGATGACGATGATGTAGCTTAATCGCTTTGCTTTTGCTGTTGCGTTGACTAAGCTTCCTGCCTGCACACCGTGCCTCCCGCTCCCACTCCCTGGCTCTTTCTCGAGTAGCCTCTCGGCCACTATTGGTGTTTATGACCCAATTTGGCGCTTGAAACGTTTCGTAAACGGCCCACCGCAGTCATTTCCGCGCCCAAAAATAAAAGTGAAAACTTAAATGAGTGTGTGTGACGCTCGCTTACATTCCATTTCTCCCCCACACTCGCATGCCAGGTCGCTTATGTGATACGTGCGTGTGTGTGTGTGTGTGTGTGTGTGTGTGTGTTATCAGACGCCACATTCTTTATTTATTTGCCCAACGCCGTTGATTGATTAGCTTTCCAATTGATTTCCTATGGGCTTTGACGATCTGGCAACATCGATGCCGCAGCAACAGCATCTAAGCGCACAGCTGGACAAAGAGAGCGCGCGCACACACGCACGCACGCACGTGGCGCGCGCGCCTGCCGTAAGTGTGTGTGCATGTGTGTGTATATGAGAGCGAGTGAGTGAGTCAGTGAGTGAGTGAGCGAGCGAGCGAGTGTCCTGCTCATTACATATAAAGGAAACAAAACAAAAGCAATTTAGAGCAGCTGCACGAGCTGCGCATGCGCGTAGGTGCATCCTCTATGTGTGTGTGAATGCGTGTGTGTCTCTGTGTATGTATGTGTACACATTAGTTGTGTCTGGCTTGAGCTCAACGCCGACAGTCATCTCAGTTGACAATTTCACGCCTTGCCAAATACACGCATCGGCGTCGGCGTCGGCGTCAGTTTATTGACGCTCTCTTTTTGCTCATCTCGTATTCCTTTTTGCATTCAAATTCACATTCTTTCTGCTCGACTGTATTTCGCATTTCTCTTTCGATCGCTTGCAGATGTCATTGACGAAAAAGGATCCGTCGCTGCGTGTTGCTGCCTCTGATCCACATTTGGTTAGCCTGGGCGGTGGACGACTTAGCACCGCTGTTACTATACACTACATACATATTGGTAAGTATATGCATAAAGACACACACATACATAAATGTACATACATACATACATACGTATGCCTACCAAGGTCATTTGTAAGCCGATAAGCAAAACTCAAGCAACTCAAATTCAAGAAATCAATTCAAAAGGCAAATGAAACGCGCGCGAAAGCAACGCACAAAATAAAAATAAGAAACAACAGCAAGAATAACAATAACAACATACACACACACACTCTCACACACACACACATTTTTTTGGTACTCTTATTGTCCGCTGCGATAAGATCCGCACAGTGTGCTTAAAGCGAATCTCGAAGCTTTTAGGATCTTAGCATGGCAAAATACCATCATAAAGATAGCAGTCTTAAAGATTATGCGTGTAAGCTTTATATCATAGCGTTGGAAGCTATCAAATATCGTAGACCACAAAAGTAAAACTATATTAGACAACTTTAAATTGGAATTTTTTTTATTATTTTTAAATTAGAATTAAAAAAAAAAAAAAAAAAAAAAAATTATTTAATTATAACAATTTTACTTTGCTAAATTTGCTAAAAATATATAAAAATATATTTCACTTAATCTAGCTTGGATATTTAATTTTTCTTCGATTTAAATTACAATTTTTTAATTATTAAATTTTCGCATCATCTCAATTTATCCATATATTTTACTTTCGAGTCATTTATAAAGTTTATAATAATTTCTTTCTACTTAAATTTTTATGTTAAGTAATAAAAAAAAAAAAAATAAATAAATAAATAAATAAATAGTAACAAAAAACAAGAAGCAATTCAATTTATATAATGCAAATAAAAATGAATGTTAATAATTCCCATTCATTTTCTGTAATTCTTTGTAAATGCAATTCAAAGAATTGCAATCATTTAATAATTGCTGTCAAACAAATGAAGCTTTGTTCAGTGTGCATAATTTTTGACACGGAACAACGGTAAAATGGTACCATGCCTTGATGAGGACGCCGAGTTGTTGTTGCGGTTACTTTGACTGTTGTTGTTGTTGTTGCTCCCAGCGCGAGCGCGAGATAACAGCACTCGCTGTTGTCAGCTCAGCCCGGGTTCGGCTCAGCCTGTTGCTGCGCTGCTCCACTGGGCGCCTCAATCGCAAGCCGAACGCACGTGTGTGCGAACGAGACCGGCTGTCGCAACGGTAAAACGGGCGACAATAACAAAGCGAACGGGAACGAGAACGAGAGAGCAACAAGAGTACAAATAACGGTTAGAGTTTACAGTTACAACAGCTTACAATTCAGTGCTACAATTACTACAGTTGTAAAATTTTGTATGACAAAAAAATAATAAATAAATAAAATAAAATAAAATAAATGAATAAATAAAATAAAATAATTAATTTTGTTGTATTGACAGGTGACACAACAATTGGTTCGGCGCCCAGTTGCAGCATCTCGCTTAACGGCAGCGGAGTTCGTCCACTGCACTGCACCATATACAGGAGCGAGGACAACGAGGTAACGCTGGTGCCGGAGCCAGAGGCACGGCTACTCATCGACGGCGCACCTTTGGATGACGTGGAGGAGGCGAAACTGACCCAGGGTGCCATGATCACCATTGGCAACTCGAACTATCTGCGTTTCAATAATCCGGACGAGGCGCAAATGATGCGCTCAGCCATGGGCTCCAACGAGCGCATCTCCATGCCGCACATCGACTTTACACAATCGTCGCGTACGAACGATAGCCAGACACTGGAAATGGAGAGCTTCTACGAGAGCATCATCAATCCCATCAAGCATAACGGGAGCAGTAACAGCAACAGCAATGGGAGTGGCAATAGTCACAGCATGGATCTGCATGGTGTGCAGTGCCCCAAGGTGTTTAGCTCCGATCTGGTCACAGTGAATATGCCCGCACGCGATGTGCTTGGCCAGAAATATGCGAGCTTTGCCCGCAATCTGGCCGAGAATCATCGTGGCGAGAAGCAACTGAATAATCAATATGCCAAAACCTTAAACAGTAGCGCCGCCAATGGAATTGGCCATAATTCCGGCTACTGCAATATACCCAGCAATGCGGCGGTCTTCAAGCAGCAGCAGCAGCAGCAGCCTGGGCAGCAGCAAGTGGGGCAGCAGGGGCAGCCCGAGCTTCTGGGCAAGGTGAACAACGATCGCTATGATCGGTATCCAAAGCCGGGCACCTATACCGCCGGCGGCCTGCAAATCTTTGCCATGAACGGCATCAATACGGAGCTGAACAGCGGCGCCGAGCTGGAGGATATGCTGAAGATCTGCACCGAGTATGCGGATCGACAGCAGCAGCTGCAGCACAGCGCCAACAATAGCGGCAGCAGCCATGCGCTGCACAATGCCAGTGCCGGCAGCATTACCTCCTCGCCCATTGTGCAGAATCGGATCAAGACGAACGGATCATTGCCGCGCGACAAGAAGCCAACGTTTCAGCATGCGGGCAGCAGCTCCAATTTGGCGCTGATCAGCAGCACTTCGGGCTATGAGAATGTGCGAATGCTGGGACCCAATCGTGTCGAGATCAATGGCCAGCTGCATGTGAGTGGAGGAGCAGCAGGAGCAGGAGCTGGAGCTGGAGCCGGAGCTGGAGCAGGTGGCAACGGCACTGGGGGCGCTGCTTCATCATCGGACAATCCAATGGCAACGGGCACCACCAAATATGTGCCACAGAGTCCGCGCACCAAAATACGCACCAATTGCATGTCGCCCAAGAAGGATGCATCCTTTAGCAGCGCCTTTGCGTTGGCCAGCTCCACGCCGACACCAGTGCCGGCGTTGGTGAAGCCGCCGCTGGCGCCAAAGCCACCGGCGCCCAATCAGCAACGGGACTATGAGCAGCTCTTCAAGTCCTTTGAGCGCAAGCAGCAAATCGAGCAGCAGCAGCAGCAGCAACAATTGCAGCAGCAGCAGCAACAATTGCAACAGCAGCATCCTGCCAAACGCTCCAATAAGAATATCAACAATCTAACGCTCAATCTTAACGAATCCGCCAGCCAATCGCCCAAGCCCAGTCGCAAGCCAGCGCCGGCGCCGCGCAGCATCAATGTGGAGCAGCGAAAGCGGCGCGAGCTGGATCAGCAGCACAAGCAGCTGAAACGAGAGCTGGGCGAGCTGCCCGATGCCAGCAGCAATCACGAGGTATCTATCATGACATATATACCCACTATAACTGAATAGTTAATTGAACTCTTCCATTTTGCTTGCAGTCCGCGTCAGGTGAACAGCAGACAGCAGCTGCAGTCGCAGCGCAGTCGACGACGACGTCGACGTCGAGTCCTCGCCAGCAGCTCTTGGCCCTGCAGAATCGAATTCATCGCCTGGAAGCGCAGCGCAATGCGACGCGCGTGATGGAAGAGAACCAGCAGGCGAAGCTGAAGCAGTCCATTGAAATGAAACAGGATCAGTTGAATAAGTAAGAACATAAGGATATTGAAGGATATACCCTGTAAAGACCAGCAACATAAGCATATATCTGCATAGATTAGTTGTGTGGGTAGCCATGTTTAGGAGATACTCTGTAAATTTAAATGTATTAGGTATAGATCTGTTAGGAATATACCCTGTAAAGTCAAATTCATGTGCAGATCCGTCAAAAGACACCCTGTAACTGTATATGCATCAGGTATATGCATTAACTTGTATATTCAAATTAATGTGTAAGTCAGATGAGAA
The DNA here is from genome assembly GCA_035045845.1 of Drosophila buzzatii. NCBI lineage: Eukaryota > Metazoa > Arthropoda > Insecta > Diptera > Drosophilidae > Drosophila > Drosophila buzzatii. The sequence goes on from JAWNOS010000596.1 coordinate 14,147,600, forward strand.
GATACCCTGTAAATTTATCTATGCATCAGTTGCATTCAGTTATGAATATACCCTGTAAATCAGACTAACGCAGCTGTATGTTTGGATGAGTTCAGGAGTTATCCAGTAAATACAATTACATTTGAATTCATTCAGTAAGTGAATGGAATACCCTGTAAATGCAAATACATGACCAGAACTCACACATTTAATGTGTAAGCCTGTTCAGAAGATACCCTGTACTTCCAAATATCTCAACTGAATGCATTAGTTTGATGTACTTAAGGAAATACCCTAAAGAATTCAACTGTTATGCAGATACCCCGTAAAACCCAATATCTTTAAAAATGCAGTCATGGAAATACCCTATAAACTAGAATTCAATGAGAGAGTCATTCTTAAATAAGTTGTTCATGTTGTCAAATGAGTAAGACAGGTTACAAAGCTCATGTAGATCTTGATCTCGAATAGAACAAAACAAATATCCCATTAAGATTGTTAATATTCCGTTTGCATACCAAATTGCGCTAATATAACTCCCATTGTAGAACTGAACTGATTCAGGGTCTCTTAAACTTCGTGCTGATTCACAGGAAAAAAACAGATCGTAAAAGTTTATAGTGCCCAACCGATTATCGGGGCATACGTCTAAGCTACAAATATGCAAATTAAATGACAGCTCTATAGAGTGGATATTCCGTAAAAAAGAGAAACGGAAAACAAATTACTGTGATATGATTCAGTATCATCGACGTGAAGATACCCTGGATGGAATCGTATCAGGAAAAGAGCAAAGTATTACTGACGCCTTAGAGATTAATAGGGCTTTGACTAGGAAGTAATGTAGGCTCTTAGTGTAATACACCCTTTTTGTTGTAGATATAGGGTATGAATAATATTTGATTGTCTGCCAAGTGATTGAATTGATCGATGTGAGAATAAGTCGCATGACTTTATAGAACTGCCTTTAGTTCTCTCACAGTCAAACTTGAGTTGATTTTTCCAATTGTAAACGGAAATTTTCAGCTGGCCATAATTTCAGTTCAATCGAAGTTTTTCCTGAATGAAGGAAGTTCAAAAATTGAATAATTTTTCTTGTGATTTTGCAGACTTCGTGCCATGCTGAAACAGAAGCCGAACAATGCCTGTCTCAAGGAGGAGCTGGAGCATGTGTGCGAATCGCTGGATAGCGATCGCAAGGCTTTCGAGGATCTGGAGTTTCAGTATTTCGAGGAGGAGTCGGAGCATCATGCCTGCCACGAGGAACTGAAGCGGCAGGAGCAGCGTCTTGTACTCGAAACGGAGCTGGCATCGTTGCGCATACAGCTGGGACGCGAGGAGCCAGCGGACGAGGAGGAATCACAGGCGGGCATGTCGTCCACCAGTGGACGCAGCACACCCGCCAAGGCAGCCAATGCAACCAATAGCAGCAGCAATCTGGTCAATGGCGTCATGTCCCAGTCACTGTTTGGCTCCGCCGAGCTATTATGCCCCAAGCGGCACAATCAGGAGGATCTAATGTCGAAGAGCGTCAATGAGAATATGTTCCACACGAACAACAAGATCGAATTGCCGCTCGGTGGCCAGGTGACCAGCACACCGAAGCGAGCACCCTTGCAGATCTACGATGCTGGCAGCTGTGAACAGATTAGCTTCAATTTATCGCTGCGCAGCGATCGATTCGAAGTGAATCCGTTGGAGCGACGTGTGCCCTCGCAGGATGACATCGATCGCAGCTGTAAAGTGGCCAACGATGCGCCCATTTCGACCAGCCAAGGAGCCAGCACCAAGATCTTCGATAGCATTAAGGAAATCGAACGCAATCGCAAGCTGCTGTTGGCCCAGCAAGGCAAGCGAGACGCTGAAAGCAAATCGAAATTCAGTTCATTAACTCTCGTATCGTATCTCTATGTCGTCTATATAGGTCACCAGGTCATTGAGCACGAGCGCCAGAAGATGTACGATCTGAAGAAGAAGAGCCACGACGAAGCACGCACACAATATTTGCTCTCCATGCAGCAGACAACAGAGCCAACGATTGAACCACCGCGACCACCACCCAAGCACGCTCCACTGAACGCCAAGTGAGTGAATGTTCCACTACCACCACAACATATGCCCCGCCCCTCTCACAAGTGCCCTTCTGTCCGTCCTTCCGCTCGTTTGCTCTAATTGAATCAACGCGGCTTAAATGCAACTCAAGTCGGCTCCATAGCTCAATTCAGTTCAGTTCGCGTTGCCTAACCCCCAGCGTGGCGCTCTCTTTCGTTCCACATGCTTGACCCTATCTTAATTAATTGTGCAGCTGACACGAGCTGCGCTGCATCCACCCTTACACTGTACTACATACAAGGCATCTTAAGATTTGCATGTCAGTCATCGATACACAAATATAAAATATAAAAATATAAATATATAATATATAAAAATATAAAAATTTAAAAATATAAAAATATAAAAATTTAAAAATATAAAAAATATAAATTATGCTAAATAAAAGACAAAATATTAAATATGAAATAGGAACAAAACAACAAAATTTATAAAATTATATTCAAAATGCTAAAAAGAAAATATAAAATATTAAATTTAAAATATATAAAAAATAAATACATATGTATATAATATATAAAATACATGAGTTATACTAAATTAAATATTGAAAACAAAATTTAAAAAAATTAATAAATTAATAAATAAAAATAATAAAAAAATAAATATATATAACATTTAAAATTATTGAAATTTAAAAAGTTTAAATAAAAAAGAAATTAAATAAAGTTTTAAATATTTAAAAATTGAAATTTTATATATCATTTCAAATTGTAAATCTAAAATAAAAAAAAAAAAATAATAATAATAATATCAATATTAAAAATTATTTTGGAGAAATAAAATATTAATAACTAAACTTTACAATATTGTAAAGTTAAGAAAATAAAAATAAAGCGAAATGAAAAATTAAATAAAAAAAATTAAAAATTAAATAAAAAAAATTAAAATAAAGCGAAATGAAAAATTTAATAAAAAAATTAAAATAAAGCGAAATGAAAAATTAAAAATAATAAATAAATTATTTAAAATAAAAAATTATAAAAATAAAATGAAAATTATTACAAATATTAATATTTCATATTTAACAAATTAATTATATTTTTTGATATTAAAAAACTCATATTTTTTTATATATTTGATCAAATCCTGCTTTGTTGTACAGTGTAAATGCCTTATGGGTGGCGTGCACACACTAAACTCGCTGACTCTATAATTAATCAAATTATTTGCTAATAGCAAAACAATGCGACGACGTCGAAGTCTATGATGACGACGACGGCGACGTCAACTGCGACTGCGACTGCGACAGCGACGTTGACTGCTGCTGATTGTGTTTAAGATCGAAAATAAAACTGGTTTTTAGTTTTCAAATTACGCGTTGAATGTTAGAGAAACAAAGAGAGTTGGAGTTGGTCAGAGAGAGAGCAAGAGAGAGAGCGAGAGAGAGAGGGAGAGAGTGGGAGAGAGAGAGATGTCATATGCACAATATTTGATTTGATTGTTGTCTGTGTTGATTAGTGTGCTGTTTGGTTTACCCATTATCGAATTCGATGCCGATTGTCGCTCACGAATTTATTCGAAGATCGCTTGATCGTTCAGTCGGTCACTTTGTTAGCTAGCTCAGTTAGTTAGTTGGTTAGTTGGTTAGGCGACGGCGTAGACGACAGCACCTGAAATTGAAGCGTGCTGGAATTATAAACGCTGCCAAACGACGTCGCTGCCAACGTCGCTGCCGTCATTGCTGCCGCTGCTGCTGCTGCTGATAAGCTTATCAACTGCTTGTTTGCGATACTCTCTCACTGTCGCTCGCTCTCACTCTCTCTATCTATCTGTTGCCTCAGACAAGTCGAGTGCGCCAGTGTGTGTCTATGGGAGAGCGCGTTCATTTATTTACCAGACGTCGCATTTGTGCATTGTGATCGCCGGCGTCATCCATAGCACATTATTGCCGCACTCGATTCCGATTCCCATTCCCATTCCCATTCCCATTGCTTTATCGATTCGACGCGCCTGTTGCTCAGTGAGTCAAACGCAGCGCGTCGTCGCCGTCGTCGCAGGCTGCATTAGTCATCGGAATGGATAAGCTAAGTGCGCTGATTCCATGCTGGTACGGCAGAGTAAACATATCACTGAATTTGATGAAAAGAGAAACGAAAGTGTGCAATTCATTCAATTTGACTAAACTCGCGATTCGCGTCTTCTTCTTCTATTACTTGCAGTGGCGGCAAAGATGCCAAATTGTTTGACAAAGTCGAACTACAAAAGCTCAACGATGAAACAGCTCAACAACAACAACAACAACAACAAAAGACAACTCAGCACGATAAAGAGAATAATGCGTCAGGTGATGGCAGCGCCGCTAGTCCAGGGACAACAACAAATCAACAGGTGAGTAGCCAAGAAAGTTAACCTAGGCCAAAGGCCAAAGCCAAACAAAAGTCTTCAGTTTATATCAGCCTCAACTCATTCATTCCACCTGTTGCCCTGCCAAGGTCAACTCATCTTAGGCGCCCGCCCGCACGCACACCTGTGTAATTGCTCAAGAGCAATTGATCCAAGACTCACAGCCCACATTCCCAATCCGCTTGATTTGAAACAATCTCTGTTAAATCTCAGCCAATATGATTACTATAACTTGCCAAGCAGGTGAGCAAGGTGAAGAGTTTGGTCAGGGAAAGTTGGTTGGGTGCCGGGGGTTACGAGACATATTTATTGTCCAAATACCGCGTCGTAACTTAAGTAAACTGGTCGAGTGTGTAAACATGAATCGGCCATAAACAAAAGCCAACAAGCCCCAAAAGTGTTGCCTCAGCTTGTAAGAGCTGTACGCAAACTTGCAGTGAAACGGTTGCGTATCGGTTATGAAACGGTTATTTCCGAGATAACTATGGGGCAGCTTAATACCCTGTATTTTTTATTGATATGTCAATGATATAGCAGAAAATACATGCATAGCATGCCATACTTATATGATATATCATATGTTCTATTATAATTCACGAGGTATTTTTCTAGTCTCTCAATTCGTATAGCGGTAGCAACATTTGGCCAACGATAAGAATCCTGAAATTCATGCGTGTCAACAGCACAAACTGTTGGGAATTCACGCTAAGATAAATGAAAAGTAAATAGAGCGCTATTAGATAATACCCGCATGTGTGCCAGATAAATATATTAATATATTATATAAAGAATATAGTTAATATATATAATTCTATTTGAAAGGTTTTTCACCTTTGTCTTTTGTCCAGCTCATGTAATCTAACTCTAGAAATTATTATTATTTTTCTTAAATCCCGCAAGGAATCAGGGAAGCCAAGTCGTATCAGTTGAAGAGTTTGTATTACTGTTTTGGGCGTTTCTAAATGTTATTTTATCTATGTAATTGCATAGAGTATAGATGGCATCTGGCATTTTGTTTACTTCACTTAGAGCCTGTCGCATAGGCTTCTCTCTATCTGTCTCTCTCTCTAGGTTTTTGTGTTTGCTCTTCTTTCTCTGCATTCCATAACTCTTTTCTACTTGGTTTCCTTCTATCTTCAAACCTCAATCTTCTCTTTTCTTTCTTTCTCTTAGCACTCTCACAATCCTCTCTCTCTTTCCATCTCTTTCCATCTACAATTCTCTTTCCCTCTCCATTTCCCCCCTCTCTCTCTCTCTCTCTCTCTCTCTCTTTACCTCCCTAACACCCTCTCTTTGCCTCTCTTTATCTCTCTATAGAGAGTGAGCTATCTCTCCGTCTCACTCCCTCCCTCCTCTCTCTCTCTCTCTCTCTCTCTCTCTCTCTCTCTATTTATCTTTTTTGTGTTCCTTTCTCATTCGTTCCTTCACTCACACCTTTAAAGAATCTCGTTTGATCTTTGATCTTTGATCTTTGAGCAATCTCTTCAGGAAGTTCTTTCATTTAGTCGCTCTTCTGTTGTCTCCTACTCTTCCTACTCATATCTCTACTCTCTACTCTCTACTCTCTACTCTCTACTCTCTACTCTCTACTCTCTACTCTCTACTCTCTACTCTCTACTCTCTACTCTCTACTCTCTACTCTCTACTTTTTCCTGCTCTCTCTCTTTCTCTTTCTCTCTCTTAATTTGAACGTCGCTATAATGCGAGCCTCTCAGTCAATCGATCGTCAGATCGTTAGTCACGAGTTTTATTCAGTTATTCAGCGCCTCGACAATTTGTTTGCTATTTTAGATATTTTGTTATTGTTTTTGTTTTTGTTTTTCCTTTTCATTTCTTTTTAGCAATGTTTATTTTAGAATCGAATCGCCCCCGCAGTCCGCTGATTTGTCCACATGTTGCGTTCCGTTCCATTCCATTCCGTTCCGTTTCGTTTCGTATCGTATCACTGTTCCTTTCTATATGGACTACACACTTTATTAATAAGTTTATAATAATATTTTGTTCTTTTCATATGCGCCGCCGATGATTTTCGGCTGCGGTCGTCAGTTTCTGTCCGTAGCTCGTTATGCGCACTTCTTAGTTGTCGTTGTTGTTGTTGTTTACCTTGATCGCAAATGTTGTTTACAAGTTTCGGCTCTAGTACCAACAATGATCATTGCCAGCATCTTCGTACAGACCCAATAGCCCCATAAATCGTGCTGGCCCATTACGCTTAGCATTATTATCGGCCAATCGGTAATTTTCGGCTCCCGATCCAGCACCTCGACTCTGGACAATGTTCGTGTGCGCCTCGTTACATTTTGGGCCATAGATTCCGTTGGTTTTATCTGTTCTTGAGTGGTTTTCTCCTTCTTCTTCTTCTTCTTTTTTTTGTTGCGGTTTCGGTATTTCGCATTTGCAAACGGTTCGTTACGCACGGTTTTAGTCTAGCGCGCGTTCAGAGAAATTCCTCAAAAATACGAAAAACCAATTAACGCATATAGAAAACAGATCAAAAGACTGTCAAGAAGATGTCCGTCTGGATGACCTATGTGCAGCATCGTCGCATGGATGCGAATGCCAGACAGCGCACCGAACTATATTATCTAGTGAGTGTGTGTGTGTGGGTGTAAATCTAAAGATTAAAGTGGTCCATTAGATATGTATATTATACAATTATTATATTATGATTATTGCTATCGATATGATTCATTTATGTATAGCTTCGATTCAAAATATTCAGACATATTTCTTTTTATGGCTGGTTTTAATAGCTGTTCGAATTCTTTGCTATTTCAATCTCATTTTTTGTTTTAAAAAAAGAATATTATATAAATGTGCTAATAATAATATTATTATCATTTATCAAAAATAATAATATTAAAAAAAAAAATAAGATAAAAAAGAATAATAACAGCAAAAAATGTATAATAGAAAAAAGTAATACTGAAAAAAAAAAAAAATAATATTTAATAAATAAATAAAAATAATAATAAAAATTACCAAAAAAAAATATTTAAATAAAAAAAAAGTAATAATAATAAAAATATTTGTTAAAAAATTAATACAGAAAAAAGTAATAAATAAATAAATAAAAATAATAATAAAAATTACCAAAAAAATATTTGTAAAATATTTAATCATTTATTTATAAAATATAAATAATATAAAAAATATATGTAAATAAATATATGAAAAATAATAATATAAAAAGTAATAACAATAATATGAAAAAATAAATAATAATAATAAAAATTAAAAAAAAATTAGTCTGTTAACATTTAAATAATATTAAAAAATATATATATAAAGAAATATTAAAGTAATAATAATAATAAAAATATAAAAAAAAATAAATAAATAAGAATAATAAAAAATTTATAAAAAAATTTATCAGTTAATATTAAAATAATAATTAATAAATAATCTTTCTTCTTGATAATATTATATTATATATATAATATTATTAAGAAGAAAGATTAAAGTAATATTAAATATGAAGATATATATATATATACATGTATATATAATAATAATGTAATAATAATATTAAAGAATAATTAAATAATAATAATAAAAAATTTTAAAATTTAATCAGTTAATAATAAAATAATATTTAAAAAAAATATATATAAAGAAATATATAAAAAATAAAAATTTAAAAAGTTATATATAAAATATATAAATATAATATATATAAATATAAGTATACATAAAAATAATATTAAAATAAAATAATTATAATTATAATATATTTCCCAAATATTTCGCTGATCTGTGTTGTGCCTCTTCTTATATGAGGCTAGCTTTGCTGTTGCACTGAAAGACAAAATTATTTAAAAATTTATATAAGGCTTTAATAATATGACAATTATTAACAAAAAATACTAATAATAATAATAATAATAATAATAATATTTAAATTAACATATATTTCTCTGAACTTGTGCTGTGCGTGTCCCATATAAGGCTTTAAGAGTAAACGCTTCAGCGCAAGAGCTCAAAGTCAATTAATTAAATATTTCAATGCAATCACTATGTAATGTCAATATATAAATATATATATTTTTTTTTAATTGCAAAAAATATAATAAATAATAAAAATACAAATTGATGTTTAAATGACATATTTTTGACTAGTTTTGTCTAGTTTTGGCTATTTGTGGCTAGTTTCAACTAGTTTTTCATATCATCTCGTTTTCCCGCCAAGTCTATAAAAGTTTTTCTTAAGTTCACACAATCAATGGGCAAATGTAGAAGAAATATACGAATTATTTTTATTTGTAAATATTTATTATAAACAAAAACTATTTTCGAGCTGGAATTGTTTTAGTTGAAACATTTAGTTGAAACATTTGATATAGATTTGAACTAAATAAATGTAAATAAATTATGAAATGTTTACATTTTCGTGCATACCAAGTGCTCAAGTATATATGTATGAATGTGAATGTGTGAATGTATATTTATTTATATATACGTATGCACATACATACATATAGCTGGAATGGAAATTATCCTTGACTGGACTTGACCTCTCATTAGAATCATATAGTTTAGTATTTATATTTTTCTAAATACATTAATGATTATAGATCTCAAATATAGCTATGCAATTGCCTTTAATCATGCGCCAAGGCAAGTCCAGTATCCTATCCAATGCTCCCCCTTCTAGGCCTACCAGAAACTTTCATAGATATGCTCATAACACACTTAACATATAGACCCATTTAGGGGTTAAGCGGTCTGGTCCATTGGCCAGTGGCCAGCGGAATGCACAGCTTTGTCTTTGACATAGAAAGCAAAAGAGTGAGGGAGAGGGTGAGAGGGGTGCAGAAAGAGGGAGCGAGAGAGATGTTTTGCTTTGGTTATGCGGCCTTTGCTTTTCTGGCTATTTATAGAAATTTGTAGCCCACTTACAACGTTCTTCGCACTGTGAATTAATTGCGCTCGTTTATTATTTTTTTGTGTCCACAGCAACGTCACTCGCAACCGGAACTGGAGCATCATGGAATTGTGTCCGTTGGCGCTGGACACGGCGGAGTGGCGCGCAGCCCACGGCCGCTGTCGGAGGCGAACAACTGTGAGGCGGCCATTGAGGCGCCGAAGTTTGCGGCCAATGGCGATGCGGATAATAAGCGTGCCAGCAGCAACAGCAACTCACAGGACACCGCATCGGCGGACAGCGGCAGCAGCAGCGGCGCCGGCACTGGCAGCAGCAGCGCCAGCGCCAATGGCGGCGAACGTAAACGCATGCTGCCCAAGCATCAGCGGCCATTGACACGTTACCTGCCCATCTTCTCGCCAGATCTGAATCTGCGGCATCACATCGAGACGGCCGGCCATCAGATCGATCTCTGTCCGCATGTGTTTGTCGATGCGCACAGCTGTCGCGGGTAAGTGGCCAAGATATAGACAGAGATAGATATAGATATATATGCATATATTAATGATTTATCATTTATGCTCGATTCAGTTACCTGCACAAATTGGGCGCTACGTTTCATGCCTGGTCCCGGCGCTGGTTTGTGCTGGATAGACAGCGCAGCGCGCTCATCTACTACTCGGATAAGTCGGAGCGGAAGCCACGAGGCGGTGCCTACTTTGCGGTAAGTGCAGAGATTTTAGCCTTTAAAGAGTAGACAAAAAATGCTAAATTTTTACGATTTCTTTGCTACAGACCATTGATGAGGTCTATTTGGATCATTTGAATGCGTCGAAGAGCGGCCGACCGCATTGTACATTCATTGTGAAGACCAAGAAGCGTAGCTATAATCTGCAGGCAGCTTCCGATGCAGCGGCGCGCATCTGGATCGATGCCATCATAACGGGCGCACAGGGAAATCTAGACTATTGATAATCCAACAACAACAACAAGGAAACCCTGTGGGGCAACCAATCTAACACACATACTGAAATGGTTTTAGCTCAACTAAATTGTAAACTTGTAGATATGTAAGACAGTTAAATATATTCTTTAGGCTAGCATACATAAAATCTATATGTAAAAAGCAAAACTAAAACTATAAACTAAAAATACCAAGAAACTATAAACTATTTTGGAAACTAACGAAATCCGAGATTTCAGTACTGGACCAAAGTGAAGAATGTATTTTTTATGCTTTTAATTTGTCATAATTTAGTAAGCTAAGCATTATATTTATATACATATATCATACACACATGCATATAATATATATATATACATGTATTTATATATACATATATGTTTATAGAGACAGACAGCCCAACGCATATAACGCAACCATTTCATCAACTACTTGTATACAAAATGTAATTTTTATATATATATATATTAACCAAATGAATCTATCTGACTATGTAATTACTATTGAAGTTTCAATGTGAACATTTAACTTTATGCTACAATAAATATTTGTATTTTTTTTTTTAAGTTGCGCGTAACAACAAATTTGTTGAGATGAAATCGAAATATGTAAAATATATATGATCCTTCTTGAACAATTTGTGCTCAGGCAAAAGATAATCAAAAAAAAAAAACTATAAACATAATAAAATGGAAATTACAAATATATTAAATAAGTATGGAAATGTAAGTCGCTGCGGCAAAATAGCAAATAAAGAAGAATTGTTTTTAAATGTAAACATAATTGCTTTTAATGATATTTTAACGTTTATTTTGAATTATACAATAGATAACTTGATAACAAATATAAAGTCGATTTTTAGATATATCATTGGTCATTTCGAAATATTCTGCTGATCAAACAGGAAGATTTTAAACCGCGTTGAATGCTGCACAAATTTCAGTGTTCGTCCATATTGCTAAGACAGATATATATATAATGCTATATATGTACGTATATAAGTGGTTAATTGTTGACATCATTTGTGCAGCATCCATTTACTTTTTATATTCCTAAGAGCTGTCAAGACGTTGACGCTTTGGCTGTGCTCTATCGTCGTCGCCCACATTGTCCTCATAGCGATCCAAATATTGATATAGCCAGCGCGCAAACTCATTCATGTAGGGATCCACGCGAGAGATCACATTCAAATTGACAACAGCAGGAGGCGGAAAATTGCCAGCACCAAAGATGCTGCGCACAAAGTTCTCGCAATGGAAGATGGCAACGGCCACATCGGCCTCCAGTACATCCAGTCGCATGGACAGCTTGGCTATCGATTCAGCGAATTGCTTTAATACAATATAAGTCTTGCTGCTGAAAGCGGCTGCACAATGGACAGAGTGCGAGAGAGAGAGAGAGAGAGAGAGAGAGAGAGGGAGGGAGAGATGAGTAACATGAATTGAAATGAAATGCAAGATGCGTCACTCACTTGGCTGCTCGATGCGCGAGACAACATAATATTTCTGCAGCAATTGCTCCGCCTCCACTGTGAAAGCCACTTGACGCTGATGTAGAAAGCTGAGCATTGTTCGTATATCATCCTTGGGTATATTGAATGCATCGTGTACTTCGTCTGGGAGATCTCTTTGGTGCTGGTTCAGCACAAAGTCCCACAAGGTATTGTTCTCCTGCTCACCCATATACACGGGCAGCCCAAAGATGCTGTGAAACGGAATGATGTATTCTATATACATATATATACATATGTAAGCTACTCACGGACAAAGTTTGGCAAACGCTGTTGTCTGATTGGCTGCATTCTCTGGCTGCCAATACGTCCATATGGCTGCCTCGAGCGGCTGCTCGCTCTGCAGCTGCGGCACTGGCACGCTGCCGTTCTCAATGCACTTCTCCAGCTCTTCGGTTTGGGTGCGCGTCAAGCGATTCCAGTCGCCAGCATAGTAGACGCCTTGCTGAGCCAGCAGCAAAGGGCTAGCCATTATCCATTTGAAGCGCGACGACAAGGCCGCTTGCTGCACTGGCTCTTGGCCTCCCTCGTGGGGACCAATGAAACGGGGCGCCAGCTGCCCGATGTGATGCAACAGCAGATTGGCCATGTAGCTGTCGTTGCAGATGACGCACAGTGAAATGGGCGCACGCATCTCGTCCAGCTCCAAGCTGGCCAGGCTGCTCAGCAGAGCCATTTTCAGATAGACATAACACTCCATGGGCACGTGCTCCTGTGACAGCTGCGCACTCAGCGCATAGACAAAGGCATAGTCCGAGTACTTGGAGCAAATGAGGCTATATAATTTCTTGATGCTCGGCGGCATAAATTTCAAATCGACCTCGATATTGCAACGCTGTGGATTGTCGCATTTCACGAATATTATGTGGCGTGGCCCATGGTTTTTCTTGGTCCTTTCTGTATCGACTGTCACTTTGGCGCTCAAGTCAATATTAGCCGATTCGAGGAATAGAGATGCCTCAGTTTGTTGAGATACCGGATCCATATCCAAAAGCGGACGACTGTGCAACAAATTATCCGAAGCGTCATTGGGGCCGTCTATGGTTGCGAGTGAAGTGCTGCTTCCGCTGCTGCTGCTGCTGCTGCTGCTGCTTGTGCTGCTCCTGCGGATCGTCCCGATACCCGTGATGGGGAGGCTGCTGAGCCGAAAAACCGACTGGTGGTAATTGCTGGAGGCTGGTATTAGTGACAGCTGCTCGGCGCTCGTGCCTGTGGCCATCACTGGTGCACTGCTCGCCTCTGTGCAATTGGACGATAGAGTAAATGTGGCTGTCGGCGCTTGGCTATTGCCAGTTGATTGCGATTGTGGTGGCGCTTGCTGCCGAGACTGTGACTGTGACAGACCCTCCGGAGGCAGCGAGACCAGCTCGAACAGCGCATGGGGTTTAAGTGTGCGATGAAAGCGCTGGCGACGACGACGCTCCTGCAAGATCAAAATGCAAAAGGGTTATACAAAATTAACTAAAACAAAATAAAACTATGACTATTTGCTTACGCTAATCTTTGAGCGCTTCTTTGATATAGGACTTGTATTGGGATGAAACTCATTGGCCATCCAATTGAGCGTGCTGTGTGCTGCGATGCTCTCCACCGGCAATTGGGATTGTGATGGTGAGGGCATTGAGTTATCAACCATTGCCTGCTGCAGCTCCTGCATAAAGGACGCATCATCGTCAACAGGTGCATTGTATGTACCAGGGCTGGGCTGCGTCATCAGCTCGACGGGTAGTTGCGCCGGTAAACCGGGATGTTCTCGACGTGATCTCTGAGTTTGTGGCGCTGCCCGTTCCCAGCGTAAGTTCTGAGTTGGCGCTGGTTGCTCGCGTAGCGTGCGACGCTCGTTGCGACGATCATTGTGGCATTCGTTGCGACGATCATTGTGGCATTCGTTGCGACGATCATTGTGGCGTTCGTTGCGACGATCATTGTGATATTCGTTGCGACGATCATTGTGATGTTCGTTGCGACGATCATTGTGACGTTCGTTGCGACGCCATTGGCGATTTATTGGCTGTGAGTTTGCTGCCCCATGCACAGGCATCGAATTTCTGGCGCCATGCACAGGCATCGAATTTCTGGCGCCATGCACAGGCATCGCATTTCTGGCGCCATTGCCAGACATGGAACGATTGTCGTGCGCGTTGTGCGCCCTACCGCCCGCCGGCAAGGAAATGGACACATTCGGGCATGGCGGCCTTTGCCCACGCTGCCCATGATTGAAGTTGATTTTCGCTTGCGGCGCTGCATCCATTTTCTTGGGTGGCGACTCTTGGTGTGCGGCAGCTGCGGGTGCGCTAATGCAGCTCATTTGCGTATAGTCCGAGGCTCGAAATGGCGTTTGCAATTGCTGCGATTTCACGAAAGGCTGCTGCACTGACTGGAGCCATTTATCGATCACCTGTTGCTTGTCGATTGAGTTGGAGGAGGACGACTGAAGCGCTTGAGAGCCACCAGCAACGCGCTGGCCACTGGCCTCAGCAACAACTGGTTGTGATGCTGTGGGCTGTGGTGTTGGGGCAACGCACGGAGCACGATTTGGCTTTGGCTTCGGCTTTTTGCGCACCGCGCCAACAGTAGGGAATTCCTCATCGTTTGGAGTAAAGCAAACTTCATTATCGCCAGACAGCCCCTTGCTATCCCGAGCACGCTGCGATTCACCGGCCAATGGAGGTTTAAGTATTTTATAAACGCTTACGACGGGACTAACGTTTGTGCTGCAGACGGAGAAACAATGAGTGAACCGTTGATGACGCAATTCAATATAAATATTATACTAACACAGCAGATGCGCTGTTTGTGGACTGCGTCAGGTTTGGCTGACCATCGTCCGCACGCAAGAAGTCAATCAGCTGCACAGGTTGACCACGATTCATCGAGGATTTCACGCTCTTTTTAGATGGCATGCTTCGAACTGATACGTACTAGATGTGCTGCAGTAATAGCCGGTGATCAGATAATTGGCGCCCAACTTTAAATCACAATCGTATGTATGAGCTGGCAGTGGAGAGAGGACATTGCATATAGCATATCTATGCATGTATATCGTTCAATTGTATTTCTGTTGGTTATACTTACCACGCAAACGCACCAGAATTGGCCGATAGATACGATTCACAGTTCGCGGAGTCTGGGCACAGGCGCTCGGTAGGATGGACAACAAGCGGTAATTCTCTGTTACGCGCAGCTTTTGGTATTCACTCATAGGACGCGAGCAGTTGGGGCACAACGGCGCTGGATGTCGAAGTTCGAAATCAATTAAAATATATTTGAAATTTACAATTGTTGAATTAAGCTAGAAATGATTTGAAATAAATAACGTAGTGAAATAAATGCGTAGAAATGTTTCACAAATTTATAAATATCGTGTCACACACAGCAAACGCCCACTGTGATTATCATTTGGACTTGACACTGAATATGTGTTTAGTGTTTACAGCTCTCTGAGCTCTCGAATTTGTTCACTCACCATCTGTGGAGCTGGTTTGAATGGCATTTCTCATACAACCACTGGCGCAGTACCAAATCGATTGCAATCTGAAACCAGAATAAACAATCAATTGAATCACATATAAGTTAATGGCAACTGCTTCAATCTATCAAATCTAGGCAATTTTAACAATGATGTTTATCTCTCACTCACACCAATGTCTCCGGCAGTGTATATGCGGACAAGATGCCGTCCACCAGAGCCAAGCCCAGTGGGTACAGCCACTGCGATGGGTCAAAGACTAGATTTGGCTGCAATGGCAAACCCAGCAGACGCCACTGCGTATGCAGCTGAGCAATATCGATAGCCTTGAGTGAACTTTCGTTAGAGTTCGCGTTTGATTTGAGCAAATCGCGCACCTGCCCGTACACCGAATACTTGACCGCCTCGGCAAACTGCAGAGGCTCCTCGACGGCCAGGTGCAGCAGCTGCGGTGCGTGATCAACCAGCTCAGCGTAGTTGAAGTCCAGGCGCAGCACCAGCGGCGCCAGCGCGTCTTCTGGCTTGCGTGTGCGCCTATAGTTGCACAGGAAGCTATTGACGGTGCCTTCAATTAATTTCCCCAGGTGTGTAGCGCGGCAAAATTGCTGCACTAATGTTTGATCGTGGAATCTATTTATGTTTAATATATCCATAATTCTCCTTGTAATCCATAAATGCAACAATACTTACTGACTATGTCGTTCACCCGAGCTATTCTCGCTCGCAGTGTTATTTAAAGTACTTGTACCAGGTGCAGTTTGTTGAGTTTGAATTACCGTATTCACATTGAACATTTTACCTAACCTAGCGCTTTAAGCCATTTGAGCAGATTCAAATTCACTTCTTTTTGCAAAATGGCAAGAAGATCTGGCAACCTTGTCGAGCCACCTTTTTTCAGGGTTGCTTCTATTTTCGCGCGTAGTCGCAATCGTTATCGAATCTTGAATTTAAGAGGTTCATATTTGATATCGACATCAGTTTCAACGTCAAATACAGATCGCTGAAATTTGCGAACGTAAAAAACTGATTCCCTTTAGCTTTTGACGTATTTATGTGTTGAGGTACGTGCAAATTATACAGATTTATTTATAGTGATAAATTCTATAGCTATTAAAAAAAAAGCATTGTGTCCTATTATTATTTTTACACATATTTATTTGATAAAGAATTCATGTGTATCTTTAGCTCCTGGCCACCCCAACTGTTTATTCAATGCACGCTTAAAGTTGATCAAAACGCTTCTGTTTACATACACATTTACATCAAACGTAAAGTATCAAGTTTTAATCGAACATTAAACAAACGGTATTTGTTATTTGTATACGTGTTGTTGTTGTTGTTGTTTCTCCTTAACGGTTAGACTTGGCAACACGCTCCAATTCGTCTTTCTTCTTGATGGCGTACGAGTTGGATGAACCCTGCAATCGAAAACAACAAAATAGATCAATTTAGATAATGAAGATATATATAATTCAGAGTTATAAAACATTAGATTAAGTAGTTGTTCTTCTACGTTTCTCGTGTGCATTGAGCAGGGAGCTACCACAAGCACAAGGATAATAAAAGACATAATATTTCTCTTGTCCAAAAGCGAGACTCCAACAGTATTCAATCAACCTGATGCAGTATTAGATAGGACGTATTATAGAATAAATGTATGTATATACAATTAAAATCAACATAAGCATATTTGTTCTTCTACGTTTCTCGTGTGCATTGAGCAGGGAGTTGCCACAAGCACAAGGATAATAAAAGACAAAATTTATCTTGTCCAAAAGCGAGACTCCAACAGTATTCAATCAACCTGATGCAGTATTAGATAGGACGTATTATAGAATAAATGTATGTATATACAATTAAAATCAACATAAGCATATTTGTTCTTCTACGTTTCTCGTGTGCATTGAGCAGGGAGCTACCACAAGCACAAGGATAATAAAAGACATAATATTTATCTTGTCCAAAAGCGAGACTCCAACAGTATTCAATCAACCTGATGCAGCATTAGATAGGACGTATTTCAGCACAAGTATATGTACATATTTATATATATTTTTTCTAGACAATTGATTATTGCTCGCTTTTCAACGAGGAGCTCTTAATCATGTCTGCAAGCGAGGTGATGCTCTTTGGCTATACAATTTCATTACAGAAAACGAACATATACAATACTTGGTTTATACTTGTATATACATATGTATAGCTATATAGCTTACCTTAGCGGCATTGATCAGCTCATCGGCCAAGCACTCGGCAATGGTCTTGATGTTCCTGAAGGCAGCCTCACGAGCACCAGTGCACAGAAGCCAGATAGCCTATAATTAATAACAAATATAGCAAGTTATTAAAAAAATCTATATTGAAAAAAAATATATATATATAGAAATAAATGTCTCTTCAGTTCATACGTCAAATGTAGGCAAATTACACATCGGGCGCTACGGATGGATAGATGTTTATTATAGCCAACGTTATAAGAACGCAGTCTCTGAGACCGAACTGCGCGCCATCGTTGCTGGCCAAGCCAGAAAAGGCTAAGAAATGCACTCACCTGGTTGACACGACGCAAAGGCGACACATCCACAGCCTGGCGACGGACGGTACCGGCACGGCCAATACGTGTGGAGTCCTCACGAGGTCCCGAGTTGATGATGGCGCTCACCAAGATCTGCAGACAAAATATGAATAAATATATATATATTAAACATGTTGAAGGACAGTAAAGATATTAAAATAATTGTGTAAATTATTATTCCTATTGTAGTTTTAAGTTCCAAGAGAGCAAGAAGAGATTTCAAATCTTCAGGCACTAGGATATTAAAACCCTTTACTTAATATTAGTCCATTCAAATTTATGCATAGATCAGCATGGATTATTGGCTGACTAGCATAGAGATGGACTGCAATACGAGTATTCTATATGGATGTATATATATGGAAAGCTTCTAATGTTGATTTTGACTTTATTAAGGAATGCATCTTTTAGCCAATGCCCTTAAGAGGAATAGTTAACCATGGGGTTCAATGTAGTCCAATTGAATACCACACCAGCGTGAGAGTCACTGATGCGGTTTTAGTTGTGGACATAGGTCAAGCTCTGATAGATATAAGATCGAGGGTAATGTGATTTTAAGTTCCAAGAGAGCGGGAAGAGAGTCTAATCTTCAAGCACTAGGATATTAAAACCTCATAATTAATATGAGTCCATTTGAATTAAGATGCTCAGTGCAGTGGAAAATATTACTTGCATGGCATTGAGGTGGACTAACTTCGAACTAGATTTGAGTTACCTTATAGATAGATGTCGTTTTAAGTTCCAAGAGAGCAAGAAGAGATTTCTAATCTTCAGGCACTAGGATATTAAAACGTCATATTTAATATGAGTCCAGTTAGATAGATCTTAGCACAGCTTGGTATATAGACTAGCTAGCATTGAGGTGGACTATAACAGTGCATAAACAAATACTAGTAAAATAATTAAATAAACTTCCGAGATTTTCATCTTGCGTGTTGAAAGTCAATTAGTTAACCCTTGTAAATACTCATAATTAATTAATACTCTATATAAAGTTTAAAATGTTGATTTTGACTTTATTAAGGAATGCATCTTTTAGCCAATGCCCTTAAGAGGAATAGTTAACCATGGGGTTCAATGTAGTCCAATTGAATACCACACCAGCGTGCGAGTCACTGATGCGGTTTTAGTTGTGGACATAGGTCAAGCTCTGACAGATATAAGATCGAGGGTAATGTGATTTTAAGTTCCAAGAGAGCGGGAAGAGAGTCTAATCTTCAAGCACTAGGATATTAAAATCTCATATTTAATATGAGTCCATTTGAATTAAGATGCTCAGTGCAGTGGAAAATATTACTTGCATGGCATTGAGGTGGACTAACTTCGAACTAGATTTGACTTACTTTACCAAAGATAAATGTCGTTTTAAGTTCCAAGAGAGTAAGCAGAGATTTCTAATCTTAAGATAATCTATTATTCTAGACTATTAAAGCATCACATTTAATCCAAGCCAAATATGATAGCTTGACATTGAGTTCGACTGCATTATGCTGTTCTATATATATATATAACCAAAATACTCGATTTGTCTGCATTGTTTGCATTTGTAGTTTCAAGTTCCAAGAGAGTAAGAAGAGTTGCGCTCCAAACACTAGGATATTGAAACATTTTAGTCTTCGTGCGCATTCTACCTGTAGCCCGCGTGGTTTGATTTTTAGCACGGGCTCAGTTTAGCATGGCACGGTAGTTAGATCAATTAATTTGCGTCTAGTTTCGCTGCTTACCTGCAGTGGGTTCTCGCCAGTGAGCAAGTGGATGATCTCGAAAGAGTGCTTGACAATGCGGCAGGCCATCAGTTTCTTGCCGTTGTTGCGGCCCTTCATCATCAGGGAGCAGGTCAGACGCTCGACAATGGGGCACTGCGCCTTGCGGAAACGCTTGGCGGCATAACGACCAGCCGAATGGGGCAGATAGCGTGCGAACTTCTCCTTCACTGAGATATAATCCTGCAGCGAGATATCGTTGACGGTCACATCATCGCAAGACCAGCGGCCAAACAGTTTAATCTCGGGCAGCTCAGTGGTGGCGACCACATTTGTGTCGAGCACAGCTTCGGCGACATCAGTTTCCAATGGCGCCGGCTCCTCGAAATTCTCCACAACGTTTTCAGCTACTTCGGCCATGCTGCAATGTAAACCAAAATCCAAACAATATATTATTCGCCCATTCAGTTAATCATATGTACTTAATTGTTGTTGATTTTTGACTTTATTAAGACAAATATCTTCGAGCCGATAACCTTAAGAGGAATAGTTAACCGTGGCGTCTAATAAAGTCCAGTTGAATACCGCAACAACGATAGTTTCACTGCTGCGGTTTTAGTTGTGGACGCAAAAATTTAAATGAAATATAAATTTCCTGCATTTAAATGCAAACACGTGTGGAGGCGGCAGTAAGCGCTCATAGACACAGACACAGACACGCACACAAACACAAAAAAAAAAAAAGAAAGAAAAACGACACCGTTTTTAACCTCATTGTGCGTGGGCAAAGAAACCAACCAATTATTGACATTTGCACAATGCTTTTCACAAAGTTTTTGAGTGCAGCAGATTGCCGCTTTGTTTAATATTCATTTTCTTAAGATTTTATGTTTATACACATTTATTTTGACAGAAAAACCTTACATTTTTCACGGAAGAAATCGGTGTACGATGTATGCGCAAAGGCGTACGCCTGAAAAAGAACATGTTGCGGCAGTGTGCGTCAATGCCACAAAAATTGGTTTCCGGCTAGAGCCCAGGGTTGTGTTTTACAGCAGGGCTGCAATGAGCTGCCAAAACAATGGCCAATCGAATATAAAGATCGAATCATTATTGTCACTTTCAAAAAACTTAAAAATGATTTTCAATAAATAACATTTTAAATATTACTGTTACATTGAATTTATGAAGTATTTCTGTTTGTGTATTATATGTAGTTCACTTTTTATTCATTGTTTTACAAACTGAGAGATATTATAAATATTTAATGTTATGCTAGCGAGTGTTATCCCTACAGCTGTTATTCACATCAATGTTATTAGCTGCGTACTAAATCTGAAATCCTATTTGTGCACTCCTATCGATAGTTTGACTCGGCTCACGGCACAGCTCTATTAATAATACGAGCAACTACAACAATATGATTGTTGTTCAAATACACCGGAAAACGTACGTTCCTTAAATATTCACAGGTCTTTTAAACCCAAGTTGCAGCATTTAATGTAAACATGACAACCGACGAGAGTATAATGATAGAGATGTTGGGTGAGTTGTGTCTTCTAACTACAGCTAGTATTACGGGTTTTATTGTTCTCAATATATATGTACATATATGAATATCCCTTTTACCATAATACTAACTGCAGATCGTGCAACGAATCCAACAAAAGAGCGTGTCGATGAACTAGGCGTACAAATGTTCTGCATTGTTGTTCGCAGCAACAGTCAACTGGTGCACAAGGCTCAGGCGATGATTATAGCAAAAGTGCATTCGAGTAATATAAATGAAGCGACGCGAGCGATTGCGGTAATTCTAATGCTACAATACACACACATGCACACTCATAGTCATAAATATTCTCTCCACATAAGACACACACACACACATGCTTTCGAAAGAATTTGCGGTTTTCGATTATGACACGAAACTTATTGTTAATTTTGCTCTCACCCCCTCTCTCTTTCTCTCTTGTATGAAAATAAACCTGAACATTTAGCTGCTGGAGGAATGCATGACACAGTGTGGTGATGTGTTCCAGGAGGAGGCTGCCAAGTTCCGTTTTCTAAATGAACTAATTCGGCTGGTGTCCAAGAATTACAATGGAGCCGAGACGCCGCTTGTGGTGAAGCAACGGATCATGGAATGCCTGTTGTTGTGGACCACAGAGTTTCCGCAACGTCAAAAGATCCGGGACGCATATGAGATGCTGCGCAAGGAGGGCGACATCGATCACAGCCAAACGGCAGCTGCGTTAGCCAAGCGTGAGAGCGTGCTCAGCACCATGGACGAGGCCATGTTCGCTAAGCTGATCAAGAGCAAGGATCCGGAGAATTTGAAGCGCGCCAATCTTTTGGTGCAATATCGAATGGCGCAAGAGGCGCGTCGCAACGATCTGCTGGCCCAGCATCGCCTGGTGCTGCTCGAGGTGCAGGAGACGATGAAGCTGCTCAATCAAATGCTGGACAGCTATGGTCCCGACGATTATGATGTCAATGAGACTATACACGAGCTCTACCGCAGCTGCAAGAAGCATAAGCCCATCTTTCAGCATTTGCCCGAGCTGCTGGGCGACTCGGATACCCAGCTAATAGGCAAGTCTAGGCAGTGTACCTTTATACTATATGATGTATATCTCTATATATATATTGATCATTTACCCTTGGCCATTCGCAGAAGATACGCTGGAGACCAATCAGGCCTTGCTGGCTACTATGACGCGCTTCAAGCAACTGGTGTCATCGCCAGTCAAGACCACAGCCTCAACTTCTGTTGCAGCTAATCCATCTGCAGCCACCACTGCCACAGCCAGCGCATCTAAAGCAGCAGCGACGACAGCACCTGGCGGTAGCAATGCCGCATTGATCAACGAACTGCTTGGTGACTTGCTGCTGGGTGGTACAGATCCTCTGGCGACCACCGCATCCAATTCAACCACCACCCCAAAAAAGACTAATGTTCTGGATGATCTCAGTGATATCTTTAGTAGTGCCCTGGCCGAGAGTGCCAGCAAGAAGGAGCAGCAACAGCAACAAGAAGGCTCTGAGCCATTTCATCTAGCTGGCAATGGCGAGCTGCTCTCCCCGCAAGTGCTCAGCTCACCGAAGAGCGCTACCAACGGCGAGACGGCCAATGGCAGCAGTGCAGCTGTGGATGCAGATGCAGATGCCAAGCAGATTGGGGCTCTGCGCAAAATGCCCGAAATCGATATGCTGAGCGATAAGCTGTTCGAGCAGATACTGCCAGCACAGGAGCGCATAAGCAGCTTTAAGAGGGATCCAGAGAAATTGACGCTCAATGATTTGGCGCGCGAGCGCATTCAAGTGAAGCCCGAAGAGAAGCCAACAGCAGCGAGTGGGAATGATGTGCCATTGCTTAGCGCTGCACCAAAGCAAAAGCCACAATCACAGCCACAGTCACAGCCCCAGCCCCAGCCTCAGCCCCAATCCCAAGTCCAACCTCCAGCGGAAGCGCAGCCCGCAAAGGAAGAAAAGGTGGTGGAAGCGCCGCCAGCTGCCGTAAAACAAGTGAAGCACCTGAGCGAGATCAGCATTGAGCTGGACAATATTCAGGGCATTGGCGAGGAGCGTGTTATGCTGGACGATGACGATATGCAGGTGTGCCTCAATATTACGGACGAGCGGCCCAGCTGCAATGTGTCCGTAATTGTGATATCGGCCCAGAACAAGAGCCGTCAGCCCGTCAAAGACTTTCAATTCGAGGCAAGCGTCAAAAAGGTGAGTGAATCGCATTTGGAGCCATTCCTGAGCCTAGCTCATGCACTCTCTCCTGCTCCTTCTCTACTTGCAGCCCTGTAAGGTGCGCCTACTGCCAGCCACGGGCAATGTTATGGCTGGCCATAAACCATTCCGGCCATCGCCGCCTATCAATCAGGTGATACTGCTGCTGAATCCCACGGGTAAGCCGGTGGACATCACCTGCATTGTGGGCTACAGGCTGGGCGACGATCCCGATCCCATCAAGGAATCCATCGTGGCTCAGGGCATTCCCTATGTGGAGTGAACAAAAGTCAATTAAACGTTTTATTTTTATATCGTTCCGGCTTGGTATCTCCGTGATACTTTCTGCCCCCCCAGTTTCGTTATTGCTTCGTCGGGCCCCAGTCATTATGTATTCCTCTGTCGCACCCGATTAATTACTGTATTTATGTGTACTTATATTGATTGTATGCCTATAAGGATTTTTATTAAATTGCATGTCCTCATATATATAATATATACATATACATATATATTTGCAGTAGATTATATATAAAAAAATTTATGAAAAACGTCGCTACAAAAGCAAAAACGCATTTTAGAGGTAGAACTCAAATCAGTTCTGGTATTTTTTCTTTTGTTTTTGTTTGTTGTTCAATCCGTTGTCCATTCAAATGTCGCCTCGGACCCGACTGCATCCAAAAAGGTTCACTCCCGCAAGCAGCTGATCTTCCCGCATTCGCATTCTGAAGCCATTCAAAGGGTCATCGATTCTTTGCTGTTCCTTC
Organism: Drosophila buzzatii; assembly: GCA_035045845.1. Taxonomy (NCBI): domain Eukaryota; kingdom Metazoa; phylum Arthropoda; class Insecta; order Diptera; family Drosophilidae; genus Drosophila; species Drosophila buzzatii. The sequence continues at coordinate 14,171,627 of JAWNOS010000596.1, forward strand.
CTATTCAATATTATCCAAGCATCGCATCAGCCAGAGCGGACAATGCGAGTGACTGTTTGTATACCTATTTGTCTATTCGTTTACAGCTAGAGCTAAGGCTATGCTTATTAGTTAGTCGGCCACGATTTCGTCCTTGAAGGACAGAGCCGTAATTGCCTTGGTGTGGCCCGTGTAGTCGCGCACGCAGTTCTTCGTGAAGAGCTTCCAAAGGCGGGCAATGCCATCTGAAGAGGCTGTGAATAGCCATTTGGAATCGGCGCTGAAGGCAGCATCCCAGACCCAATAGTTTTTAATAGAGAGCTCGCGCCATTTGCTGAAGTCCTCCGTCATCCAAATGCAGGCGGTGCCATCGCCCGATGTGGTGACAAGGAGACGCGAGTCGGGACTGAACTTGCAGCGAAGTATGGAACGGCTATGTGCTTGGATTTTCTTTTTAGGATTCATTGTGCTCAAATGCTGGTTGGGACTGCTGCTCAGCTCCCAGATGTAACAGTTGCCTTTGTTGTTGGCCGCGGCCATATAATGGCCATTTGGTGAAATGGCCACATCCTGTATGGATGCATCCACCTCGGGCACTAGTTGCTCGTGTGCCTCCGACTTGACGTCCCACAGATAGACGCCACCATTCTGTGAGCCCATTGCAATTTCCACTTGATTCGGATGCAGGCAGGCGGCATTCACGGGTGCTTGGCAATCGAAGACCCGCGAACAGTGCGGCGGCGCTGACATCATGTCCCAGATGCGCACACGATGATCCTCGCCGGCAGTGAACATCCAGTTGCCGTCCTCTTGAAAGCCCAGCCGTGTGACATTCTTTTGCACGCCATCGAAATTGATGACCGGCGCAGTGCAATTGGATTCCAAGTCGTACAGACGGATGCACTGATACCCACACGCGGCTAGACGCGTCTTATCCGGCGTACGGTCCAGCGCATTAACTTGCTGTTGATGTTTGCATCACACAATCAAAAATACATATCAAATGCGTGGCTCCCTATTCAGCTGTCTCACTCACCGATGTCTCCACAAAGCGCATGGTTTTAATGCAGTTGCCGGTGTGCGCCTGCCACACTTTGATGGTGTGGTCGTAGCCGCCTGTGGCCAGTATTAGCTGGTCTTCCGTCGCTTCCATTGCAGCACACTTTGGTTGTTATTGTTTGCTTAATTTTATCATTGCAATTGCCTTGCTTTATAATTTTATTGAATTATTTGGATATTCTTACTAGAACTGCAAACTATCGATAGAATCTATCGGAACTAGCTGGCATTTTATAGCTGAGCTACTCCTCACTTAACAGTTTTCCTCCACATTCATTTAACAGTTTCGATAAGTCCCATTTTGTTAACAGAATGAATATGTTGGTTCCGTTAAATACGTTACATTAGAGCTCAATTTTAAAATCATTGTAAATGTAATGCACAATTAAGTATTTTTTAAAACTGCCATTTATTTAGTTCAAGATAAAAGTAAGCAAGAAATGTGACAAAAAGTGCATTAAGCTTTAATTGTCCAAAAAACACGTTTCTTTTTGATTATGTGAACTGGCAGTGACCCTCAAACTGTGATGTAGGGAAATATATAGACTTTGTCATTTTGTTTTTGTTTAAAGATCATCCGCTTAAATAAATGAAAAAGGCAATAAATCTCTTGTTTTTGTATGTTTTTATAATAAATATGCTAAAGCTAATCGGCCATTCGATTTCTCTAGGTTTCCTATATTCGTATATATATATATTTGTATATATATGTGTATGTGTATGTGTATTTAAAATAAACTCTGAAATCAGCGATTTGACAATAAGTATTAAAATTTGCCACAACTGCCGTGCAAATGTTTAAACCTGACAATACATACTATAACTATATTATGAGTAAACAAAAAGTTGCACAAAAAAGGTTAATAATAGTAGAGAATAGTAGTGATAAAATAAAAGATTAGCCTGGTACACACTATAACTAGTTAAGAGTCAGCTGTGTTTGGTTAAGTTAAGCTTTAAACTCATTTTTTATCGTTGTTGTTTTTATAGTTCCCCAGAATTATAAAAATATATATGGATGCAAAGAGGAAGAGAAATACATATACAAAAGATGTGTGCACATTCGCTCCAGATTCATTTCGTCAGGGCATGGACGGGGTGGAGCTTGGCTTATGTCTCGAAATATTTGTAGATAGCGGTTACATAGGACATGACCTGCGTCCAGTCGGGTCTCTCGATCTGACACATATCGTTGATGTTCTGCGAAATTGAGATTGTTTTTTTTTATTGATTCGTAATGGAAAAAGGGGGGATGCGGGGCTCGTGACTCACCAGGGTGGTGGTTATGCCCACCGACTCGGCGGCGGCAAATGCGAGCGAAAAGTTGCGACGCTTGTTGGCCGGCGTGAGCGTGTCGTATGGTATGCGATCCGGCAGATAGGAATGTAGAATGGCGCAGAAGGCCAGCCCATCGTTCCACGATGAGCTAAAGTTCGTGATGTCGATGTTGCGATAGCCGACGGTTTTGTTTTGACACCATTTGAGCAGTGCATTGCGCTTCGAACCACCGTTCTTCGCCAGCATATTGAGCGGATCCTTACGTTCACCTGCGGAAAATACAGAATGTGCTGCATTATTTATACTAGACGCACCAACAATTCTCTCCATAAGAATGACAAATGGGCCATTGACTAAGAGACAGAGAGTGGTTGAGCTGTCTAAATGACTTTGAGCCATTAGACAACTCAGCTCTCATTCATGATGTGAGTGTACATATAGAATGTCTCATAGATTAGTATATATATTATGATCTATCTACTGCTATTTACCGCTGATAAAGGATTTTGAGACATTGCCAAAGCTGAGGCTGCTCACGAGAGCGCTATTTGGCGTCTGCACTGGCGTTGTCAGGCTGGGCGGCTGCTGTTGTAGGCTGCTGGGGGTGTTTGGTGTAGAGGGCTGCGTTGACGTTGATGATGTCACACTTGTCATTGACTGTTGCGACAATTGATGTTGTAATTGCGGCGGCTGTGGCGGCGGCTGTTGCTGCAACTGCTGCTGCTGCTGCTGTTGCTGTTGTTGTGTTGCTTTGGTTGTGTTAGCTGATGTTGCTGTTGCTGGTACAGCTGTGGCTGCAGCAGTTGCTGCTGTGTTAACATTCACATGCAGATTGCTGCTCTGCAGCACAGGTAGTCGGAGCTGTTAAAAAAATATATAATAAATAGGGAATTATCGCAATTCAAGTTCAAGTTCCTTACGCTCTCGTGCCAGTCACTGGATCCGGGCAGTATAATGGGCGTATTACCCGTTTCGGGCGTGCCGCTGTTTAGACTCGACGTCGAACTATAATGTGATTCGGTCTCGTCCGTTTTGCCCTGCTGCAAATGAATAGTAAGCGTATCATTAGCAAACAACAGTATCGCATTGTGTTTTAGTCAAAAATCTACTTGTTTGTTATTCTCGATGCTCTCGATGAGCGTCTTGACCGACAGCCGTGAATCCTGCCTACTAAAGCTGAGCTTGCTGCGTCGCGTTGCCATCTCCTGCTGCACAGATGTTAGCACCGATTGCTGCGTCTCCGTCGGCTGCATTTCTGTGAGAGATGCGAAGGTGAGTCACGAATCAGATAAATACAAAATTCTCTTCATTTACTTACGTTGTTTGGTTAGTTTGTCCAGCTGCTGTTCGAGCAGTCGGATCTTCTCCTTTTGCGTCTTGTTGTCGAGCATCAGTTGCTCGCGTGCGCTGAGCGCCTCAGTCTTGAAATCGTTGGCAACACGCACAGTCATTAGTAGGTCCGCCTGGAACTGTTGCCATTCGTCAGCGTCGCGTTTACGCAGCTGCATCTCCTTCTCCAGGCGGGCTTCGCTCTCCGTCAGTTGCAGTTCCACGTCGCCCAAGTGGCGCTGTGTAGCGCTCAGCAGCTGCTGCAGCTGTGTCTTGTCCTCCTGATGGCATTTGCACTGCACAAGCAGCTCGTTGATGCGTTCCTCCATCGTCTGGTAATCCCCAGCCAATTTATCCTTCTCGCACTGCAGTTGCTCCAGCTGATACTCCAGATGGGAGACAGCGCACTTGGCATTGTTCTTGGCCACCTTGCACTCCTCGGTGAGGCCAGCTAGTTGTTCGCGCAGACGCCGCATTTCCGCCTGGCTGCGCGACCACTGATCCTGGAGCTCGGCCAGCCGCTCCTCGAGCGCATCTTTCTCGCGACGCGCCGCATCGAGCACATCACTCAGATCAGTCTTATCGCCACGCGAGAGATCAGCCTCCAGCTCTTCGATCTTCGAGCGTGCATTCTCCAAGAGCGTACTGAGCCTGCTAATCTCAATGGCGCGCTGTGAGATCTCCTCTTTGGCCTGCGAGAGTTGCGCTTCGCTCTGCTTCCGTTCGGCATTAGCCGCATCTAGCTGCGAGTCGAGCAGAGCGTTGCGTTCGCGCTGCCGCTGCTGCTCCAGTTGAAAGGCGTCACGTGATTGCCGCAGTTCGGCCAACTCTGCGTTCAGTTCCTCTTGCTTTAACATCAATGCCTCACGCTCCTCCTGTGTCGTTTGTATCAGATCAAGCAGCTTCTTCTCGCGCTCCGTTGTGGTTGCCTCCGCCTGCTTGGTGTCGCGCAACAGCAGCTCCTGTAATGTGTTGATCTGGGTGCGCGATTCGTTTAGCATTTCGGTTTGGCGACACAGCGACTGAAAGAGCACATCCTTCTCCTCGACCAGACGTTCGTTCTCCGTTTGGGTGTCGCTCAACTGCGTCTGTAGATCGGCCAGTTCCTGTAGCGTTGCCTGCAGCTCCTCATTTGTCGAGTAGTGCGTCTCCTCCATCTGTATGATCTTGTCCTGCAGGCATGCTACTGAAATCTCGCTTGAGGACGAATGCTTATCCCAGTCCGGCGTAAGACATGGCGTGCCATCGTGCGCTGCTTCGTTTAACTATGGATCGAGAGAGACATTATTAGTATTAATGGAATTCATATAGATGCATATAGAGACATATTTGCATATTTGTATACATTTACTCACATTTGGCAGTGCTATGGAAGCGGGTGCTGAGCTATGTAAACGTTGCGAGTCTTGAATGATCTGATGCTTCTCCGCGTCCGACAATGGCGAATTGACAACGTCCCGCAAGCGATTGCGCAAAGATTCATTTTCGTATTTCAAATTGCCAATCTCCATTTGTGATTTCTCTAGTTGATTCTACGAGCAAAAAGTGTGAGACAGATGAAAATTTGTATATATTATTTTGATGCGATTTCCTAAACAATGCCTAACACTAAGCACAAGCTGTAAATGAACTGAGCTACGTACGTACGTTGGCACGTTCAGGTCGAATCAAATCGTCGATGCCTACTTTGATGGGTTTATTTTATTTGAGATTCAGATATGAAGTGTTTCAATTATTATTATTATTATTATTGATATGCAATAATTATTCTTCATATGTGTATGCTTACTTATGACACTCACTGTATTGGGCCGTTCGCTGAGCGACGATTTCTCAATTAAAGGAACATATTGAATATCAAGAACTTGGCTAAAGTAGCGAAGCGCAACGCGACTGGAATCAAATGCAGCTAACAACAATTGCAACAACTACAACAATAATAATAATAATAATAATGAGATGTAATTGTAACAATTGCTAGACAATAATTGACAGCTTTTTTGTGTGGTTAGTTGACGAACCGACATGCTGTCTACAGTGAAAGCTCACAGTTGGTTAATCATGCTGCTTAGCACGAGTTAGACACAGTTGTGCACCAAAGTGGGTAATTAAATTGACAATTTAGCTATTTAAATACTGCAACTAATATACATAAGTCCAATAATGCCATTTGCTGGCAGACTATAACAATCTATACAAAACATTCTGCTCAAGTCTACTTAAAATATGTTTGCCTATAATAATGCATTTTTTATGACTGATGCTTTGGCTATTAGCTAACGAGCTCTATAAGCAAAATAAAGGTAATCAAATTGACAATTTAACAATTGATATAACTTATAAAGGTCAAATATACACTTTGTTAACACCATTTGATAGTAGACTACAATATTCTATACATTCTTTGCTAAGCATTTCTCATATTTATCATCTGCTATCATATTCCATTCATCCTCTATCGTTTTTGCTTCCATTTTTACCTGCATCTTGAGCATATCTCCTCTCAGTTTGGTCACCTCGCTTTGGTATGGCAGCAGCTCTGTGATGCGTGTCTCCAATTGCAGGTGCTCGCGTCCCATTCGTTCCAGCTGTATGTGCAGCTCCTGCATTTTGTTGTTAGCCTGGAAATATATATATTTGTATATAAACATAATATTCGACTTGAGATTATTGCTTCATCTAACGCACCTCTAACAGTTGCTGTTGTTGTTGTTCGTTGTTGATGAGTTGTTGTTGTTGCTGCTGTTGGTAGCTGCTAGCCGCAGCTGCTGCAACAGCAACAGCTGCTGCTGCGGCTGGAAAAGCTTTATTGTTGCTGCTGCTGCTGGTGTTGCCGCTGACGGCGCCACTTGTTGCTGCCGCTGCTGATGTTGTTGCTGCTGCTAATTGCTGGTAAAAATCAGCAGCGGCAGCGGCAGCAGCGCCGCCATCTTGCAATGCGGCCAATGCGCCGTTGCTGCTGTTGTTATTATTGTTGCTGCGACTGTTGCTGCTGTTGTTTGTTGCTGGTGTTGGTGTGGGCACAGCAGCAATGGACGTCATCAGTTGATGTTGCTGTTGCTGCTGCTGTTGCTCTAATTGCTGCTGCTGCTGCTGTGGCAATTGCTTTGGCTGTTTTTGTCCTTTAAATTTGGATTTCTTTTGGGGCAGCGTGTTGCTCAGTTGCTGTTGCTGCGCCTGGCGTCGCTGCTGTTGTTGCTGCTGCTGTTGTGTTGTCAGCAGCAACGCAGCCTCGTCACCCACATCGACGCCGCGTTCATAGGTCGCCTCGTGATTTGAATAAAATTTTGTTGTCGCTGAATTGTTTAGTTGCTGTTGCTGTTGTTGTTGCTGCTGTTGCTGTTGCTGCTGTGGTTGCTCATGCGCAGTATTAAGGGATGTGCTAGATTGCGATTTCTGCCGATTGTTGTTGGAGTTTTGCTGCTGTTGCTTGTGCGATGAGTTGTTCGAGGAGGCAGAACTCGAGGTTCCTTGTCCTCTGCGGAATAATGATTTTAATTTAATCATTTTGTTGTATTATGAACTAGCCGTGGTCGTTGGGTTTTGCAAAACGTTAATCATTAACTTTCAGCTTTGAATTTGTTGTGGTGTTGCTACTTTCTGTTCTTTTCTTTTTTGTTGTATTTATTTATTTATCGTTGCACTTGAAATTCGGCAACGTCGTCGTTCGTTTATTATCGTTCTTAAAATTATTCGTTATCGTTCTTTATGCTGTTATCACACAGTTAAGTCAGTTTTAACACTCTGCTCAGTTGCTTATGTGTATGGGTGGGCGTCTGGCTGTGTGTGTGTGTGTGTGTTAGTTAGAGAAGAAAGTCAACTATCTGCTAACAATATTCGCAGCTAATGGCAATGCAAGTGAAGGCGAAAACCAAACGATGAATGAAAGTTCAAAGCAGATGCTAATAAAACAGCGCACAACTGTTGCATGCCAACTAAAAACAATAACTCGTTTCAGTTGCTGCTGTTGTTGCTGCGACTATTGCTGGCTCCTCTGACAATCGCATTCATTGTTGTTATTGTTAAGCTGCGCTCGCGCTCTCAGTATGTGCAAGAAATTTGTGAGTGGGGGAGAAGACAAGAATGTAAGAGTGACTAAGCGAAAGCGAGATAGAAAGGTGGCGACAGAGAGAGTGTAACAGCGCACTGTTATGTTAAATTACAGCGGTCGAGTCAGCACTAAGATAAAAACAAACTCAAATCACGGCCATCATCATTAATATGCAACCAATAATTATTTGCAATTGAAATTCAAAACACTCATGGGACTCAAACTGCATACGTTGATACTGATGTATAAATGCTAAATATTCGTATGTAGCTATATACGTATGTATATTTGTGTGTGTGTGTGTGTGTTTGCTCATGTGGTTCAGTTTTCATTGCCATCAATGTGGCCAGCGTGTTGATTACTCATAAGCGAATTGAGAACTTGAAATAATGCAATAAGATGGGGAAATACTACATATAATCTACGCCTTTCCCACACACATATACATATATATATATTTATTTATATATATATTTGTGTGTGTATATGCACCATAAAAAACTGCCTCTTGTCCGTTTATGGCCGGCCGGCCCAATGGTAGCCATTATTCAAGATTCTGTAAACTAAGGTTGCCCCAAGAGTAGTGCTCCCTTTGAGAAGTGACGTCACATAAAATTAGATTTTATTCTCACTTATTTCTTTAAAAGTAAAGTTACATACACCGTTTTTGTTTGTTTTATGGGAAATTGAAAAAAAAAAATTAATAAAATAAAAACTATTTTCAATTTTATTATTCAATTAGAATTTGATTTTTGTGTTTAACATTCGTGACGTCGCAATCGCAAAAAGTGTTTAACTTTTGCCGTCACATCTCTTTTTTCTCGATTCAATATCTGTTGCTGCCCACACGAGATATGCAAATGTTGTGTTTATTTTGTTTAAAGGCTTTCAAGTTTTGACGACACCGCGACAGTTAAATTGAAACACAAACATGAAAAAAACAAATAACAAATATGACATCATGCACGCAAATCTGATATATGCCGGACTGTCGCAATTTCGTTAATAACTGGCGAACACACAACAAGCGACTTTAATCAGGTGCGTGGGTCAATTATACGTGTGTAGAAATTGTTAGACTTATATGACCATTATTTGTCTTAATGCTGCTGTGTGAGTGGCATTGGTTTATCTATCTGTTTGCATTGCGATAAGTGCCATTGCCATTAGATAATTACAAATTACCACAGAAAAGGAAAAAAAAGACACAGAATTAAGCTCGTGAACTCATTTGGCATTTGAATGCTAATTAACAATATTAATAATCAAATATGCACAACACGCGCGCCCATTTAACACACATTTTGCAACACTGCATATGTAGCAGAAGGAAACAAACAAAGGGAGAGAGAGAGAGAGAGTGCAGACAACAAACAGGATGCAAACGTATGTGAGTGTAAGAAAAAAAATTACAAATATAACTGTTGCTGCGACAAGAGAATGAAACGGCTGACGAGAGAGTAAATTAAAAAGAAACCACAGCACTTGAAGAATGTCATGCGTTTAATTCACACAGAAGAACAACAAAGCAGCAGAGCAGCTTAAGCCGTCGCAACCGCTTAACAATGAATTGAACTCACACACACACTCACACTCTCACGCAAATACTACAGAGCCAAGCATGGAGACACGTACACACGCTCTGGATATTGATATGTTTGCACACGCACACACATGCACATACATTTGTATATATGCGCGTTTAATTGTTTGCAACAAATAACTGTAAGAGGGCCATGTATATCTTTTTTTGCACAGACACGCACACAAACGCATATAATATACCAAAGCAAAGTGCTAGTCATGTAAATAACCTAGAACGTAAGTAGAAAAAAAAAAAAACAAACAAACAAAACTAAAAGGCAAGAGAATAAAAACCGCGCACGAAAAAATAGCTATGAAACTGACAACAAACGCGAACGCGACGCGACGCGCGTTTTCTGAACGAGTCAACTGTTAGCAGTGTGACCGTAGTTGCCAAAACCCAAATGTTTGATTCGGCGCGCGCGTCTGTTAACAACAGACCGTTGCTATGCTTTTAGATAACAGCGCATGCGTAGCGTGCTGTCCAATACTATTTACTAACGTATTGTCCAGCACTGAAACAGCGCGCAAATAATTTAAAAACTGAGAAACAAATAAGCAACCTTTCCAATCAATTTCAAACAAATAGTTTTATTTTCACATTATACCAAAATCAAAACAGTTCGGTTGTTCAAGGGAATTTTTTATTTATATTTTTTGTCGTCCTATTTTTACAAAGTTGTGCACCAAAAACTATTTTTGGTACACAATAAACGTGTTTTGCTTTGTTGTTATTTTTTGGTCTGCCATTTGGTTAACATTGAGTTGAAAAATTCCAAATTATGTCGTACTTGAAAAAAATGTTAAACGGTAACGTTAAACGAAATACCGCACCAGAAGATAAAACGACAGATAACGAAAGTGACATGGAAACAGCGGATATATTCGAAGATGGACACCAGTTGACGGCGCTCGAAAACATTGGATCATCTCTGACCACATTGTGGAGCAATTGTGGCCTCGATATGGATTCGAGCAGCAGAGAGTGCATTAATTCTCAGTCAGGTCGTAAGTTTCTTGATGTTCAAAGAACTGATCAGACTAATTTTCACTATATCTATACATATAATTATATAGACAAAATAATGCCAAATACTTCAAATGAAATTGCAAGTGCAACTGCTGCGGACAAAAAATTAGAATCAGCATATTAAATATCTGCTAAGCGAAAGTTATCTAGTATAAATTGGACCAATATCAGTGAACTGAATCAGACATATAACAACTCAAAGCTAATAAAAAAACATATGCAAAATTTAAAAAAATTGGAAAGTAAATATTCAAGATTTAAAAATTCATTAATAAATAATGTGATTATTAAAAATACATGTCTGCGTAAAACAATTATTTTGAGTCGAGAATCTATCTCTATCGCAAATTCCATACATAAATAGTTTAGTCTCTAGCTTAAATTCGGATTTGAATGAAATACTTATTGTTATATGACAAATCAAACTCAATATTAAAGATAAACACTAAGCAAATACAGTGTCAGAGAGATAGGAACACTATTTATGCATACATACATATTTCAAATTGCAACTGACATCTAAGCAGAAAACTAATATGCTCTCTTCGAAGCAGGCGCGAGTATTAAAAAGATAGAGGGCGAGAGAGGGATCGAGAGAAGTGGGAAGAGAGGGGAGCACATTACTGTATCGATTACACAATGTCGTCTCACTCATGGGACGCTCAGAGAATTTCCCAGGCACTGATGATCTGGGAGCCCCTCTGGGCCAATCAACCAAGCAGCCGGCCATTGATGACAGCTGAGTTTCGTTTTCTTTTATATAACATATCATGCCATATCATATATTAATATATATATATGTATATATTTATATATATTCATTTCTTTTTCTTTCGTATTCTTTGGCATTTAGCAGTGAGACGGTCGCAATCAGCAATGTGCTCAGGTAGTAGATACGGTAGATTACTCGGGTTCCATTCTGATGTCTTATTTTTTTTTTTTTTTTTTCAACATCATCATCGCTTTGGCTCCGGCAGTTGGCGGCGGCGTAGACCGAATTGTTTAGGCCCGATTGCTTCTGCTGCGTGCGCTTATCGAGCTGAGCTGGCCAGAGGCAGGCAAAGGCGAGGGGGGCACCGGAACCGCAAAAGCCACAAACCGCGTCGGCTCTGTGCGGTATTTTATTTTTATTTTTGCTTCGTTTTGCTTCTATTATATATATAATATATATATATGTTTTTGGTCAGAAAAGCTAGCCAGTCCGTCGACTCGCCGTTGAGGTCTATGACCATCTGCAAAACAAATGTCGTTTAACGCGCGTCGCTTAGAGGCGTCGTCGTCGTCGTCGTCGTCTGATACCCGCACTGGCAGTGGGTGGGGGGCCTGTTGGCCAGCCAACCCTAACCCCCGCTCGCTTGCACCTGTGATCCGCGTTAACGGATCGCATTACGTTTGGCTTTGGCTTTGGCAGCGGCAGCGGCAGCGGCACCTGAGAAACCCACTGGACAGTTAACTAGTCAGACAGATAGACAGACAGTCCGACGGTCGGTGAGCCAACGAGCATGACATAAGATTATTAAAGAAAAGCAGTTAAATATGATGCATGGGGTATGCACGACGGCTAGATATCCCACAAAATTATAGAAATCTTAAGATCAGTTCTCATTTGAGAACTAAGACTTTCTAGGAAACTTTTTGCCATAACATTTTCTGTACAGAATCAATATCTTTTGTAAATACTATTACAATCCAACATAATTATAAAGATCTCCAGTTTGAAGTATTTTCTCTAAGATATTTTAGATTTTCTATAAACGTTTTTACTATCAAAATTTCTAGATAAATTGATAAATAGAAGTAACTGTTTTTGACTCTAAAAATAAGTCATGTCTTCGAAACTAAAAAAAAAAAAAATTGAGAAGAGCAATGTGCTATGTTGCACTTTTATTGGAGCACACAGTCTCTTTGCGGCTCAATTTATGGTTTCAGAAAATGGTATACGCAAAGATGGGAAAACAAATTTTACAAAAACTTCAACTGAAGGCGTTTTCTTTGCTTTTCTTCTCACATTTATAGACCCATTTGTCCCGTTTAATGGGTATGAAAAAAAAAAAATACAAATAAAATGAAACGTTAACCCAGAATACGCTTTAAGCGCCGATCCAGTCAATGGGCATTCACTTGTGTGTTTGTTGTGCGTGCGCCTCTTGGCTCGTTGTTCGTTCATTTGTTTGTTTGTTGCTTTGTCGCTTTGCCTAGAGGCTACAATGTGAGTGTTAGACTTTCCAGTACCAAACGTTGCTCTACAAATTTGGAGCTTACGCAAAAGGGAAGTCGATTATACATATATAATTAGCTGCCTCATTATACAATTATATAAATTATGATCAAACAGGGAAATGCTCTTCTATATATATATATAAACGAATACAGGTGAGTTCATAAATTGCTTGCTCTTCGTTAAGAATGGAGAATTTCGAAACAAAATCGGAAGATTTTCTATCTAGAGAAATGTTGTCAAATGTATAACAAATTCGATTACAATGCGTTAATAGTAAATAAAAACTATGTTCATAGTGAAACTGACTTTTTTAAACATTTCTAATCAAATCATTTTATATTTAAGCATGATAATAGTACAAGGAAATGAAGACTGAGTTCACAGTTAAAATTAATTTATAGTTCAAATATACATATATAAATAAATCATATATCTATATCGATGATGTATATCAAATTATGTTCGACAAAATAATTTCGTATTTAATCAAGCTAATTTTCAATGAAATTCATTAAACAATATCCAAGGGGAGTGCCCTCAACGATATCAAATTATGATCGATAGTCGGCGCTGATTAAGCCGTTAGCTTGATTAACCAAATCGTTTAGCATTGTTAATGACATATTTAACTAAACAGTAGCCAATTAATGACAACGTAGGGTGCCCAGCTAGTCGATGCTCTTATTCATGTCTCTTCTCCTTCCCCTATTATTGCCCCTTCCCCATTCCAGTTTTCATGCTCGAAATATGCTCTTAACATGTGTGTATATATGTGTGTGTGTTAATGTTTGTTTGTGTGTGTTTGTCGCACGCTTTGTTCGCATTTCTACCATATGCTAAACATTTCGCGGCTCTTGTATAACGCTCTTTTATTGTTCGATTGTAAATAAAATTAAAAAAAAAAAAAACGCATTTATAATCCGTTTTCCTTTCGATTGTCGATACAAAAATAACAACAAATCTTATTTATTATTAGGAAAAAAAAAAATACAAAATGGTTTCATTTTTACTCCATCTATTTCGGTAAAAATAGAAAATAACGTTTTTTTTTTTTCGTTTGTCGTCTGGCTGTTGGTGCTGTCAGTTGTTATTGTTGGATTTCTAAACAAATTCGTGTTTAATATTTATATATAGCTAGTTAATGATTTACGTTTTGCTTTCTTAGTGTTTTTGTTGTGGGGTTTTATTGTGTGTGGCTTAGAATTGGAAAGTGAACTTTACGAACAAAAATTTCACTCAGACTATATAATTAATGAGTTTTTAATTATCTTCAAAGTTCGCCAGCCAGAGATGGCGGGCAGAGATAGAGATGGCTATAAATTGTAATAATTGTTCAGCACTTACCCGCAAGAGATGCAATGCAAGAGGCAGCTGCAATCAACAGTAATAATCAATCAACGGTACATTTAACATATACATACATACATATGTACACACACATGCATGCATACATATGTATGGGTATTTATATATTTATATATATGTATATATATACATATACATATACATATACATATATATATATATTTTTCTTTATGCGCGCGTATGAGTTTTCTTTTGTAGTTTTGCCAATACACTTAAATGCCGTTAGACAACCACGTTGTTTAACACACACACACACATAGAAACACTCTCTCTTCCTCTAGTGTTGCAATTGGAATAAGAATTCAAAAAAGTAGAATGGAGTGCTCATAAAAACATACATCCTTTGGTTATGCATATAAAACAATTTTAATAAAAATAAAAAAATAAAATAAAAAAAAAATCACATTTATGTTTGACACTCAGCTGCTCTTGCAGCAACAGCAACGACTGTGACAGCGACATCGGCATCGAAGCGCACGTTAATTGCATTAGAAATTCGTATGCGTGTCGGGAATGAAGCCTTGCAAGACCTCAAATTAAAAACAAAAAATAAATAAAATAAAAACGAACTAATTAGCAATTATATGGAGCCGGAGCTTATTTTAAGCATTTCTTTGGCACAAGAATTCCAATTAGACGAGAGTAGCACAAATGCCATTTGTTATTGTTGTTTGTCTGCTAGTCCCGTTATTTCTCATACACACACACACACCAAAACACATAGCATTGGCTTAGCACAAAGAAATGAAGGGGAGGCAGAGGGGCAGACTCTGTGACCTCGACTTCATCTCGGACTGCACTGCACGCTTGATAGCCAATTAATATTCATTAAATAGATTCCAAAGATGATGTTGCTGTTGTTCTTGTTTTATTTATAGACGAAATGCAACGCGAGATACAAATAATAGGTCAGTACTGACAGCAACTGCTGTTAAGCGTATCAGATGTACTACCGAAAACACAAACACACGCGCTTATAATTACTTCTTTCAGATATTATTGTTTCTATAATTTGTATGTTTATTGCAGACGCCTTTGCTGCTCGTATGGTAGCAGCATCGTCTTTGGTTGTTTGTGTTTGCTGCAGCGGCGTCTGTTTCTGTTTGCCGTCAGTGTGACCGTATTCTGATTTACGTAAAAATACCAACAAAATAACGCGGTATCCCATATTTTGGCTTTTTTCTTTAAAATTTATTTTACAACAACAAAAAAAGAAACTTATAATATGTTCATTACCAACTAATTTATCAGCAACATTTAGTCCTTTACACGTTGAGCGTCTTTGGAGTCGAATGGTACTTCGCCAACTTTGGAAAGTCCTGAGAAACGTATAATTTTTCCGGTGCCTTCCGCTCGAATATGTCTAGCAAATTGTTGTGCTGGTGACAGAGCCATTTCTTCCTCCGTTTTGTAGCCATAATATTTGGCCCAATCGTTGCGACCAGTGTAGACCATATAGCATACAAAGCCGAACGCTTGCCAGGCTAGAATTGCGTAGCCAATGCTCAGGCGGCGCTTCCATAATTCGGCACGTTGCTCCGGTATTGGATTTGTATGCCGACGTACAAAACGACGCAGCCATTTCATTTCAAATAAGGCCATTTCTTAAGTTTTACTTTTCTTGTTATATAAAATTTTTCTATCTTGAGCTTAGCAACACGATATTCAGAATTATAAAATAGAATGAAAACAGCAATCAGCTGTTCGATAGAGATGAGCGATGTTCTAAATAACAGAGTTGCCAAAGTTGACAGCAAGAGTCACAGTGTATTTACATGGAATCAATCACGGTTTATTTGTTAAAGCATTTCATTAACTGTTAATGTCCTAAAAATAGTTATAGTAATTTACATATTTTTTATAGGTGTGTTACTGAATACATTATAGGCCTGTTGTGTGTTTATCAACTGTGGTAATTTACCGCCAGCACCATTAGAACTAGCCCATTAAAAATAGCAAAAAGAAAAATATAAATGAAATATTGAAACAAAAATACAGCATTTTATATGAAGCGTTGGTTAACGAATAATCTACATACAAAATGATTTTAATTCATCTTATTGTATTGACCATCTGATTGGTATCCAATTTTTAGAACGGGTGGCAACTTCTTCAAACAAACGGTGATAGAATTTTGTTTTTGTTATAACATAATATAAAAAAAGAAACAAAAACTCCATTTTAAATTGCAATTTATCAAGTAACAACTTGATGCACATACGTTTCATTTAACCGAGCAACGAGGGAGCGAATTTGAAATACAGTTCGTTATATATAAATGCTGTAAAGTAGGCTGGCATAATATTTAGATATTGTCAAACAGAAAGGAAACATTTTTTTTTTGCCATTTGCTGCCACTCTGCAAGATGCCTACTGCGCAGCAGACGTCTCAGCAGCAGCAGCAGCAACAACAACAACAGCAGCAACAGCAACACCAGCAGCTTAGCAACGATGAGAGCAATGGAGTTACCCCAGAGCTGAAAGCTGTGGAAGATAGTATGCCAAATTTATCAACATTATCGCTAGATGAGCTGAAGCAACTTGATCGGGATCCTGAATTTTTTGATGATTTCATTGAGGAAATGTCTGTGGTGCAGCATTTAAATGAAGAACTTGATTCCATGATGAATCAAGTGGAAAACATATCACGTAATTAGCAGCTAAAAACACACACGCATAGAGTAAATATAAAAACCTAATTAATTTTACAGGCGAAAATGAGAGCAAGGGCACACATCTGGTTGAATTGAAACGACGGCTTAGTGATGATTATACAGCACTGAAGACTCTCGGTGAAAAATGCGATCTACTAAATAAGAAGTACTTAAAGAAATCGGAAGAATATGCCCCACAGCACATTCGAGTAAATTTCGCATAGATTTTTCAAATTCTAGTTTTCTGATTGTAATCAAACGTTCTTTCGATACAGGAGCTACTGCAAATAGCCGCATCGAATGCGGACGGTGATTGCGATCGACATGTTGAGCATTTTTTGAATGGCAAAATCGATGTCCAGACCTTTCTCAACACCTATCAGAGCTCCAAGAAAATTAGCGCAGAGCGCAAGGCTAAGGAGGAGCGACTGGGCAGTCAGCTAACTGCATTAGAACGTGCTGGCATATAAGAAATAGACGATAGATGGATGCAACTACAATAACAACTCTCCTCCCTCAACTTGAGCGATCGCCTTACTCGTGTTGTTGTTTTAGTCTGTTTGGTTCATTACAAAGCCGCAATATATACATCTATGGAGTTTAAGGAACTAGCTGTGTATTGTAGAATTTGATCGCTTGAGAAATGTGTAAAATCTAGTTATATTTATATACATAGTCGTTAATAGAATTTAAGTCTTTAGGGCAATCAAATTATGGCTAGTTGCATTTTACTATAAACATTTGTGTAACAATTATTAATGTATCGTACTTGTCGACTGTGTGCGACTGTCCATATAATTAATTATCCAAAAAGAATGTGTATGCATGTACCAATGAGTTATAGTGCGTATGACTTAAATATACTTACAAACATTCAAATTCAAACTAAATATGTATGTGCTTTTATATTTTAGATACTCCAGAACTAAATTAACCATGGTGTATTCAGATACATATACGCGCACTGGCTATGGCGTGAATCGGACTCAACGCATATAAAAAAAAAAAATAAAATAAATATATATACATACATATGTATATGATTCATGGATATTTGCCAGATAATGCTGTAAATAATTCGCATTATTTTCAACATTCTGCCCGCTAACTGACGTCTGGCTTGCTGGATGTACATATTTGATTTATATGGCAACGCTGCATTATATGTGTCGATAACACACTTTCAAGAGTTAACGAGCACTAAAGTGGTCAGTGTTCATAAACTGCATCATTGTTCATTTCCTTCCCGCCATTATCCGTTTATACTCGGATGAAATGTACAATTTGGGCTGCTCCCATTGCTAACTTAACAAAGATTTTCCAAATCGGATAGCATTAACTGTTAAGTATGAAGAAATGTGTTCTTTGCCGCTCAGGGGTTGAAGACGAATTGCATTTGGGCAAATTTTATTTGCATAGAGACATTGCGGTGCATCAAAATTGTCTCGTAAGTACCATCAGTGAAAAGCGGCCAAAACAATAACAAGCAATATTAACAAGTGCATCGATTACAGTATTTGAGTTCCAATCTCGTGCAACGAGGCAACGGACGTAATGGTATTCTCAATTTTACATACAGGGACATTTTAGCTGAATCCAACCGCACCAAACATTTGGTAAGTCGCTTGCAAGCGCAAGTTCTTATTTCTTCACGCGCAATTCCGGTGAAATGCCCTTTAACGTTTTTCCATTGAACACTCAGTTTCGTGCGAAAAGAACAAAATTGAAATCAAAGTGTGCGCGCAGTCGTTGACGCTTCAACAAGCCTAACATAGCAGTCACAGATTTAAGTGTCAAGTCGAAATAAGCAGTCGTTTTTCACGCGTCCTGGCAGTTCAATCTGTAGAGTCGAAACATATTCATGTTTGTATAAATTTTAATAAAATTTTAATCAAAGTGTGCGCGCAGTCGTTGACGCTTCAATAAGCCTAACATAGCAGTCACAGATTTAAGTGTCAAATCGAAATAAGCAGTTTTTCACGCGTCCCAGCAGTTCAATCTGTAGTGTCGAAAAATATTCATGTTTGTATAAATTTTAATAAAATTTTAATTTTGATTTGCAGCACTGCTGCTTTTGTCGGAGGACAGGAGCCAACATCGGCTGCTGTAAGTTTAGCTGCCGCAGGAGTTTCCATACCAATTGCGGAATAGATAACTGCGCACAAAATCAGTTTATTGGTACATTCAAATCGTATTGCAACATGCATGTTCAGACATTTTCTGAACGCCCCGATAACGACGCCACATGCGTGATCTGCTTTGAACCATTGATTAGGAAGAGGACACGTTTTTGCTGTACTAAATTTATACATGGCGAGTGCTGCAAGAATGGCTGGTACCACAAGGACTGCCTGCAACACTATGCCAATTCGGCTGGCTATTTCTTCAAGTGTCCACTATGCAATGACACCGAAAAATTTAAATTAGTTACTATGTGGGGCATTTCAGTACCGAATCGGTAAGTTGCAAATCGAATTATTTATTATATTATTATATGATATAAGTTATTACATTATTGATGTATGATGTATGTTTATTATTGCAGCGACGCATCGTGGGAGGACGAAGATGCATATGCCGATCAGTTGGAGATGCAAACTGATTGTATTGCCCAGCACTGCATAAACCCTAACGGACGCGCTGGCAATCTGCGAACTTTATACTATTGTTCATTATGTGGCTCGAATCCGATGCACGTTGAGTGCTCAACATGCGAGGACGGAGACTATAACTGTGAGGCTTGTGCAGGTGTTCCATCCAAGGCTCCAGAAACCGATTCTGACGATGATGTAGATCCGATTGAAAAGTTTCTTGCCAGAGCCAATGCTGCCACAGACCAGAACACAAACACAGAGACACTGTCATTATCTCGGGCACCGACACTTAGAGAGACTCTGGCTCAGGCACAGGCTACGGCACGGGCTATTGCTCAGTCTGGCCTTCGTGCTTTCACACAGGCTCAGTCTGGCCTTCGTGCTTTCACACAGGCACAGGCTCAGTCTCGCCCCATCCAGCTGGATTCTGATTCTGATTCTTCTGATTGCGAATCGGATATTGATTGGGACATGTCAAATTATCAGCAACGTATGAATGAGAAGGACAACATGCTCAAGACACGTGCAGTGCCAACCACATCAGCTGCAGTAACAGTAACAACATCACTCTCAACAACTATACGAATTTCATCATCAGGATCGTCGTCCTCGTCGTCGTCATCACCATCACCAGCATCATCACCATCAACACCATCTCTACCACAAACACCATCACCACCACCACCACCACCACCACCACCACCACCACCACCACCACCACCACCACCACCACCAGCACCACCAGCACCACCAGCACCAGCACCAGCAGCAGCAACAGCAGTACCAACACGTAACGTTAATATGATTCCGTCCGTTGCTGTGCCGTCACGCATGCATAACGCACGTCTCCCAGGAGCGTTGAACGCTCGCCGTCCTCACGTCGATGAAAATTATATTATGAGTATGCGTACTCGTTCACGCTCAGCTCATGCTCGTCGCTATGTACCGGCGCCATCACCTGAGCCCATGAATCGTCGCCGTCCTCACGTCGATGAAAATGATTTTATGCGTATGCGTACTCGTTCACGCTCAGCTCATGTTCGTCGCTATGTACCGGCGCCATCAACTGAGCCCATGGGTCGTCGCCGTCCTCGCACCAATGAAAATGATTTTATGCGTCTGCGTACTCGTTCACGCTCAACTCACGCTCGTCGCTATGTATCGTCGCCATCACCTGAGCCCATGGATCGTCGCCGCAACGGAAGAGAGCGAGTCTCCGCCCGTGATCGTCGCCCATCGCCATGCGATAACCAAAGAAATACCAGTCCAGTGACCGAGCGTGGACGTCAGCGCGTGCGCACATCCGGATTGCAGACGCGCAATCGTGGGGTTCTATCGCCATTTGATATTTCATGTGTAGCCAATCGCACACGTGCTCGTTCCCGCAGGTAATCTATTTCCAATAAAATAATGTATTAGTTATTCATACATTCAGTCGTATTATATATTAAGCGTTGGTAGTTCTGTATTGCACAAGAGTCATATGTAAGTTACTTTTTGCGCTAATCATTATTATTTTGTTTTTCATATTGAAATATGTTAATGTATGGCTCTGAAGTCCCATTTCCATACACATTTGTATACATATGACAGAGACGGAGAGTGTAAGCTATCTTGCTCACTCTCATAGCAGACGTTGAGATTTAAATTGTTTCTCAATATGATTGAGTTTCGAAATGGAAATATCAAATAAGAGAATAAACTATCTCACTATAATATGTATTCTTTATTCATTTTTAGTTTTTTTTTATGCATAAATATTCTCTTCATGAGTAGAAATAGGAGAGAATAACATTTACGATAATTACTGTGGAGTATCAAACTGGAAATATAGATACATGTATATATAAATATATATATACAAGGTATTATCTCATTATAACATGGATATTTATTTATTTATTTTTTATTTTTGTTTGTTTTATATATATATAAGCTATCATTTTAAAAGTGAGAACTAGATGATAAAAATAGACTATGAAACTGAGAATGATTTGAATAATCTTTATCAATACAAAGTATTAAAATAAAAGAATGAGTATATATAAGACAATAAACTATCTCACTATGAAATAAAAATAAGAATTTTTTGCCTTTTTGATGTAAAACTTAAATAAACAGGTGAAAATGTAAAAAAAAAAAAAAAAAAAAAATGAAACTGGGTATGACTTTAATTATGTTTATCTATATATGTATAACAATAAACTATCTCATTGGAATATAAGTATTTTGTTTTCGTATGCGAAAGTGAATGTAAGAGATGAAAAAGCAGTGGGAATATTTTCGTAAAATATATAAATTACATATATGTATATCGATATAATTGTCCCGGTAGAATATAAATTACACTCGATGATCATAGTTGAAGCTATCCGATGTTAGAATCTATTTCTTAAAATTTGTCTTATTCTATGTAGATATTTGACATTGTCGTTTTGTGCCAATGTATAATTTAATTGTTTATAATATTTGTAAACAATCATTATGCTGTCCTCTGCCTCAGTCACGAACGATATGTGTAGTGTGGTGAAACATCACACAAATTGATATATCGCGCGAATAATCGATAGATACATCGATGTTATTTTTTATGTCCGTACTCCATTCCATATATATACGTGCGTTAGTAATAGTTTACTCATAAAATGCATATAATTTAGGGATATAAATTTAATTAAGTTATTGAAGGCAGTCAGCATAGCAGGTGCAAAATAAACCAAATATAATTTAAACAGTGAAGTGCATTTATGTGTGTGGGATTTCAACAAACGACGTCAAATATTAATAATAAAGAAAAACATAATTTGCTGGCATTGTGTGTGCGAAAGAGAAAGGGCAACTTGCTAATTTATTGTGCGTATGCGTTGTGTTCGATGTCAGTGTGACATTAATAGCTTTGTTTTTGTAATATTTTTAAATATGCACTTTAGCTAGAAGGCCAAAATATTCAACGTAATCAACTTTAGCAAGAGTTCTGCAGCGCTTCCATCGACACCAGCCACCAGCAGTAGAAGAAACAGCCGCAACAATAACAACAAGTCGGCCTCTGTCTGACATTTTAATGCCGCCTCCCCAATCGAATTGCTGATAAATACATGCAAAAAGCAACACCAACATCGTTAAGTGCTTTAACGCGAATTTAACGTAAATTAAATAACAAGTAACAAACTATAAACTCTTCGTACAACAACATTTATAACAATAGCGAGCTTATCACACGCATACGCCCGCAGCAGCAGAAGCAGAAGCAGCAGCAGCCACAAGCAAGAACAACAGTTTATCATATTTGAGTGACCGGCGGCGGCGGCAGCAGCAGCAGCAGCAGCAGCGGCATCAGCCATCGTCAGCGTTGTGAGTGCGAGCGAGAGGCCGACGCGTACGACAACGAACGTATATGTGTGCGGGTGTGTCTGTATGTATGTGTGTGTGTGGGAGCAAGGCACAGGCAAGGCAAAAAGAAACACCAACAACAAACAGCGGAAAGTAGTAGCGACCGCAGCAGCAGCAGCAGAACACAATTTTTTTTTCCACAAATTTTTGCATTGTTCAACTTGAACGCCAGCGTCTACCTTCACGCCGCCGACTAACTGTGAATTACAACAGCAGCTCCAAAATGGCACGCCACTTTGATCATATGTTCAAGTTGCTTATAATTGGCGACAGCGGTAAGTGCAAATGCAAATATTTTCATTCATATGAACGTTGCTAATACACTCATACACACATATATTTTGCACATACAACATGCTCGCATGCTTGTTTTTCACCTGCCCAACAGTGCAACAACAACGTTATAAATAGCAACAAATCATTAAAAAACCAACAAAATAATAAGTAGAAAACATGCATAAAACCTGCACGGCTTGTGCTCAATTCCATTTTGTGTATTTTCGGATTGTGTTTTTGCCTGATTTCCTTGTTTGTGTTTTCTGTTTGGGTTAATCTGCGCCCAATCAGCTGTTCGTTCACTTTATCTCCTTCTCTGTCTGGTTGGCTCAATGTGTAATGCAAAACAAATTGGAAATTTGGTTTGCTGCTTCTACATCATTAATTTCCTTCTTGCGGCACCTCTCTCTTTCAGCACGCCTTTCTCTCTCACAATTATCGATGTAAATAAAGCAAAATCGATATAAAATAGAAAAATTTGCTGACTTGCTTTAAATGACATTTAATAAAATTTAATTTTAATTCGATTTATAAATTGAAGTTATCAAAAGTGTTAAATTTATACCTTAATTGCCTTTGTACCAATGTCTCCGATTAATGCGATCTTATAAACAGATCGCAAAGCCAGATCTAAGGGCATTTGGCGCAACTGCAATTGTAATTAGAGAGCGGCCAGCTAATAAAATGATTTGTTGTTGTATAAACAGCTTAACCCATTGTTTCACATGTAAACCAATATGTTCATGCATTTATGTTGGTGTATATGTGTATATATAATATATGTGTATCTATGTGTGAGCTTGTATGCAGAGCTCATTCTTGTTCTTTCAATCGATCAATTTTTGAATTGTGTGTTGTTTATTTTAGGTGTGGGTAAATCATCGCTGCTCATACGCTTCTCAGATGACACATTCTCAGGCAGTTATATAACGACCATCGGCGTGGACTTCAAGATACGCACCGTTGAGATTAATGGACTCCGTGTGAAACTACAGATCTGGGATACCGCTGGCCAGGAGCGCTTCCGTACCATTACTAGCACCTATTATCGCGGCACGCACGGCGTCATCATTGTTTATGATGTAACGAACGGTGATTCCTTTGCGAATGTACGCCGCTGGCTGGAGGAGATTCAAAATAATTGCGATGTCGTCAACAAAGTATTAGGTGAGTTCAGCTGGCTGAAGGCGATAAAGCAGGATAGAGGCAAATATGAAAAAAAAACATTATAATTTTTCAGTGGGCAATAAGAATGATGATCCGGATCGTAAGGTGGTCATAACAGAGGACGCGCAACGCTTTGCGCGGCAAATGGATATTGAGCTATTTGAGACATCCGCCAAAGACAACCTCAATGTGGAGGATATGTTTCTGTCCATAACGCGACAGGTGTTGGATCATAAGTTGCGCACCGCCTCCGATGAACAGCAAAAGGATCGGATTATAATCAAACAGAACAAGAACAAGGGGAAATCCAACAAGTGTTGCAGTTGAAAGCGGCGGAGCACAAGCAGCAGCAGCAGCAGCAATGGTAGCAGTAGCAGCAGTAGTAATGATTGCATGTTGATGAGGATACGTCGTGGGGGCGCGTAGTACAGGTTCATATGGCACACACACACACACACACACACACATACACACGCATATATATATACAACTTAAACACAGTTAGAAAAAAATATGTAGTTTACACACACAAGACAAATTTTTTGTTTTTTTTTTTTTGTTTTAATTTTTATAAATGCCTCAGAGCCGTTAAAAAAAGTGTAAAGCGCAATTAATTGTATTTAGCAATTTATATACATATTATAAATATACATGCATATATATGTATGTGTATATAGATATATATATTTATAAATATATACATATATATATAAATATAAATTAAACAAGAAAACAAACACAAAAATCAAATTTCATATTTATACAACAAAAAAATATATATAAATATATATTTATATATATAAACGTAAACAAAACAAATCAAACAATAAGTGCGAATATAGAGCAGACACATTGAGGACAAATTTATGATATGGTTTTAAATATGGTTTACCCATCGCTGGCATTCGTCGTAAAAACTTGGAAATAGTACAGACTTAGTATATATCAAAAGAATATTGTTAAAATTAAAAAAGGAAATTCAAAAAGATTGTATTTTTTCACAGTTGCAACTATTTTTCTGCAGTTCAGTTAGGCTGATCCTATGCTATATATGCATACATATATGAGATCGTATATACATAGCTTAACACTTCCATATTTCGACTTCCAAATAACTCAGTTTACAAATTAATTAGTTAATTACAATTACAATTACCGATTCATTTAATATTCGTGACTGTAAATTACTTTGCAAATTACGTTTACGAATGGCCAATTAGAAATGAAACTGATATTTAATTTTTGTTTGTTTTTTTTTTTATGTGAACGTATTATATATATATATATATATTTTTATATGAACTCATCAAAAGAAATCGAAAATCGTATACATATTTGTTGTGTTACAACATCAAATATAATTATTTATTGGGCAGACTTTTAGAAAGTGCATAGATATGTGTATATATATTAATGTATATATATGTATGTAGTACTTGACTAGTGTTAGTTATATACATATATATCTATACATTCATGCGTACATACCATATTAAAAGGACACAAGAGAAAAATGATAAGAACGTTATCAAATAATAAAAATTCATTTAATTTTTAAAGAACGTCCCATTGCCGTTATGTATTTATATATTTCATTATTATATGTATGAATATATTTTGTAATGCATTCATCAGTTTCCAACTTAAAATTACACTAGGTGGCAACGCTGTAATTGTGGGATATTTTTAAAATCCTATCGATAACATATGCTAACCATTTTGCTTATCGAATGTGTACTGACAATGGGCGCCACCTTTAAATTTCCTTTGCCACATAATCTTTGTAAGCTGTAACTATATAATTGAAAAGTTTTTATGAATGGAATTGGAATTATGGCTTATGTTCATAAATTGTATGCCTATACTTGTCGTATTTAAACTTTACTATTTGCAAAATAATATACACAATTTTTTGTTGTTTGTTTTTATTATAAAACATAAATATGTAGCTCATTTGATTGCAGTGTGTCGAAAGTCGAAAGTTGTCAGTGAATTAGGTGCATTAAATTAAGATTTCGTTTATTGTGACTCGATTGGAAGCTGACTTCTGAGCTGCAAGTGTAATGTGTGTTGGCAGGCAGTGCGGCCGTCGTTTGTTGTTATCCAACCACTCAGATAGACGATGGCTGGGGCCAGTTTAGTGGTATTTGGCCACCGGGAAGGTGCGTGTCTGGCGGCAGGAGACGAGCGCATCGCCCGTCTGTCCATGCGGACAGCGGCAGACTGCAAGATGTGCCTTCGCCTCGCAACTGGCGCCCGTGGCGCACTTGCCAATGCAGGGATCGACGCACTGATAGTTGATGCAGGCCCTGTGGTCCGGGCACTCGTTGTTGCTGAGACACTCGCCCTGCGTGGCAAACAAAATAAACGCATACAAATGAAGCTATTATTGGGCTCTTTCGACTGTTTGACTTACGCGTGAGCAATGGGACAGCGGATTGCCGGTGTGGCCGGGCAGGCAGTTGCAGACGGGTCGCTCGCGTCCGGTGTTGTCGTGGCCGGGCACACAGATAGCATTGGTGCCGCACGGATTTGGCTCGCAGAGATCCTCCTTGGTGAAGGGGCGACAGCGGACGAAGGGATCGCCGGTCATGTCACGCGGGCAACTGCAGACGGGCGTAAGGCCACGCAGATTGCAATCGGCTCCAATGCCGCAGGCGCCGTCACAGGTGTTCTTGCAGATGCCATAGAAGCAGGCCGGCCGGCCAGCCGGGCAGTCAGAGTCGCCATAGCATTCCGGTCGGCATTCAGTATACGGGCTACCAATATAGCCCTTGGGGCATTCACACACTGCCCGGTGATTCGACACCGACTTGCAGTTGGCACCGATGCCGCACTGGCCACACGAGGGCACACACTTGAAATTGCTGCACATATCGCGGCCGCCACAGTCGCTATCTCGCTCGCACTCGTGGCGACAGCCGCTCAACGGATTGCCCAGGTAGCCATGCAGACAGGAACAGGTGGGCACGCCATTAATAATCTCGCATTTGGTGTTAATGCCGCACGGGCTGGGATGGCACTGCTCCTCTGCAAAGGCAAGATTTATAAATGTGAGCGGATATATATACATATATATATAGGCTATATCTTATGTGAAATTCACTATGACTAAGATGCGAGCTCAAATTTTATGAAAAATTTAAACTGATCTTGTATGTTATTTGAAATCAATTATGTCTGAGATTCCGATAATTATATTTAAGCAGCTGTTTAAGTTATCGATAGCTTACAGTTGCTGGCAACTCCAATAAGATTTGCCATTTAAATCTGTTCGTGTGTCCAATAAGAATTCTTATTTGAATTTGCATCTTTCTAAGTCTGTTGTTTAAAGTCTTGAGACTCGCTAAACTGTTTATGGTGCATCCTAAAATCTTTAGTCTAAGCTCTGCGCTTGGGCAGTGCTCAAAGCCAACACTCGAAATGCCATGACACTGAGTCAGCGTTTTATTGAGCCTTACGCTTGAAGCATCCACCTACTGATAAGGTCAAAGCAGCTAGTTGAATCATAGCTATTTTTCGTCTAATGGCATGTAGCATATGGCATATAGCTTCAAAATGAAACTAGAATGCATATATTGACAAATTTTCAATTATTTTCATTTTATTGCAATTTGGTTTCATATGGGGCCAGCTCTTAGCTCGCTAGTCCAATAAGAATTTTTCTAATAAATTGAAAACAAGCTAAATAAGTATTTATAAAATTCAATAATTTTTTTTTTTTTAATTTTTTATGCAATTTTTAGTTTTAAAATCTTTTAATTTATTGCCAAACTTTTAAATTCAATAATTTTTTATAGCAAATTATTTAAATTGCATGAGTTATACTCCTTTTATTTAATTTATTTATTTTTATAAAATATATATATGGCATGATGTATATGTACATATATAACAAATTATTTGTCTGCATCGCAAGCATTGAAATAAATTTCCAATTTGCATGAAAATGTATTTGAAATCTGATTTATTAGCATGCACAATTAGCATTCGGCTTAAGCCCATAAGTTGGGGGGGCAGGCAAATAAATGAACAAATGAATATATGTAACATATATATATGCAATATTATGTAAATCAGTATATATATATATAGATTGGCCATTTGGCCAACTCTGAATAGTTTAGTTATCGGCTGCCAGGGTCATTTCGGCTCGAAATGAACAGTTTGAGGCAATGGGGGCAGTGGGACTGTGGGGCTGTGGGGCCATGCGTATCAAATTGAGGAATTCTATAAATAAATATAAGCATTTGGCTCTCAGTTGACTTTTTCTTAGCCATTGCAGCGATTATGGCACAACTTTTGTCATGCCAACAAATACCAATTTGGAAACTTGCCTCCATTACAATCATAATCATCATCATCAATGAATGGGGAATCGCATACAGAGAACAAACGAACTGCGCCGCTTAAGGAACTAAGGAACAAGGAAAAAATTCCAACTGGCTACGCATACGACACGCACAAGGGAAGGGAAGGGAAGGGAAGGGAAGGCAGGGGAGGGGGGGGGGGGGGAAAGGAAAAAGCAAATTATAAGTAAAAATTATGCGCATAAATGAGCTTTGACTACTTATGTATTTGAACAGGGTCAGAAATGTATGCGGCAACGGCCGCTCAATGCCGATTTATTCAGTGGCATTTCAAGTGCCTAACTAAGACTTCTCTGCCTTTGCCTCTCCCTCTCCCATTCTCTTTCCCTTGCCCTCTCCCTTTGTCACTCCCTCAGTAACAATTATTTGTGCTCAAGTGCGTGCGAGGACAAGCGCGAGCTGTGCGTGGAGCTGGAGCGGGCATCCTTAAGGGGTCAATGCCGAGGACCGCAAGACCTGTACATGAATAACATGACCCTGCATAAATCACACAATAACCAAACAATAGCACATACAGGAACAACAACGATCAAAACAAAAACAACCAATTTCGATATACGAATTATATTATACTCTATATAGCTTGGGAGCGTGACGAAAAGCTTTGATCTAACTCGATTCAAGGTCTGTGATATGTGCATAATTAGCCTAAAGTTCAGTTAGGCAGTTTGCTCAATTTGCAGAGGTTATCGATGACTGCAGCTATCGATAGTTATGCCAACTTCCGATTATATGCTTACTAAGCTCAGTTAATATATGTTTAGATAACTGTATAAAGCTTAGCTTAGTTGCATAGCTTTTTCTACTATTGGCAATAGTCGTCTTTGTGTTGTTATCGTTAGCGGCAGTTATCGATATGTGGCAATTTTCGACTTTAGCTTAATGCTCCGATAGCTAAATTGATTTGGCAAGTGTAGGTAAAAGTTTGGGTATACGTGGATATGAGGTGACTCGACTGACAATCGATAACAGCAAATCGATTATCGAATTTCTTGCCCTTGAATTAGTATTTTTATTGCTTGGCATTTCAATCTAAGGCCTAGCAAATAAAAGCTTGGATATACGAGGATATGAGATGACTCGACTGACAATCGATAACAGCAAATCGATTATCGAATTTCTTGCCCTTGCAGTATTATTTTTATCGCTTGGCATTTCAATCTAAGGCCTAGCAAATAAAAGCTTGGATATAAGACGATGTAAGATGACTCGACTGACAATCGATAACAGCGAATCGATTATCGAATTTCTTGCCCTTGAAGTAGTATTTTTATAGCTTGGCATTTCAGTCTAAGGCCTAGCAAATAGAAGCTTGGATATACGAGGATATGAGATGACTCGACTGACAATCGATAACAGCGAATCGATTATCGAATTCCTTGCCCTTGAAGTAGTATTTTTATTGCTTGGCATTTCAATCTAAGGCCTAGCAAATACCCTGTAATGCTATTTTATTTTACTTATCATTTCTCTATATATATTTTTTTTTTTCTTATTAAGATATCTTGCACTAGCTTTATCTCTGCTCAAGCTGCTTCAACTGTCGGCTATGCCGCTGGCTGACTCTTAAGGGTATCAACTGCTTTAAACGGGCATCGACTCGGACTCGCTTCTGGTTTACTACGCTGTTTCGCCTTCGCCTACTTGGCCTGTCCTTGATCTTGACAATTACGTAAGAAAATACCCAGCTAATTACCATAAACTTACACAGAGCAAGTGCGTCTCATATTGGGCGTATTTCGTTGTTATTTTCGTATTGTATTCAGCGCAAATATTATGCATAGCAGCAAATCAACCTACATACGAGCGACCTAGCCCCAAAGAAGGTAGCTTTTGGTCAAAACCAGTTAATTGACTTTTCAACAAGTAACAACAACAGCAATAATAATAATAATAATAACAATAACAATATGTAAATTGTTATTAATATGCCTATATCCCATGGCAGCTATCAATTTAGCTATTTTCGAGCTAAGAAACAGCTGAGACTGGGCTGTGCGAGTAGCCCGGATATATATGTTTTTGATAAAGTTATTTAGTTGGATTAGCCGCAAGCTAACAAGGATTGTGGCAACTCATTATAGTATCAGATTTTTCAGTCAGTTAATAGGCCCAAGGAAGCCTCAGATGCTTTAAGCCAAACTCTAACTAAAACCCATATCTATTACCAATTTAAAGTCTCCAGTTGCATAAGACTTTAAAACTTGACTTGTATAAACGAGCTTAGTGAGATCTTAGCTAAGCTCAGATCCAAGTTAAGATCTACAAAGGTAAGCAAAGCAGATAGAGAGAACTTAACAAACTCTTACCTGGATCATTCAGATGGCAGGCAGTGTAAGGATCCCCATTGTAGCCAGCTGGGCAGCTGCAGACGGCAACATGATTTCTGGCCTAAAGGAAAGAGAGTAAGCAGAGTAAACAGAGAAAGAGAGAGAGGGAGAGAGTGAGAACATAATTTGTGGCTTCAACTAAAAGGCAATGGCGATGGATGGGTCGCAATAGATATGGCACTCACGTCACAGTTGGAGCCAATGCCGCAGGCGCCGATACAGGGGTTAACGCAACGATTATCCTTGCACTGGAGGTCGCCGCGACAGTCGACGTTGTCGAGGCATTCGCCGCGATTGCAGTGCGTAAGCGGATTACCGCTATAGCCGGGCGGGCAGGAGCAGACCGGACGGCCGCCGGCAGCCTCCTGGCAAACGGCATTCACGCCGCACGGACTTCCACTGCATCCATAGGTCTGGGCAGCTAAAGCACCACCAAGCATTGGGAGGGCGGGGAGAAAGGTGTGGAACATTGCATAAACCAGGTCTCGTGTGCATTGTGATATGCTAATTCAACACTATGTGATTAACTATGTATGTGCATAAATGATGCTTGCTGTGGTCAGTGTGCAGGTGCGTGGGTGTGAGAGCGAGATGGTGAGAGGGTGAGAGGCAGAGTGACAGAGAGGCAGAGTGACAGAGAGGCAGTGTGTGTTGTTAATGATGTTTGTTACTGCTCGAGCTCTATATTAGCTATAACTTGTATGTGATTTATATACAATTGTTATACACTATATATACATCTATATAGTTAGTTCGATCAGTAGTTGGTGCTGCTCTTCAGTTAAACATAGACATAGGACTTGTGTTTATCTTTTTTTGATTTTTGAATTTGTGTAAATACCACGAGTGTAGACCGGATCTTGATAGATAACGCGCTGCAGGGAACGGCCATCGCCGTAGGTATAATACGTACGATATGAACAGTTGACACAGCGTTTCTCTAACTTTTTGCCAACTGCACTCTGGGTGCCCAGGGCCAGTAGTAACAATGCCACGCCCAGTAGCTGAGATGCAAGCTGCAATGATAAAGAGAGGGAGAGCGAGAGAGCGGGAGAGAGCGGGAGAGAGAGAGAGTAAGTGAAAGATATTAAAATTTAATTTGTAAATATTTAGCTTGCTTTGAAGTTCATGCTCAAGTAGAATTACTTATATAGTCGAATAGCATATGCTCTTTCGTTTCGTTTGCTTATCAAGACAATGATGCGAAGCATACTAGCTAAGCTCTGACTCATACGTAAACGTAATTGAGAACCTTTGGAAGGTTTTGGCTAGAAAAGTCTGCCAAAACCGGTATAGCACGCTGGGCCAGTTAAAAGAGGGATTAATTGCTGCCTGGAACTCCATAGAGCCAGAGATCTGCTACAATTTGGTGAAATCTATTCCCAATCGCTTGCAAGCAGTTCTATCTGCCAAAGCTTTTGCAACCAAATTGCTCTGCATCCAGATACGAATAATAAATTCACACTGTATCGTTTACATATAACATAACAAACTTAAACTTTATTGACTATATATAAAATACACCAAATCACGATCTATTTTTGCTACTCTTTTTCATCTATTTTTGATTTATTTTTGTTACTCGTTTTTAACTATTTTTGATTTATTATACACATCTTAATATATTTGTTTAATTTTATACCTTGAACTGCCGCTCTTCGGCTCTTTTTCAAGACTAAAGTATCGACTTATCGAAGCTGGAAACCCAGGGCTGCGATCCCTCGATAGCTTACAGGGCTACAAAACAACAATTGGGCTTGAAATGATCTAGTTCACAACACAAATATTGAAAATTATGTTTTAAGTTTGTTTTTCATTCGATTTTGCTTTTGTGCGATTTGAAGCTCATAATCGGACTTGTTATTGTTTTTTTTTTTTAATCAAAAATTGCAGCAGCTTGCAAATTGAATTTTTTTGTTTCAATAAGTTAAGACTTCATAGAATTAAGGAAAAATGTTTAAACTTCATACAAGTGACTTAATGCTAACTAAAAAGCACATTAAAAAAATTTAAAAGGCTTGTCCGATTTGGCGTTGGAGCCACTGTATATATAACAGATTCTCTCTAGTCAAAGTTCAAGTTAAATATCAATTCGATTCGCTAAAAAAAAAATGCTAAACGTGCGAGGCGATGCGTCATGGGATTCACTAGAATCCAAAAACATTTGCTAAAAACAAACAAACAAAAAAAAAAAAAAAAAAAAACATAGACGGAACTTTAAATGCTCTTGACTTTATGAAATTCTTAAAATCAAATTGAATTTCCAAAGAATTATTAGCAATATACATAAATGTAAAAAAAACTTGTTTTTATTAAGTAGATATTATTATATTTATTAGCTATATCCACATACAGTGACGAACATAATTATTGGCACAGTATGGTTTTTAAGCTTTATAGCAACTTTTCAAGTCTTTTGAAAGATTTGTTTATAAAACAAAAAATTATTGAACTAGATTAGAGTATTTGTTAAATGAAACCAAAAGAATTTTGTAAAAATCTTCAACGCAGAATTAATTAAAATGAAATAACGACAAAAATACGTCAATTTCGCTGAACAAAATTATTGGCAAAATTTTTATAGGAAATGCAGCAGAAACTTTGCTGTTATGGCTAAATGCCTGACTGAAACATATTAACAACTAAAAGACTATATATATGTAGAGAGAGAGAGAAAAAGAGAAAGAGAGAGAGCGAGAGAGAGAGAGCGAGAGAACGTCATCATTTAGCCCATGTCCGGCCGCGGCAAAATGTTCGTTTAAGCTGGGGGCCAATCGATGGAAACTTTTGCGCTTGGACAGCAGCTGCTACCAATTTTGGTAGCTGGCAGCGGGAATGGCATTTTATGCAGCTGCGTTCTATATAGAAATGTCATCTAGATTTCAATACAAGCAAACAAATCTATAACGATGTGTGTCAGAGTAAGCACTGAGTAAGCGCGGCAGCTGATCGCTGCTTTGCGCATGACACATTTCGTGAAACTTGTTCGATTTTAGCTTAAATATGAATCAAATCACTTTAGGCCAGATTATGCAAATTGGCAGCTGGTTGACGGAATCGCTTTTGGCCCGTTTGGGCATGCATTGTATAATTCACTCAGACGACAGCTGCCACAAGGTCAATTGCCAAAGAGTGGGCGTTCGCTAATAATACAATTTGAATGAAATTCCTCAAATTGCTATTATTCTATATAGTTGTATATTTGTTTATATATATAGCATATTTGTGCCCTTGCTGCTAGAGCTGCTCTCAGCTTGGCAACAAATGTCTGTTTGCCTAATTAGCTCATAAGCTACTCAGTTATATGTCCGCTGATCTGACGTGATAGATTAGCCTAGTTTAAAGCCTTGTCTCGGCTTAAGCCTAATTGAACTTGTGTCATTTGTTAGCTGAACTGTGAAAAATTAACAAAAATTGGCTTAAATTAAGTTTTGCTCAAGTATTGCTGGAGTAAAATTTATTTATTAATTTTTTTGATTTTTTTAAATATTTTTTTTGCTTTATTCCTTAAGTATAATAATAAAGAAGCCTTATAAGAATTTTCTTTTTTTTTTCTTTTGCTAATATTTCCCTTTCATTTTCTGCTATTATCAAATATTTACAAACTCTTTATAAAATATTCTATATATAACTTCTTGTGTCTAGTTTATTGGCACTGCTCTTTATAGCTGTTATTTATTTGGAAATTACAACAATGCTTTGAGCTCGCCGATCGGCAACAGCTATAAAGCGCAGATTAGCCCATATAAGTATATACATATTTATATATATGTAGCTACATATCTAAGTGTTACAAACTGCCTTAAAGCTGTATATATAAGTGTTACAAACTTCCATATTAGACAATCGTTGTAGCTACACTAATTTCTAAAATAAATTACTTTACTGCCCACTCTCAATGCCCCTTTTAGCTTGTTAAGAGCTCAAAGAGCATCGTTGGGCAGCAAGTTTTTGTTCAAGTGTATGGAAATGGTAGGAGAGAGAGACTGTAAGGAAAGACTGAACTCTTCAAGCAAAGGATTATATATGGGTAATTCTCCAGAAAAGACAACTTTTTGTCACGTTCGACACTTTGGTTTTTTTTTAGTGCATAAATTTGAGTGCTGAAAATGGCAAAAAACTTCTATATTTTGACAAATAGTTAAATATATTGCTCTTGATTAGTACTAAAACTAATCCGTTTTCAAGATAATTACAAAAAGTTGACTTTTCTGGAGTCTTACCCATATATATAGTAATATATCCATCAGCATCTACTAACACCAAAGCCACGATCCCTTCCATTGTCCAACATAAACAAATCGCCCTAGCGTTCACTCACAAACAAATCATCCCAGCGCCTACTCATTCACTATAAACAAGTCGCACTCCGACGCATCAAGCCCTGCTCGTGGCAACTCCATACTCAGCATATTTGGGAGTGATCAGTGATCACTCACTCAACTAAAATCACGCCATCATCGATATACATTTCTAGCTATATGCGACAAACAAATCTCCGATCATGAGCTCAGTTTCAATTCAGATTTAAGATCACTCTTATATCGCATAAGACAATTGTACTTCGTTATAAGTAAATAAGAAATAAATGTATTTTTTTTATAAACCTATAACGTAGGTCTTATTAGTATATATATATTAATATATATATTATTATTATCGGCATGTTGCCATATCTTGATCTCGATAGCATTATCTATTGCTCTAGACTAGGGCATCTCTATGCAGTTGCTTACAAGTTTATAACTTTTCCTTGAATTGGGGTTGGGCTATACCTTGGACGCTTATAACGAAAGGTGTAGAAGTTATGCCCAAAAAACGTAAAAAATGGCAACGAATTTTCGATTTTTATCGATAATTGGGAAATGGGAAGAGCTATCGAAAAAAAACAAAACAAAACAAACTCGTACTGCGTAACTTACATACGAGTATTCAATTTCAGCTATCTAGCTTTTGTAGTTTACGAAATCTCAACGTTCATACGGACGGACAGAGGGACGGATGGACAGATAGACGGACGGACAGACGGACGAACGGACAGGCGGACGGATGGACAGCCGTCAGACGGACATACAGACGGACGGACGGACGGACAGACGGACATGGCTATATCAACTTTTTTCGTCACCCTGATCAAGAATATATATACTTTATGGGGTCTGCCACGCTTCCTTCTGCCTGTTACATACATTTTCACAAAACCATTATACCCAGATTTCCCATTTTCAAGGGGCTCAGGGTATAAATATTGAATGTGTCTTGATGCTCGCAAATTTGTATTATAAACATTTTATAAACATTTTATTATGCTTTTATATCTTATTTATATTTTATATATATCCCATACCATAATCCCATAAAAAATCATAAAAATCTCTTGGCCTTGAGCTTGTTGACTGAGCTGGACACTCCCAAGTACGCTTACTTCTTATATTACTATGAAAAAAAAAGCTTCTACAATACTCAGCAAATATAAAAATAATTTTCTACCTTAATGGAGAATTTAAATAGGAGAATGCTGAAGAAGCTTTTATATGTTTTAGAGTTATTTTCTATAAGAGAAAAAGCGCTTGAGCTGCAGCAATATTTTCCATAATGACTTGATTTAATTAGGAATGTGCTTAAGACTATATAAAAGATGTTTCTAGTATCATATGATATTATAGTAATATAGTATATAATATTTACTATATATATATATACATATATATATATAATTTTATATATATACAACAATTTATAATTATACAGAACTCTCTGCAGCTAAGACGCTCTTTCACTTTATTGCTCTCTATTGAAATATGATTATTTTGTGCACTCATTCAGTTCATGTTAAACTAATTAGTTTGCTCAAATATAATGCGAGTTGAGACAGTCAGATTTATTGGCATTTTGCCTATTGCCGGAAGTAAACACTTCAAATAGAACTCGAGCCGAGGGATTTTCCAGTGATGCCGACTTTGAATATTTTTATTTGTTTTTTGTTTTCATTTTCGTTTTATTTATTTATTATTTTGTCGTTGTTGAATATATATATTGTTCACGTAGCGTAGTTAATGCATTTTTTATGTCTTATCTTTGTGTTTTATTTATTATAAAAAAAAATAAAAAAAAAAAAGTGGATAAAAAAAAGGCAAAACAACTTCATTAGTTTGAAGCGTTTTGTTTACATTGAATCGCCGTTGTCTGCACTTGGCTTTCGACACTCACCATTGTCTAGTTAAAGTTCTTAAGAACAACAAAAGAATGTATATATTTGATATATGTTTAAGTGTTATTTAATAAAGAGAATTCTGTGAAATATTTATGCCACTCGAAGCGTTAAGTTTGAACTGAAGCGCCTGCTAGACGGACTTGGGCTATTTATAAGTCTGTCCAGGCCAGGCAAACGCCTCCGTCTCTGGCTCAGTCACAGTCACAGTCACAGTCACAGTCTCACTCTCTGAGTCTCTCTCTCTCTGTCTCTCTCTCTCTCATTCTCCAAAAAGGTCGCTGAGAACAGCTGAGAATTGATACAATGTTGGCGTCATCCAGACGTCAGTCAGCGTCTCAAGCCACGACTCAGTTGACTTGACAAACTTGGGCCTCTGTTTGCCGCCGCAGTCGGAACTGCTTTTTATTGTCGTATTCTGTTTGAGTTTGATGTTCGATCACGTAGCCAAGCGAGCGTATTGGTTTGATCAGCATACCATCCTCCAGCATATCATACAAGTCTCCAGCTATGAGAGTCGGCTGCAAATTGGTAATTTTTACACATTTCCTTCTATATTACTCAAATATCCTGTTGGCCCTTGAAAGCACTGGAAAATTGTACTAAAAAAACACTATTTACTTCAGTCTTAGAGCTGAGTTTATTTCGTTTTTTTGTAAATAAAATTTAGCTTTTTTTTTGACGTGTATTTTCTAGTCAGCTCTAGCCGAGCTCTGGCTCTGGCTCTGGCAATCACATTCGCTATTTCTTTGCAAATATACAGTCAGTCAGTCAGTCAGTCGGAGAGCTCGTCATTCATTCACTCACATTTACTTGCTCATTCATTAAACCAGGTGAAGCGCCCAGCTTAGCCAATGGGTTATTTATAAGCGCGTACTTGACAACTTTTGACTTTGGTTAGGAGGTTCGCATCGCCAGCGTGGGCGTCTTTATTTTTCATATTGTTTGATTTATAAAAACAACAACAACAACAACAACAACAAAACTGGCTTTGTGCCATCTAGCACCTAATAAGACTAATTGTTATATCAACCTATGCACATGCATATATTCGTATATATATTTAAATATTATATACATCTTCATATAGACAAATATACGTATAATATTGAATTTTGTGTACCTGAAGAAATTATAAAATTATGTGTTACAAATGAAGACAAACATTGTTAACATTAATGAATTGCTAAAAAGCATTTGGTAAATTTGGCAAATAGTAAGCTATTAGATACCCTGTAGTTGGCGAGAGAGAGAGAGATAGAGAGAGACAGAAAGAGAGAGAAAGAGAATGAAGTATATATATATAGAGAGAGAGAGAAAGACAGAGTGAGATAGAAGGAGATATATGGTCTTTTAGAAGAAAGGGAGAGCAAGAGTGAGATAGAACTAGAGAGAGAGAGTGATAGGGAGAGAGAGAATTAAATATATATATATATAGAGAGAGAGGCTGAGTGAGATAGAAAGAGACATATGGTCTTTGAAGAAGAAAGAAAGAGAGAGAGAGAGAGAGAAAAAGAGAGGAAGAGTGAGATAGAACTAGAGAGAGAGAAGGAGAGAGTGATAGTATGAGAGAGAGAGAGAATGAAGTATATACATATATATACATATATATATATATATATATATATATATATAAAGAGAGAGAATGACATAGTGAGACAGAAAGAGATATATGGACTTTTAGAAGTAAGACAGGGAGAGAGAGAGCAAGAGTGAGATAGAACTAGAGAGAGAGAGAGAGAGAATATATATATATATAGAGAGAGAGAGAAAGACAGAGTGAGATTGAAAGAGATATATGGTCTTTCAGAAGAAAGAGAAAGAGAGAGAGAAAGAGGGAGCAAAATGAAATAGAACTAGAGAGAGAGAGAGAGAGTGAAGTATATATATATATATAGAGAGAGAGAGAGAGAGTGAGTGAGATAGAAAGAGATATACGGTCTTTTAAGAAGAAAGAGAAAGCAAGGTTGAGATAGAACTAGAGAGAGAGAGAGAGAGTGCAGTACATATATATATATATATAGAGAGAGACAGAGTAAGATAGAAAGAGATATATGGTCGTTTAAGAAGAGCGATGGAGAGAGAGAGAGAGAGAAAGTAATAGAGAGAGGGAGGTAGCTCTTGTAAGATCTTTACCTATCAAAGAAAAATTATATCGTATATGAATTAATATTACTAAGCCTATCATAACTTCTTTGCAAGCTTCAACTATTTGAGGGTATCCAACAAGTCGCTCACATAAATAAAGCTCTGCTCATTTGTTGCTCAAGTCTTAACAAATTGCCCAAAAGTTCCTCCAACTTAATGAATTTATTGGCGATTCGTAATTTAATTTAGTTACGATTAAGTTAAGACATTTCTCTGATTGTTCGGCTATATGTGTATATACAAATGCAGAAACATGTGTATATTTTGATGCGCATTATTAATTACACAGCTGTCAAACATGGTCAGGTGTATACTAAATTATCAGCATATGCTAATGCCTACATGCTGCCAATTTGTGGCTGAACGAAGGCGTTTGTTTTTCTTTCCAGAGACGTGGCTTGTAAATGGCAATAAGCAAATGCGATTCGTATCGCTATGAAATATGTATAACAGGCGAATTACAATTAAAAAAATATTGCTATTAATATACAATTTCATTGATGCCGCGATCTTTATGGATATAACAAAATGACCTAAAATATGAATTAAAATTAAAAAAAAAATATTTTCAAGTATAAATTACACGAGTCTTAGTAAAACAGAATGAAATGCCTGAAATAGGCTGAATAAATACAGACTTGATCAGGAGTAATGAAATATTATTTTGTGCTTCCAATAAATAAATTCATGTCAATCGATAAAAATCGATAACTAACTTTAGTTATATATCGCTTATCAAATTTGTTATATAGATGCGATTTAAGAAGCTCTCACTCTACCTATGTTTCTCCTCTTAACTCATCCCAATCATCGCATGCTTATAAAAACAACCCACCTTTAAACATCTTAGCTCCAGGGTATTTTATGGACCGTCAT
This sequence comes from Drosophila buzzatii, assembly GCA_035045845.1. Taxonomy (NCBI): domain Eukaryota; kingdom Metazoa; phylum Arthropoda; class Insecta; order Diptera; family Drosophilidae; genus Drosophila; species Drosophila buzzatii. Next base: position 14,211,539 of record JAWNOS010000596.1, read on the forward strand.
TCTCGATTTCTGGTTTCCATTCAGCTTTGATTTTCATTTAGCTACGAGCGGAAGTCTGTAGGAAACAAAAAATATGTAGGCTTGTAAATAGATTTGTTCATTTTCATTATATTTAATTTCCGTCGGCCCAAAAGACAAAGTTTGCCTTTTGCTTTTATACAAATATCTATTCAAAAAATAAAATAAATAAGGCAAAAAATTAATGCCTAAATAAATACAGCAAATGTGGATATAGAGTTTGTTAAATTTGTCGCTTTTTTCTTTCTGCCAACTTTTTCTGGCTAAAATTTCTGACAAAGCAAACAAAAGCCGAACAAAGTTCTTTATAAAATTAATATGTGGAAAAAACGCGCTTAAATAATTTTGAATGCTTTAAAAACGCAAGAGAGCTTAACTTTACAACTGTGTTCAGGTAAGCTGCTTAGCATTTTGTTTGCTTACTTGCACAACTTAAAGTTATCGATATGTTGTCCGCATTGAGAATTTATCGTTGTTCGTTTATTAAATGTTGTTTAATTTGCATTCATATTGGTATGAAATAGATATATATGTATGTGTATATATGTAATAGATATGACTATGACTATGCTTTGCTTGCATATATTATGTTAGTTATCGATAATATGTCGATATGCCAATTGTATTGATGAAGCTGCAAATAATTGTTATCTATAAAGTTGCCTGAAAGCTGTTTTTTGCATGCTATAAAGAGCTTGTTATCAGTTATCGATGTTATCGATAACATCAATTGTAAGCGAGTGGCATTAGAAGAGTTGTTCGTAGCTGTTGGATATACTATAAAGCTTTATTATAAAGCTATATTATAATATAGGTATTATGAATAAGGTTTCGATAAAGAATACAAAACTATCGATAAACGTATAGTTTACTAGAATAAATTAGACAACATAGATGCAGTTAAGTAAGCCCAAGTATCATCAAATATGCTTTATAAATTGATTGAGTCCAGATAGGTTAATAATTTCAGTTAAATCGGATAAACCTGCCCAGTGGGCAATTGACAATGCGGCAACTGCTTGAAATTCCGACAATTTGAATGTGAATCAAGTATGGGCCAATTGGCAATGCGATTGAAATTATCAAATTTGGCATTTGCCAAGTTTCACAAGTATATTTCGATTTCCAATAATTGACCTGCAATTGGCATTATTCATTTGGGCGGATTGAGACGCGTTGCGATGCGATGCGGTGCGATGCGATGAAACACACAAAAAGTTGGCCAACAAGAGCTGGCCTTGGGCACTTGTGTCCTTTTTGCCCAGCCAATGTCAATTTGCCGCCTGGCAGTCATTTAATTGTGCGTCTTGTGCAAATCTTACGGCTTACGCAGCTCATTTGTCAAATGCCCAAGGTCGCGACGGTGGTCCGGACGAGGCGAATGAAATCAAACTGGCGGATACGGCATGGAATGCCTCCGGCAGTGGGTCGACCCGGGGGCCTGGCCCGGCTTGGCCTGTTCATAATTTATGCCGCCTAAATCAATCATATTCAATCATGGCGCGGCGTGCGGTGTATCTGACGGATGGGCACTAAGCCCATGCTAGACTCACCCGAAAACCAGATTTCCATTGACAAATGTTATGTAATCAATTTGGCATTATTAATTTGAATACACGACGCGCTTGACACCTGTGCAAGCACCTGTGCACCCCCTCCATGGCCCCCACCAAGGACAAGGCCAAATCCAGGCCACGCCCACATTTCAATTGCTTTCACATGGAGATAGTAGTCGTACCCTTGGCACCAGAGCCAAATAAAGTGTTTTTCAATTTGGCCATGAAACTGGTTTTGGCGCTCTCAATTATTTATTTATTTATTTTTTTTGTTATATATTTTTTAGTAATTAATTTGTTCTTTAATCTTCTTAACTAGAATCTTGCTGTTGCCTTAAGAGTCTTGTGCTTTTTTTCTTTCTCTTTTCGAAAGTACAGGCCGAGAAGATTTGGTAATCAAGAGCCAAGCTCCAAAAGTATCTAATTTGATGAATGCAAATCGGAAACCAGTGAATGGAAATTAAAAGTAAAATAATTAAGCAGATTTAATGATATGAGTTCAAAGACTAAGAATAATAATAAAAAACTAAATAATAAAAAAAAGAAACAATTAAAAAATAAAAAAAAAATAACGATAAAATAAAATAAATAAAAAAATATAAAATCATACTATTATACAGATAGTGAAGCTGTTACACGACAACAAATCTAACCATAAAATCGTTTTCAGATTTCCAAGAAATTATTATTATTATTTTATTATTTATTATTATTTTATCATTTATTATAATTATTTATTAATTTGATTATCTTTAATATATATGTATGTGTTCAATTACAAACTTTTTTTTATAATTATAATTTATTTTTGTTTATTATTTTTTCCTAACTTTATTAGTTTGTATGCAATTTAATTTTTTATTTAATCCTTTTTACTCTTTTTTAATATTAAATATTAATTAGGTTCTCATTGATTATTTTTATTAATATTATTAATTATTATAATTATTTATTAATTTGATTATCTTTAATATATATGTATTTCAAAGACAATATTTTTTTATATTTAAAAATTATTTTTGTTTATTATTTTTCTTCCTAATTTTATTATTTTGTGTGGGTTTTAATTTATTTTTTATTCTTTTATATATAATTTATTTTTTATATATTTGTTTATTATATTTTACATATTTTATTCATTTAAAAACATTTTTGAAAAATAATTTGTATCTATTAAATACAGCTTTTATTATTAATATTTTTTTTTTTTTTTTCATTTCATTTTTTAATTTTTGTCTATTATTTTGTATTTAATTTATTTTTCTATATTTTTGTTTATTCGTATTTTATTATATTTTACATAATTAATTTTATTTATTTAAAAAAATATTTTAAAAATAATTTGTATTTATAATATGCAGCTTTTATTATTAATATAATTTTTGGTTTATTATTTTCTTTTTTTTTCAAAATTTCTTAAATTTTGTCTATTATTTTTTATTTTATTTATTTTTCAATATATTTGTTTGGTCGTATTTTATTGTATTTTGCATATTTTATTTATTTAAAAATATATTTTTTAAATAAATATATACAGATTTTATTATGAATATATTTTTTTATTATTATTAATTTTTATTTCTATTTTTGTCCATTATTTTTATTTTATTAATTTTTCTATATTTTTGTTTGATACAAGTTATTATATTTTATATATTTATTTATTTTGAAATATATTTTAAAAATTATTTTTATCTAATATATACAACTTTTATTGTTAATATATATATATTTTTATTATTATTAATTTTAATTTCAATTTTTTATTATTATTTTGTATATTATTTATTTTTCTCTATATTTTATTATATTTTACATATTTTATTTATTTAAAAATATATTTTTAAAATAATTTTTATTTATTTTATACATATAATATTTTATATTACTATTTTTTGTTATTATTTTTTTAATAAGTCTTTATATTTTTTATGTACATTATAGATTATTATAACAATTTGGACAATTGAATTTGAAATTAGCAAAGGGCATTTGGATTATAATAGACACTTGGTCTGCATAATTTAGTAAAGTCCGCGAATTCGTTTATGGACAATTTGTGAGTCAAAGAAAATGCTCCAAGGACACAAATAGATATCGGTGGCATTAATGGATTGTATTAACTAGATTACAATGAAGCGGAGAAGGGGGACAGCGGACAGCGGACAGCGGAGAGTTGGGGTGTTGGCCATTAAAACTTTTGGCCAATTTGTTGGCAATTTGCATAAATCAACAGCAACAGCAACAGCAATGGCTATAAAAAGGACCTGCACCCTGACGCTCGCAGGACACAGTGCAATTGAAGAGAAGATGTTGACTGACATAGACTCGACGCGCGCCTTTCAGTATCCGTGGTACTTCTGGCGCCTCATTGGCCTGCATCCGCCAGAAGAGGATTCGTTTTGGCTACGCCACTATAGGGCTTACAGCTTTGTGGTGAATTTGCTGTTTGTTGTCTGTGTGCCCTTGTCGTTCTATATCGAATTCCTGCAAAGTCGCTCGCTGAACGAATTCTGCGAGACTTTCTACCTGGCCGCCGTGATCTTTGTGCAGCAACTGAAGCTGATCAATGTGATTCGGGTGCGTGGCTATCTGTTGGAGATGCATCGCATTCTACGGCAATTGGATGCACGTCTGCAGTCGATGTCGGAGCGTCGAGTCATCTACGATAGAATCGTCGAGTCGCACAAAATCTGTTTGTATGTATTTCGACTCTTCATGACAGTCATTGCCAGTGGCATTTGCTTTGCTGCCTGTGGCTCCGATCGCCAATTGCCTTTTCCCACCTGGATGCCGTGGGATTATCAGCGAACCCTAGGCATTTATGTGATAACATTTATAATCCAGCTGCTCGGTGTGTTTGGCTTGGCTTTAGTAGCCGCCAACAACGATACGTATCCGGTGGTCTATCTCATCATGGTCGCGGCACATTGCAAGGCGCTGGCGCTACGCATCGTCAAGCTGGGCTCCAACCGCACGAGCCAGAAGCAGACGCATCGCCAGCTGCTCGAGTGCATCAGGGATCATCAGATCATATTGCAGTATGCATATATAGTTATAGTCATATAGTTGATCGTTTATTCTAGCGCTCAGCCTTTGCAGATTGTTGAAAATCTTGAATAACTCAATGTCGAGCGCCTGCATCATTCAGTTCGTCTGCACGGCCACCTCGCTGTGCACCCTCTCCTTTATCTTCATCTATATTGAGATGAGTTTCTTGCGCATGTGCCACGAGTTCCTCTTGCTGGTGAGCCTAATTATTGAGACGCTTGTCATCTGCTATGCCTCCGAGCAGGTCACCCACGAGGGCGAAGAGATGGCCGATGCAATCTATGCCAGCAACTGGATCGATCAGCCGCCTCTATTCCGTCGCACTCTGGTATTCATGCTGATGCGTTCACAGCGGCCCATTTGCATTGTGGCTGGTAATATTTTGCCTGTGCGCATGACCACACTGCTTGCGGTAGGTAGCTAGATGGCTCTCGACTGGTAGATGATCGATTAGATGAAACTCTAAAGCATGGAGAGACTCCTGTATAGACTGTAGCATATACGGACGGAGAGACGGGCGGATTGATGAGAATGATGGATAGAAGAATATACGGAAATTTTGCAGAACGAATAGAAATAGAACAGAAATAAATAGATAGATGAAGCAACAGAGCAAACAGACGAGACTATAGACGGCCGGACTGATCGATCAGACGATCAGACGGACAATCGAACAGTTAGATGAACGGACGGACTGATGCACGGACATGAAAGCGAATGAACGAATGAATGAAGTGACGGACGGATAGACGGATGGACTGACAGTCGAAGGTATGGAGCGACAGATGGGTGGCCTAATTATGAGCGGACTGGGCGTATAAGTGAAAGAACAGATGGCCAGGCAAAGAGATGTACTGTTAGACCCACTATTAGGTTATATTATTATATATATTAAAAAATGAGATATAGATTAAATATTCGATATATTATACTTGTTATTTTCTCTGTTTCCCTATTCCTTTCAGGTCATCAAGGGAGCCTATACTATGTTCACGCTGCTGAATGAAGTCAAATCGAAGAGCTAAATGCCAGCGGCTTGAAGCTGGCAAAATGCCTGCCCAAAAGCCTGTAAAGCCTTACAGAAATTCACGCAAATACACACACAGCAAACGCAGCAAGGCTTTACAATATTTAAAATATATGGCACGCACTGTAGGAGTTGCACAGACTAGAGAATACCCTCTACTGCATTCGAACGAAGCGCATTTGCTTATTGTTCAAGATCTTTGCATGTTATATGTCACCTCGGCCTTACACATAATATAATTCAAGAAATTTATGTAGTTCTCTGGACGCATCGACTCGGTTGCTGGGCATGCGAAGCGAAGTGAAGTGAAGTGAAGCGAATGCTTACCCAATATGGCCATCGACTGGCGGCGTTCCGTATCGCTGCTTGCCACGGCCATGTTGCACGTTGCGTGCCGCCATTTTCATATTCAGCTGCCACCGGAAATGCGCATTTTATGCAAGTGTCACCCAATGGCGTCCAGCGGAAGTTGTTTATCTTATGCCGTTGCCGTTGCCACTGCCACTGCCACTGCCATCGCCGCCAGCAACGCGGCGTATGCGCGCTTGCAGTTGATAATATAATTATGAAAGTGTCAGGCGAATGGATAACGAAATCGCATCTATATAAATATATAAGTAAAGTGAACGCTCGTTTAACGAACGCCTCGAATAACGAACATTTTGCATAATGAACACATTAACGAACAATAAAAAATTTAAAAACATTTATTTAATTGGCATTTATTTCATTCATTTCATTGGCCATTTTAGCATTTTCTTTTTGGCACTATTAAATTATATGGGAAACAATTGCTTTCGGTTAACGAACGTTTCGCTTAACGAACAAGTTGCTGAAGCGAATTGTGTTCATTAACCGAGGGTCTACTGTATATATATGTATATATTCGACTCGGCTTCACACGCATTTTGGCGTGTTGGTCGACAAAAATCTACCTATAAGATGATGATAAACTCTTTTCCTTTTGGTAGGGGACATGCAATACTTTTCCTTAACTTCTTTTACACAATTTTGCGTCATTGAAGAAGGGCTGGCAGTTTCGCATGTGGATTTAAAAATGCCCAGAGAGTTAAGAATCATTGCTTAAAATATTTCTTATTGAATGTACCGCCTGAATATTGGGTAATTGGAGCTCATTTTTAGCTGGAAGACTGAGCAGAGCTTATTCATATTATTATTCACAGCTTCGATTTGAAGGGAGAACTGTTGAGCATAATATTTTAGGTTTTGTGAAAATGCATATAACAGGCAGAAGGAAAGTATATATATTCTTGATCAGCATATATCAACTCATTGATATAGCCCTGTCCGCCTGTCCGCCTGTCCGCCTGTCCGCCCGTCCGTCCGTATGAACGTCGAGATTTCGGAAACTACAAAAGCTAGAGCGCTGATTATTTTTTTACATTTTACTCATATATTTTACATGAATACTGATATGTTAGTTACGCAGTACGAGTTTGTTTTGTTTTTTTTTTTTTTTTCGATAACTCATCCCATTTCCAAATGATCGATAAAAATCGATAGTTCGTTTTCACTTTTTTAGGCATAACTTCTAAACTGTTTTAGCTAGAGACTTCAAATTTGTATATTTAGATAGATTTTATGGATACGCAGATTTTGTTTTGTTTTTTTTTAGATTTTTAGATGCCACGCCCTCCTCGGCTCCATTATGCAAAAAACGCATTTCAAATACTAGAGTCTTAAAATTTTTTTTGCAGGGTTCAGGGTATCTCGTAGTCGAGCCGTCTCGACTAGAGCCTTCTTACTTGTTTTATTTTATTATTATTATTATTATTATTAGTATTATTTATTTTATTTTTATTTTTTTATTTTTGTATATTTAATTAGCGAGTTTACTGCTAATATTAGCTTTAGTTAGTTTTACATACAAATTCATAACAAAAGATTAAAAATCTATACATCGAAAATTATTATTATATTATTATTATTACATATATATTAAAAATAATATTATTGCATATATATTAATTAATAATTTACATATGTATACAGTCGAGTTCCGTCGAAAAAGACTACGAATTAAAGAGGGAAGCAAAATGCATGGAATTTTTACTATTTAACGAAATTTTTTTCAAGGCGATAGAATTATTTATCGATTTATCGCAATTTTAGCTTTATATATATATATTTTTTTTTAGCTTTATCGTTTTGTCAATCGCTAATCTAAAAGTCGATCTCATATTGTGAGAGCTTTAGTTGCTAATGTCGTCGCCTCTGCTTCCTTTCTCTCTGCTCTCACAGGAGATGGCAGAGATGAGTTTCTGTAGATGTCAGGTTTGGCTCTATATATAAAGTATATAGTTTATATGGATCAATACTTACACTTAGCTCAACTCATTTGAACGCCATCTTAGCAGAGTATTTCGCAGTCAGTGAAGGGCAATTGTTAGTGAATTGAAGTTAACTTAATTCGTTTAACTGATTTTCATGAAAAGCATGCATTAATAGTCGCGTGTCTGGTTCGGTGGCCAGGCAGCCAGAGATAACTATCCTTTTTAGCCTTTTTATCCTTGCGCATTTTGTTGCTGTTGATTCTCTTCTTTTTTTCTTCTTTTTTTGTGTTTTGCGCGCATGTCAACGGATTTGCGGGTCTGTGACTTTTATGAGCCTCTGACACTGACACTGAAGCGTCGCCATGGATGGCCTGGCCATGGACTTTTGAAGCGCTTATTACATAATCCTGCTGCTCATTATTAAACGAATTTACAGGATATTAAAAAAAAGACAACACACACACAGCAGAGCAGAGCAGAGCAGCGCAGAGCATAGCACGCGCTTTAGTTCTCAATCGGCGCTCATTAAATGCAAAAATTTTAATTGATGCCGCCGCACACTGCTGCGGTTGACATCCCGCTTATGAGCAAATCAGAGCTTACGCATTCAACTTAATCATATTTGCAGAAATGTTTTCAATTAAATGACAATGAGACGCCCAGACACTAACAGCCCCCGGCCAAAGCCCGCATAAGTCGGTTAATGGATATGCGATTTACGATTTGTCATTGCCCGTAAATTATCAGTGTTATTAAAATGGCATTGCCGGCGATTACCATTCTCTGCTCCATATCCATATCGTATCATATCAGATATTTTAAATCAGTTTCTCCATAAGCCGCAGCATTAATTAAAGCTATGCATATATCCTGGAGCATATATATAACTAAATATATATATTTCGTATATTTTATATTGAGTTTTGAGTAAGTCTAGATGGCAAATGAATAAGATTGAGGCAGCAGTGCTTCACTCTTGCTGATCAATTTTTGTATTAAATTTTTGAGAAATCTATAGGAAAAACTCAGATTTTTGCATTGAGCTTGGCCATCAGGTCTCTTAGGTCTCAGGCCAAGCATTAGACTCAGGTCTGAGCCTCAATTCTCAGTACTCACGCTCAGCATCAGCCTAAGGCTTCAGTCTCCAGCAGCCTCAGCCTCAGTCTCAGTAAACACTCTAAGCCTCACACTCTGGCTTCAGCATCAGACTCAAGCCTCAGTCATCAGCCTCGGGTTTCAGCATCAGGCTCTGCCTTGTCCTCAATTGGCAAACTCAACCTCACTCACCTCACTCTCAGCGTCTGCTCCAAGTTTTCTGCTTCAAGCTCCAGGTCTCAGTCTCCAGCCTCAGCCTGAGCCTCAGCAACACTCTCAGCGTCAGCCTCAGCCTAAGCCACAGCCTCAGCCTCAGCATCAGCCTCAGCAACACTCTCAGCGTCAGCATCAGGCTCAGGCTTCAGCCTCAGACTCAAGTCTCAAGCTCAGGCTTCAGCATCACTCTCAAGCCTAAGCCTCAGCCTCAGCAACACTCTCAGCGTTAGCATCAGCCCCAGCCTCAGCCCCAGCCCCAGCCCCAGCCTCAGCCTCAGACTCAAGTCTCAAGTTCAGGCTTCAGCTTCAGTCTCAAGCCTCACTCTCAAGACTCAGGCCTTTGCCTCAGCTTCAGCATCAATCGGCCTCAGGCTCAGCTATACCCTCAGCGGCAGTCTCAGGCTCAGGCTTCAGTTTCAAACTCCAGCTACAGACGCAATCTCACTCTCAGCGTCTGCCCCAAGTTTTAGTCTCAAGCCTCAGGTCCCAGCCTCAGTCTCAGCCTCAGTCTCAGCCTTAGTCTCAGCCTCAGTCTCAGCCTCAGGCTTAGGCTTCAGCATCAGACTCGGGCCTCAGCCTCAATTGGCCTCTCACTCAAGCTTCAGGCTCAATATCACTCAGGCCACAACTTCATCTTCAGCCTCAGTCTCAATCGTTTCTCCGACTCAAGCCATAGACTCAGACTCCAACTTGGGCCTCAGCCTCAGGCTTAGACTTCAGCATCGACCTGGGGCCTCAGCCTCAGCCTCAGCCTCGATTGGCCTCTGACTCAAGCTTCAGACTCAATCTCACTCTCAGCGTCTGCCTTGAGTTTTTGACTCAAGCCTCAACTCCAGCTTCAGCCTCAGTCTCAATCGTTTCTCAGCCTTAGACTCAGACTCCAATTTGGTCCTCAGTCTCAGACTCAGTTTAAGCTGCATACTTACAGCTTTAATTACTGCAAAAAAAAAAGGCCACTTAACAATATACTAAATAATTGTTATAAAAAAAAACACATATTGAAATTATTATATATAAACATATCGAGTATATATTTGAAATGTAAAATATTTACACAGAAAACCACAGCGACAGTTGGCAGAACTTATAGAGAATAAAAAATAATTGCAAAAAAATATATAATTTTTTAAGGTATTTAATCCTTATGAATTATACGGAGCACAGCACCAACATATAAAAAAATCAAAAATAAACCAAGAGACAAAAAATAATTAAAAAAAAAAAAAACAACATTAAAATCTATGCGGCTGAAAGATTATGCAATATAATTAGCAACAGTTAGAGGGAGAGAGAGAGAGAGAGAGAGAAGAAAATCAGCAGCAACAGCTGCAGTTAAAAAAAAAAGAGAATATGAAAGACAAACATACAGCTACATAAGCTGACACACACACACACACAGCTAAACACACATACACTTACACACACATAAACTATCATAAATGAGTGGCTGCAGCAATGGTTGCTGCTACTCCTACTGCTGCTGCTGCTGATGTTGCTGCTGCAGCTGCTGCTTTTGCCTTGAATGTCGTCTGGCTTAGCGCTTAGGGATATTTCACAATATTCGCAGTGGCTGCTGCCTGTTTGATGGCAGCAGCAGCAGCAGCACCTGCGCTATTGTCAGCAGCCAGCCTTCCACTTGTTGCGGTTGGTGCTGCTGCCAGTCGCTGCTGCTGTTGCTGCTGCTGCTGCTGCTGTTGCTTTGTGCTGACTGCTGCTGCCGGATGATACAAATGCGTGCCGTAATGCACAGCGCCCGGATGGCTAAAATATGGTATTACGGCTGGACTCGCCGAGTGCTGCTGCTGATGCGGCTGCTGTTGCTGCTGTTGCTCCTCGGCAAAGCCGGCCAAGGAACCAGCATGGCTCTGATAGAATGGTTGCTGCTGCTGTTGGTGTTGCAACAATGGCTGATAGTGTTGGTAATGCTGTAGTGGCTGTGGCTGTGGCTGATGGTGTCCTAATGTGTTCGCTGCTGTCAATCTGACAACATGAATTGGCGTCGTTGATTCGTGTCCCAGATTGTATGTCGCCTTCGGGTTATTATTGCTAAAACGTGGCAATATTGCAAATTGATGTTGCTGATGATGCTGCTGTTCGGGTGGCGCCTGCACATAAATTGGATTGTAGTGGACGATGGGTAGTGAGTGATGCTGATGCTGCTGCTGCTGCTGCGGCTGTTGGCCGTGCAATGCTGCTGGTGTGGGCAGCACCAATGTTGCTGTTGTTGCTGCTGTTGTTGCCGGCGCCGTGGCGGTTGGACTAGCTGCTGACGGCACCGATGCATATTTCTGTTGCTGTTCCGTCTGCTTAAGCCCCAGCCGCAATAGTCGCGCCTGCTGCTGCGGATATGCTGAAAAAATGAGAAGAGTAGAAAATGTAATCCAGCCATCAGCAATGTTCCAGCTGCAGCTGTCATTGGCTCATTATCAGCACTCGATGCCAAAGGCAATTCACTCCCTCAGCTCAATTAGCGCTCGCATTGCCTGGCTGCCATGCAATTCACACTAATTGCTCGCTGCTGCGCCAATATGTTGTTGCCAGCAGCACAGCAGCAACATGTGCTGCCTGCCGCTCGCTGTTTAGTTTTGGACTTTGTCTCATTTCGTCGCTGCAGCATGACAGCCAACCTAGCACAAACGTTGCGGTTGGCATTTATGTACTCTTTGCCTGACTGCCCATGCTCCAGCGACATATTGCCCCAGACACTAATAGCTGGCAGTGGCGCAATTGTAATGCGATAGTCGCATCACATATAGTGAACGGAACTGAACTGAATTAAGAGCATTATGAACTGTTGGAGAATATTTACTTTAACTAAATGTAGAGCGTACTTTAAAGAGAGAAATATGCTTAAGCTGTGCTCCTTTCATTCTGAAAATCGTTGAATATTTATTGAAATAGCTCTGAAGGCGATAGTCAAGTTAAAAGCTGGATATATCGTGAACAAAATGAATTCAATTTTAGTTGATCATTATTTTTACATTATTGTCATTATAAAAGTCATATATAAAAGTCAAGCCAAAAGGAATTGCTGTCTGAGCTCTCACAGCTGCCTTAATCAAGGCATAAGCTGATCGAATCGTATTAATATGAATTTTGAAACATGCTCACAATATTAAAACCCTGATAGACTTTAAAACAAATAAAAATAAAAATCAGTTGCCAAAGAGAATTTATTAACCTTTCATTAGGTTAGACTGCGATTGCTTCAGCTCTCAGAGCTGCGATTATTATCATTCTAGGTCTATGTCTTCTTCCATACATGCTCATCATAGCTCGAATGTAACTGTGAAACCATTTCGCACGCTCAGTTCACGAATCAACTGAAAGAAAAATCTTTCTCTCTCGCTCGCACTCTAAGCAAGTGCCTTCGTTTCTTTTCGTTTTGGCTTTCGTTTGAGCGCCTTGAATTGAACTGATTCGTGTGACGCTCTTCTAGCGAACATTCGTTTAGGGAGTGACACGACTGACGTTCGCTTTACGAGGTTCACTAGTTGAGCAGATAACAGACTTTCTCTGTCTCTCTTCGCGATCTTCACTTTCACATACATCAGCATACATTGATGTACGCTGCGCGCTAGCGAAGATAGGCTACGCATGCACACTAATACATGCATAAAAGACTATTTTCTTCACTCAAGCAAACGTTTCTGTCCAATCGCGAGAGAGCTCGTAGAAGAACCGCTGCAATTGGTTGCTCTCTGAGTTTTTTTGTCAAAGTATGAGTGAAAGACATTTATTTGCAGACATTGAGAAACGCTCCACAGCTATATGCTAGCTTTGATGTACGCGCTTCAGTAGCTGAACAGATAACAGACTCTCTGAGTCTCTATAGACACTCATCTACTCATTCACATACACATGCGCGATTTTAAGAGTATGTGTGGTGGTATATTCATCATCTATAGATTCATCTCCGTAAAGCATTAAGCTCTTATGAACTTTGCCAAATCAATATATCGATTAATATCGATATTTCGAATGTATATGTAACTCAGCCATAACGATAAGAGTGTGGACTAGCGTATGGCATATAAGAATGCAATACAAAGTATGTAAAGCATTGGGCCTCTACCTTTGATGGCTTGCAATATTTCTAGCTTCTCAAAGAGATACCCAAAGGGACAGTCAGGCAGACAGTTAGCTGCGCCGTCAGAGAAACGTAACAGTTTTGGACATTTGTTTACTTACCATACAAAGTGTTTTGCTGACCCGCTGGCTGCTCCGCATAGGTCGCTGGGGTCTGCTGATAGATGCGCTGCAAATGCAGCTGAGGCTGGTGGGGCTGATGTGGGGGCTGATGCAGTGGGCCCAGCTTTGGCTGCTGATAAATGATGGGCTGATAGAGAGCAGCAGATGTTGGCGCCACCTTTGGATAAACAGCTTGCAATTGGTGTTGCTGCTGCTGGTGCTGCTGCTGCTGTTGATGTTGCTGTTGCTGTTGCTGTTGTAGTTGCTGTGCCGCAGCTAGCAATACGTTGGCTGGTATCTGTAAATAGTGCTGGCCATAGGCTGCAATTGGAGTGGGCACTGCCGAGGGAGCACTAACTAGATCGGAGTGATAGTACGGTCTGTAGATGCCTTGATGGTCGCGTGCCAATGGGCCGAGCAGCTGCATGATGGGCTGGCTGGCTGCCGAGGCAACTGTTGCTGGCGTTGCTGTTGTGCTGGTTGTGGAACTGGTGGTGCTGCTGCTGCTGCTGCTCGCGGCAGTGCTGGGCGCCACAGGCAACAGGCCGGCGCTCAATTGCTGCTGCAGCTGGCGCATATATGAGAGCGGTATGGCGATAATATACTGTATGCGATGTCCCGGCAATTGTAGATGTTGCTGCGGTGCAGCGGTTGTTGCATATTGATATTGCTGTGGGCCAGCGCGCTCATAAATGCTCGGCTCGGCCTCCACATAGCCATAGCTTGGACTTTGCGGCGATTTGGTATTCACTGTGCGCTGATACAGCTCCACTTGCGGCGGCACAGCAAATCTAAATCGATGCGGAATTTGCTGCTGCTGTTGCTGTTGTTGTTGCTGTTGTTGCTGCTGCTGCTGCTGCTGTGGTGCAAATTGCAGTGGACCTGGCAAGCCAGGCTTTTGCTCCACAGCCGATGGCGGCACATACCTTATGTCCGGCTTAACGTAGTAGCTCTGCAAGTAGTGTGTTAATTAAATGCAGTTGCTGCTGCTGCTGCTGCTGCTGCTGCTGCTGTTGCAGTTGCATACCTGTGGTGCTGCATCGGCTGCCGTGTAGCGCACCGTTGTTGGCTCAAAGATGGGTCCACTCTCGGCGGCCTCGTAGTAGGTGGCCGAAGGGTAGATGGGTCGAAAGGCCGTCTCTTTGGCTGCTTTGCTTGTGTAAACGGAAGCTGCAAATGAAGGCAAAAGTCAAGAAAATTAATTAAGAGAAAAGTTAATTTAACTATGAAGAAGTAAGATTGCTGCAGTTGCCAATGATCGACTAAAGATATACCCTATGGTAATTGATGTGATTGCTAATGAACTGAAATTGTTCTACTATTCCTTCTCTATACACAAAGCAACTAATATATGCATAAACACATACATACACATCATTATGTACATATATTGCTGACTACGAAGCGACTGCGCTTGGGCTGCGCTTGGGCTGCGCTTGGGCTGCGCTTGGGCTGCGCTTGGGCTGCGCTTGGGCTGCGCTTGGGCTGCGCTTGGGCTGCGCTGAGGCTGCGCTGAGGCTGCGCTGAGGCTGCGCTGAGGCTGCGCTGAGGCTGCGCTGAGGCTGCGCTGAGGCTGCGCTGAGGCTGCGCTGAGGCTGCGCTTGGGCTGCGCTGAGGCTGCGCTTGGGCTGCGCTTGGGCTGCGCTCTTTTTCTCTCTTTTTTTACATTTTAGGCATTAAAATTATAAAAAAAAGAGAAAATTTGTCTATTTATCGCAGAGTAGATGGTCAGATCTGTAGGCAGACATCCATTAAACCATCGAGCTCAACTCGTGCCACAAATTCAATATACCCTCAATTGGCTGCTCTCAATATCTGCTGAGTATACTCTTACTGGACAGCAGCTAAGTTGCCGTGCCATGTTTATAGAAGCTTCACTTACCTGTCTGATCCGAGGAATCACGTTTTTCGGTCTTGCTCTTTGGCTCCTCGATGCTGGGCGTTAGCTTTGTGGTGGCAATGGCTTCAGCTTGGAGGGGCTCAGCCGCGGGCTTCGTCTCCAGCTCGGCGGCCTGGGCAAGCAGGAAGCAGCACAGGCCAAACACTGCAAGCTGGGCGAGTGAAAGAGAGAGAGAGAGAGGGAGGGAGAGTGCAAGATTGGGAGATTGATCAATTTTAATTTATATTTCATTTGAAAATGAATAATAATAATAATTTCAAACTGTCAGTTTTAATAAGATTTTAATGCACGTTTCGATGCCATGTGGCACGTTTGAACTGTTTGATTGTCTGTTTGCTGTTGCATTGTAATTTCATATAATAATTTTGTATTAAATTGTCTTGAATTATTATTTTAACTGCGACAGCGCACACGATTAAACAAATTGTTGCTGCTGCAGTTGCTCTTGCAATTACAATCATAATTGCTCTGTGCAACATAATTAAAAACTATTAATTATCTTGCCACACACACACACACTCGCCCAACTTAATGCCTGCCACGTGCCAACGAACCTGATCGCAGTTCAAAATGTTTAGCAGTTATAATTGTAATTAGTTTTCAACATTGTTTTGGCCAAGTTTCCGTGGAGCTGTCGAGCAGTGCATCTGCTATGGCCAGCTGAGAGCTGTGGGCATAAATCAGCTGGAGACAATTTGGCCAAAGCAATGCGGAAATTTCATTAAGCAAAACAATTCATTTTCCATTGATAATTCATTTGGGCATTGAAAGTCATGTGAAGTGGGCAGCGCAAGACCTATCCAAGCTCAGCAGCATAAATAAATTTTCATTTATGCATTCAAACTGAGCTACAAATGCCAATCCATAAAAATCAGAAAAATTAACTTGAATCGTCTTAAAAGTCCGCAAGTCTCTAAAATAAATATATGTTTGACATGTCTGACATGCGCATGTCAAGTTTGACGCCTTCATTGACGGGAAGTAACTCTGAGCTGACTCTTTTTTTGACAACTCATTTAACGGCTAAAAGTTGCTTTTAGTTGAGTTTGCACTTGCAGCAGAGCAAAATCGAAATAAATAAAAATAATAAACAATAAATAAATGCATATAATTGCAACAATTTGTCGATATTGCTCTGGTGTAAGTTCAGTAAGTAAAACATCAGCTTTTAAATGGGCTGTCAAATAAAATTTGTTCTATTCCATTAATATTGAATTAAAATTTAATTTATATTAGATTAAATTTTAACTTATAGTGAATTAAATTTTTATTTATATTGAATTAAATTTTAATTTAAATGGAATTAAATTTTAATTTAAATTGAATTAAATTTTAATTTAAATTGAATTAAATGTTTATTTATATTGAATTAAATTTTAATTTAAATGGAATTAAATTTTAATTTAAATTGAATTAAATTTTAATTTAAATTGAATTAAATTTTTATTTCTATTGAATTAAATTTTTATTTATATTTAATTAAATTTGAATTTATATTGAGTTAAATTTTAATTTATATTGAATTTAATTTTTATTTATATTTAATTAAATTTTAATTTTAATTTAATTAAATTTTAATTTTAATATAATAATTAATTCATTTTAATTTGAATTTTTATTTTAATTTTTTTTTTAATTTTAATTTTAAATTGAATTTGAATTTGAATTTTTATTTTAATTTAATTTTAATTTTTTAATTTTAATTTTAACTTTAATTTAATTCAAATTAAAAATAAAATTTTTATTTTTGTTTTTATTTTTATTTAAATTTTAATTTTAATTTCAATTTAAATTTGTATTTAACTTTAAATATAAATTTGAATTTGAATTTACATTTTAATTTAATTTTATTTTAATTCAGTTTTAATTCTAATTTTAATTTAGATTTTTTTTTAATTTAAATTAAAATTTTTTTTTTTGTAATATTAAATTATTTTTTTTTTTGCTAATTGGGATTTGTGTAACTCAAAATATAATAGAAAAAAATAAAATATAATGGTTAAAACACCAAAAGAAAAAAATTAATTACAAAAAATATTTGAAATTTTACATTTTGTCCATAAATCTTCAGTAAGTAAAATAATAAAAGTAATAATAAAATAAAAATAATCAAGAATTGATCATTTAGCCTATGAGCAGTCAGTGCGCCTAGAACAGTATTGCCCCTAACTGATCTCGGCTTATATAGCTATATAATGTTTCAATCATGATGTTTCAGTCATATAGCTATATAAGCCGAAGGCCTCAGTAGCCAGCGCTTTAGCTCTTAGTTAGCTTTAATTTAACATTAATTCTAACTGATATAAATAATATAGCTATATATTAATCTAACTAGCTATCTGTTTATACCTATAACAATATCTTTGTCATAGTACTTCCATGACAACATATATATGTATATATAATAAAAATTTGTATATATCCATAAAACTGCGCTTTTAGTGCTTCATTGGTTGAGCTCATTAAATTTGTAGCTAATTAACTATGGATTAAAAATTAATGAAGAGCAAATACAAAATAATTGTAACTATGTGTAAATATTGTTCTATTCAGTTTACAAATGATTTTTGTTTAAATGATAAAAAAAACTATTTTTTTTCAAATAATTTTTTTATAATAGAATTGTGAAGCATTTAAGTATTCAGGCGCAAAGCCTAAAATTAAGCAAAATTAAGCACATTTAACAAATAAAATAAAATATATATAAAATAAATAAATATATATCAAAAATAATATATATATATAAATTTATATACATATAGTTTATATTTGTATCTATATAAATTCATATCTAAAAAAAAAAATGTTTTTTTTTATTTTTTTAAATATTTTTTTAAATATTTCTTTTTGCATATTTCTATTTATGTTTCATTTATCAACTAAATCACAAGTTAATCAGCGCAAATATTCCAACAATTTATGAAAGCAAACAATGCTGCGGTTTGTTATAATATTTACTGTTCTCTTCTTCTTTAACTATTTGTTGTTAAATTATTATTTTTTATTCACCTTTAAAAGCGACATTGTGTGCAAACGCTTTGTTTATTTAATATGCTTCAAATGTAACGCAACAAAAAGAGAAAAAAAAACCAAAACAAAATAAACACAGCAAAAATGAATTCACATATACATATATATATATATAGAGAGAGAGATATATGTATTCACACTGTATTAAAACGGATTTAGGCGTTCGACGCGTGTAATTAAATATTACGTATACGCGGCGTAAGCGCGACTCGATGCTCGCTGCTCGCTGCTCGTGGCTGTTGGCTCGTGTTAGCTAACAAAGTGAGAGTGAAATTGGCACTGCGACTGCAGCGCGTTTTATAGGCATTGGGGCAGCAGCCAGGCAGCCCGGCAGTCCGGCAGCCATGCAACATGCAACATGCAGCTTGCCACATGGGTGCAAGCACCTGAACAACAAGAGCGTTTATTCAGCTGTTTGTTTTCATTTCGTTTTCATTTTCGTATCAGTTTTCGCATTCGTTTCGTGGATTTGTTTTTACTTGCTGTGCATAATCGCAACCATAATCGAGTGCTTATAATAAGCTGGCCTTGGCCATTGTCAGGCTGTTGCTGTTGCTGCTGCTGCTTGTTGTTGCTGTCTTGCCTGTAGCATCAAGTGCAACAGCAATTGCTACCAATTAGCTGTCGCTGGCGGCGGGGCTTTCAGAGTTTTCTCGTTTTTCACTTTGCTGCCGCAAAATGCAAATTCTACTTAACAGCGGCAACAACAAGCATTATGCAGACTTGGCTTGGTCAACGTAGGGCTGTTAGCTGCCTCAAGCTGCAGCTAGTTTGCTTTGTCCATGTCCATGTCCATGTCCATGTCCATGTCCATGGCGCTGCCAACCCATCCACCCGCCTGTCCATTGCAGGCCATGTTGCTGTCATTCTTTGTGCTGCAGCAGCAGCAGCATCCGTGTCGTGGCACTGTTCCTGCCACCAGCTGCCATCCCATTTTCTTTACACATTTTTTTTTTTTTTTTTTTTGCTGCGCCCCTGGCTCTCTGTCGCTCTCTGGCGCTGCCATCCCTTTGCCATTAACGTCTGCTTCTAGTTTATGAGCTTGTGCTTCATATTTGCATTGGAATTTATTGCGTGTGCTCGCTCTGCTTATATTTATTAATCCTTATACGCCAAGGCGCGCTCCGTTCCAGGCGCAGGCATTTCCGCTTTAATTAGCCCGTTTATTTATTTATTTATTTATTTATTTATTTAATAATTGTGTTGACAAAACTAGAGTCAAGCTTAAGACAAATACAATTTAAAATAATAAAGCCAAAAAACAAGTACAGAAACATTAAGTAATCATTAGTATCACCAACCCGATGGGGGTGTTTTATTTGCCAGACCGGCCAGCTATGCCCCGATTCACAGCCATAAGTGGTCAATGATACTAATGAAAATATGACAAAATAGTGTTTTTTAAAGACTTAAAATTAAGTATTAAAAGTTCTTAGGACTAATTATGAACTAAGAATTTACAAATAAATATTTAGAGTAAAGATTAGCAAATGAAAGGAAATATTAAAAAGACAAAATTCAGAGTGAGATATAGAGAGTGAAATAAAATAGATAGCAAATACAAAAGTTCACATCCGGGCATTTAGATGAAGATCCCTAAGATAAGCTGAAAGCAATGATTTTATTAGGGGAAGAGAGAGCTCTAAGGAGAATACGTGATAATATTTATTATAGTTAAGACATAAAACATGGAAAGCAGAATTTAAAGAATAATCCGTGGTGCAATGTGGTAAATTTAACGGACGAAAGTTTCTTGTAGTTCGGGAAGGAACAGAGAAATGCAGACGCATTAACAGGGTAGGCGAATCGATATTACCATGAATCAAATTATGAAGGAAAGTAATACCTAAGATTGTCCTACGATTCATTAATGACGGCAGATCAATAAGAAGAAGCCTACTATGATAGGAAGGTAAACGTAAGTTACTGTTCCAATTTAGATCCCTTAAGGCAAAAAGTAGAAACTGTTTTTGGACCGATTCTTGCGATCCTGATACAGTTTATGTTGCGGAGACCAAATAACAGAACCATACTCCAAGATAGGGCGAACAAGTGAAATATATAAATGCTTGGTAACAAAAGGATCGTTAAATTCCTTAGACCAACGTTTAATAAAACCAAGAACACATTTTGCTTCATTTGTGATGGCAGAAATATGCGGATTAAAATTAAGTTTAGTGTCAAAGAGAACGCCAAGGTCTTTGACAGTGAAGATACGTTGTAAGGATATATTATTTAATTTATAGTCGAGTAAGTGGGAAACAGTACGACAGAAGGTCATTGTCATACATTTGGAACAATTTAAATGTAATTGATTAGTCTCACACCAACCTTGAATGATTAAGGTCATCTTGAAGATGTACATGCTCAGCTGAGTTAGAATTGAAAAGCACAGTTTTACATCATCTGCATACATAAGTATCTTTGAATGAGAAATACAACTAGGGAGGTCGTTAATAAAAAGGGAAAAGAGTAATGGGCCTAAATGACTACCCTGGGGAACACCTGACGTAACAAAGATAAGTTTTGAAATTGAATTTCTCAGCAAAACTCTCTGAGTTCTGCCCTTTAAGTAGGATGATACCCACAATACAAGTTTAGGGGAGAATCCTAAGCGATCTAGCTTTAAAATTAGCAAATGGTGGTGAACTGAGTCAAATGCTTTACTGAAGTCCGTATAAATAACATCTGTTTGCATTTTATTCGAAAAACTGTCATTAACTAGGGAAGTGAATTCTAATAAATTCGTGTGGTTGATCGATTTTGAAAAAACCCATGCTGCGATGGATGAATAATTGATTTCAAAAGTGTTGCAATGACGATGTTTTATTTTTTCAAATAACTTCGGAATTACAGAAAGTTTCGCAATGCCTCTATAATTGGAAATTAGATTTTCCACCTTTTTTTAACGGAATAATAAATGATTCTTTCCAACTTGAAGGAAAAACCGAAGTATCCAAGGATAAGTTAAACAACTTTAGTAATGGTGACAGAAGAGAAGCACTACACTCTTTAATCACGCAACTTGGAATATTTCAGCTCCTGGAGAAAAGGATGATTTCAATGTCCTAATAGCTGCAGCCAATGAATCAACAGACACCCTTGGAACATCAATTGAAAAAGTTTCAGAGAAGGAAAATGGGTTGAGTTATTGAAGCAGTCAACGGAAGAATATGTTGATTGGAAGAATTTTGCAAATAGATCAGAAGAGACCTGATCTTCACAAGATTTTTCCATACCAAAGAAGAAGGAGGTTGGCAAACCAGAAGATTTACGCTTCGAATTTACAAAAGTGTAAATTGCTTAGGATCACTAGTAAACTGGCGCTTAACGCGAATAGATAATTCTCATAACAGCGAGAATTTAAGAGATTAAAATTTGACTTGGCTTAGAATACTTCGCCCAGTCAACAGCCGAACAAGACCTTTTAAATTTCTTAAAATACCTTGATTTAATTTTCTCAATTTTAAAAGAGTCTTAGAAAACCAGGGCGGCTTATTCGAAACCGGCGAAATACTCATAGTGGTACACATCATCAAGAATAGTTCTAAAGTTGAGTAAAAAAGTGATGATGCCTCATTAACATCAACCGACTCATTATGTGACCAGTCAGCTGAACTAATCAGTTCGTTTAGCAAAACAAAATCACATTTACGATAGCAACGTCTTCGATTATTAGGTAATTGTGATACAGTTGAGGGATTATTAATAGACAACGAAATCTCTAAAGTTGGATGATAACTATCCTCAGGTAAACAAAAAGGGGTTGATCTCAATACATTTTTGGAATCATCATTTTGAATCAAGATCAAGCGACCGATTCAAATGATTGGAAATAGAGTTCATTTGAAACATAGAAAGGTTAAACAATTCATCAAAGAGATAGTGATCAATTGTCGGAATAAGGTAATTTACATTACAAGAAAAGGACCAAGAAGTGTTTGGAATTTAAAGTCACCTAACACAAGAAACAAATCATTATCATTGGCATGTCCATAAATTTCTTTGATACAAGATATGTGTTGGGCATAAACTTGTATATCAGAAGAAGGTGGAATATATGAGCATGTTATAAATAATGAACACGATGGGAGAGTAATTTTAACACCTATAATCTCCACATCATGAAGAGAGGAAAATGAAAACTGTTCAGAGAGGATACTGGACTTAACAGCAATAAAAACTCCACCTCCTCTACGATTTAAGCGATCAAGTCTATAAATAATGAAATTACTTGACTAATTCACTTTTGAACACTTTGAGTTAACCACGTTTCAGTTAAACAATGATGTCTTGCTAAACTGAAACTATTCAAAATTAGCTTAAGCTTGGAGTTTTGCCCCGTACATTTTGATTTCAGGGACATCCGAGTAGATAATTGATTATTTAACAGTTTTTTGGAGCAATTTTCGTTGAAGATTGCACCGAAGGAGTATTTAGCGAGACAGGTGCTGATCTGTTCCGATTCTTCGGTTTAAATTCATGTACAACTTTGTGGTGGCCAAAAGTTGGTGTCACATTAGTTGAAAAATATTCAACCGGTACATTTATCTTAAACGAAGAAATTTCACGGGGAGTCGAAAATTAAACTTCGTTATAGAAACTTAGTAGAAACTTTAGAAGAAATAAATGCAGATTTGCTTCACATGTTGTGTCAGACGAAAGCTAGATAAAAAACTTGCTTTCGAGGAGCGACAACACATAAAGTTGGGACAGTTTTGAAGAATTAGTTAACGTTTGGTATTCTCTGTTTGAACAGCAATTGGAGGAGAAACCAATTTTTGATCAGGGACAAGAGATTCAATAGCAACTTCATCGGATACGGACATAGCGACAGGGCAGGGCGATGGAACACGAAGCGATTTAGGAGATGAAGACAAAACAGAGACACAAGGTGACGGAGGAGCAAGAGAGTTGGGGGATAATGTTAGCACAGGAGGAGGTATAACAACGAGGGAATCTCAGATTGAGATTGAGAGCTGTCAAAATTATACTTGTTCAATATTTCTTCAGCAGCTAACAAGTCACTTGATAATTGCTTAGAAACATTACTCAATTTATAAAATTGAACCCTCACCGCTTGTACATCTTGGAAAAATTAAATTGTTTTTCCAAGCAAGTTGGACAAGACCAACGTAAGCCACCACAACCAATTTTGGCAGTGGACATGACCTTATCGTAGTCACGCCCGGTAAGACCAGCACATTTGACTGCTAATGTTCTCACACAGCCAGCAATCTATAAATTGGACTTGCAGAGTCAGCTGCCTGTCTTAGTGCTACCTTCTTGCAGCAGCTCTTTGGCATTGGGGTTTTTAAGAAATAAATGAAGACAAACAAACTGAAAATGTTGCGAGAGCGATTCACAACAACAAACACCAGCTAAAGCGCAAAAACGAAACTGAAAATGTTGCGAGAGCGATTCACAACAACAAACACCAGCTAAAGCGCAAGAACGAAAAAAAATAGCACCGTAAGAGAGAACACAACTTACCCAAGTAAGCGAGAGTAAACTATGCAAACACTTACACAGACAAAAGTAAACGATTCAGAGAGCGCAAAAAGCAAATGTGAAGATCAAAAACAGAGATGCAAAAAAAGAACTTTTTCAACTAAACAAAACTGCAAAGCAGTATAAAACAACTCACAGTAAACCACGGATTAAAACTTGATGAAGATCACAAACAAAGATCTTCACTGCTGATAATTGACCGCAATTTAATGTAAATCGAGATAATATAAATATTAAAAACAGTGAAAAAAAGTAAATGATCGCGAAGCACAAAAAAAGCACGTCAATCACTCTCAACTGAGAACTTTAGGTGCGTTTTTTTTTCACTCTCCTTTGATTTCTCTGCTGCTCATTTTTAATTAAAAAGAAAACGAGTAACAAACGCATCTAAAGGAATTTCAATCAATACATGAGTGGAATTTACGTGTGAGTGTATTCATAGAGTAGAGATGGAGGCAAAAGTGGAAAGTTGCTGAGATCAGATGAATCATTGGCTTTGAGCTGATAGGCATTAGGATATGTCTAGATATTGAGTCCAGAGAGAGAGAGTTAGAGAGAGAGCAGAAGCATCCTAATGTGCTGGAATAATACTAGATAATATACGTTACTTGAGTAATTTTTGTATGCATTGAATAGAGGCATCTGCTACTACAATAAAATGTTCTTTTAATATATTAGTAATATATATTTATAATTTATTATAATCATAAGTCTTTCAACTTTCACGCTCAGTTCACGAAATCAACTGAAGGAAAAATCTTTCTCTCTCGCTCTCTCTCGCAAGTGCCTTCGGTTCTTTTCGTTTTGGCTTTCGTTTGAGCGCCTTGAGTTGAACTGATTCGTGTGACGCTCTTCTAACGAACATTCGTTTAGGGAGTGACACGACTGACGTTCGCTTTACGAGGTTCACTAGCTGAGCAGATAACAGACTCTCTCTGTCTCTCTTCGCGATCTTCACTTTCACATACATCAGCATACATTGATGTACGCTGTTCATGTGTTTAGCGAAGACAACCGACGCATGCACACTAATACATGCACAAAAGACTATTTTCTTCACTCAAGCAAACGTCCAATCGCGAGAGAACTCGTTGCAGAACCGCTGCAATTGGTTGCTCTCTGAGTTTTTTTTGTCAAAGTGTGAGTGAATGACAGTTATTTGCAGTCATTGAGAAACGCTCCACAGCTATTTGCTAGCTTTGATGTACGTGCTTTAGTAGTATATGCTGAGCAGATAACAGACTCTCTGAGTCTCTCTCAACGATCTTCACTTTCACATACATCAGCATACATTGATGTACGCTCGCATGCACCAATACATGCACAAAAGACTCTTTGCTACGTAAAACTCAAGCAAACGTTCGGCTTAAAAAGTTTCTATCCCATCGTGAAAGAAGTCGTTGAAGAACCGCTGCAATCGGTTGCTCTCTGAGTTTTTTCTCAAAGTGTGCGTGAAAGACACTTATTCCATTCGATCTCCCCAAAAAAAAGAGACTTATGCGCAGACATTGCGAATATCGACAGATATTTGCTAGAACTGATTATAATATATATAATATAAATGGTAAATATATATAAATATATAATATGATAAATTATCATAAAATTTAATATAATTTTTAATATTAATCTTTTTTAATGTAAGTTATATATGTAATATAATTTTTCAATTTATTTAATTTTAGCTCTTCAATATACTTTTTTAATATCCACATATCTATCATCCTTAGTCATTTATTTTTTAACTCAATGTTCATTTGTTAAAAGAATATTGAATAACTAAAGTAAACATTGCGAACAGACTCAAATACATTGCAAACAAAGCAAAGCAGCTGCACTGACTTCACTGAGATGAAATTATATAAAGTGAGCTAGAGTGAGCTCGAGTTCACATCCACAGAATAGTGGCGCCATCTATGTGTCAGTCTCTGAACTACTCAGCCCCATTACTATGCGCTGCCAGATCAAACAGCAGAATGTGGCGAACGGTTATGCGCTTATCTGAGAAAATAAAGTCAACAGAGAAACAAAGTAAAAGAACAATTGTAAATATACTTCAAGCCAAGCCAAGCCAACAAGCTGAGCAGAGCAGGCAGCCTCAAGTGAAGTGACCAAGGATCAGAGGTGAGGTTTAGCTTTTTAATCTCTTTCCTTCCAACTAATTGAGCTGGGAGAGCAGCACCAAGCCAGCTACAGCTACAGCTACAGCTAGAAGCTGCTCAAGTGGGGCTTGAGCATAGTTTGAGAGACTCACAGCAATCGTGTTACTTTACATATTTTAATCAATTAAATTAACTTGTTTTTCGTTGACTCTTTTTCAAGTGAGAGTCGAGTGAGCTATATCTGAGAATTGAGTTGAGCTAAGGTAAGGAGAGTTACGCTGGGCATGACTTGCGCTTCCTGCTCTACGTTAATGTTGAATATTTTCTATATCATGCCAACTTTAGTTCTATAATTTGTTTCTATTTGAAATTATTTTAAATAAAATAAAGTTGGCCACAGGCTAAAGCATTTCAGGAAATATTTGTTACAATATTTTGAAAATAGGTTGCTCATCAACAAATTCGCTTGAGAAAATTTCGTTTAATTTGGCAGCAACATTTATCAACTTTTAAAAAACAATAATAATAAATAATAATTATAAAAAAAAAATAATAAAAATTAGTTAATTATTTTAAATTGTATTTCAAAACCAAGTCATCTGATTTACTCATCTCAATTTATGCCTTGCTCTAATAATAAATATAAATTTTTAACTAACAAATTTTCCGCTATTTTCCACTACTTCCCACTATTTTCCACTATTTCCCACAAGCTTGCAAATCCTCATTGTAAATTCATTATAAAAATTCATCGGCGCCTTCTATATCCATTTCGCGCTCTGCTCCAATTTCAATTGCTTCTGCTCCAACTCTTCGTCACAATTATTATTCGAGTATTTTAATGCTAATATTGAGTCCATTAAGAATATATAGATGTCGATCTAAGTCTATTAGACTTTCTCTTTGCTTTACTCACTTCAACTCTTTTTCAATTTCCTAGCATTCCAGGGTATTTGGCTAGCCGTCACTCAGCTCAGCTGTTCACTTTCACTTTCTGCACATCGCACTGCTATTACACAAGCGCTTGGCAAATTTGACATCCATTAGGAGTTTGGCACTATAAAAACAGCTGAGCACATTCCCCAGCAACCTCTCTCGGTACAGCAGAAGCCATTGGCCAACAACAAGAGCAGTAGCAGGAGCAGTAGCAGTAGCAGTAGCAGGAGCAGTAACAGCAATGACTTTATGAGTGTTCCTAATAAATTCAAGTGGCTTTCAGTAAAACTTAACAGTGACTCCGAATGCTGGCAACAGCAGCAACAATGAATGTCCATAATGCCTACGTTACATCAAATGAAAGCCCCAATGTGCACTCACACACACACACACACACACATTAAGTGTGGCAAGTTTAAAGCTGCTGCCACAAAAGGCATATAGAATCAGCTGGCTGCCTGTGCGCCTGGCCTCGATCAAGCTAAATTGTTATTGTTCTTGTTGTTAGTGGCCAAGCACCGGTGTAAAACAGTTATAATTAGCCATGCAAACGTTGACTAAAAAAATGAGAAACACACACAGACACACACACACACACACACACAGACACACTAAAAGGGCAGCAGAAATCCTTTAACAGCAGCAGCTGCGGCTCGGCTGCTGACGAGCCACCAGCGCCTGTTTATGACTCGAGCGACACACTTTAATTTGCTGTTCCACATATAAAGAAAAAACAAGAACGGGGCTTAGAAAGAGCTGCAACAGCAGTTCTCTCTCTCTCTCTCTCTCTCTCTCTCTCTCTACCTTTCTCTACCTGCCTCCCACTCTCTCTCTCTCTCTCTATCAGCTCTTTGCTTGCTATACTCTGCTCGCATTGGAACCGCGTGGGAGTTGCTTAGCTTTAGTTTGTTTTTAGTTTTTATGTCAATTTCTGTGCTATTGCCAATCGATATTTATCGATTTGGCATTTGCAGTTTATCCAGCAAATCTCGAGTCCTAGCAGCGCTCATAGTTAGCTGTCTAACAGGTCAAAGAAGCAGCATTAAAGTGCTGTGATTATAATGATCTATTTCGGAGTTAATTTCTATATTTTTCTCAATCGATAATTATCGATTTGGCATTTACAGAGCTAAGAAATACTAATAATCGTCTATGTAATAGTAGCTGTTGATTGTTCTCTTTTTTTCTTTAAGCTACTTTATCAATAGGGTCGAACGAAGTTGACTTTTCTGGAGAAATGTCCATGTTCGATTTTTTATCGATTGTATCTGCAACGTTAAGAGTTTATCGCTTATATCTGCAAATTCGTTTTGCAGCAGATCTTGTCGAGATTTCTAGTGAATTGTGTAAATATCAGGAACTTACGAAACCTTTTAAGGCATTATTATTATTATTATTATTATTCAATTATTATTATTATTATTATTATTATTATTATTATTATTATTATTATTATTAAATTATTAAAGATAATAATTCTAACTAAATCCGCACTTCATTCAGCTAAATCAATGCCCATTTCTAGCTACCAGCACAGCATCTACTAGTCGTGCATACCCGCCCCGCCTCCGCTCGTTCGTGAGCAGCGCACCTTTCTGCTGCTTGTTTGTGCTTGCAATTGTCAACGCGCAGCATTTGTTGGCCCAGTTTAGCATCTCAGCAGAAACGAGTAAATTGAGTATGAGCAGCGCTCTGAATGCATGCAAAGCACTCGTTAGCTGGAAATAGTTGCTTTGCAGCCAGGTTCAAGCAGGAGTCAAGCAGTAGGTATACTCCACTTTGAACAAGATGAAAGACAATTCCCTAATAGGATACTATTACACTTGGTAAGTAGAGAAAGTGCTCAAAGGATGCGCTGAGACGACTCACTTATATCAATCAAATTCTATGGCCTAGAGCTCACTCTCTCTCTCTTTCTCTCTCTGTCGCCAGAAGCTGCCCAATTTGAATATATAACAAATGTCAAATCAATATACTAAATTTGGTATCATGAGTCAGTAGCACCAATCGAGACGATAACATTTCCAAGAATTCAAATTAAACCAAAAATTCACTGATTATGATATCATGTATTGAATCACACAGCGAATGCTCTGGACTTATATGTATTTACTTATATTTTAAATGCAGTTCTCAGCTGTTCCATGAACTCGTTTCATCATAGGAAGATTTCAAACAAAAAAAAAACAAAAATATTTGCGTGAAGCAAAAAAAAAAACTCGATACACATGTTTTTTCTTCCCACAGAAGTTGTTGGTGTGCGCAAACAATTATGGCACACTGTAGTTGTGTAAATATTAGCCGAGTGGGTTTGTGTCTTAGCTAAACGCATCTCATTATTCTTTTATATCCTCTAATTCGCACTCAGTAAAACAGAGCGAGAGGGCGCTATTGTAGGTCAGCTGAGCGTAGCTCAGACAGTTGCTGCGTCAGAGCGTGATAGCTATAGAGGCCAAACGGAGAGGATCGCTGTGATGGCCTCTGATTGGACGAATAGAAGCGACTAGAAATTGTCGCATTGCGAAAAAAAAAAAAACAATGAGAATTGGAATTGGGCGCAATTGCAAATGTATCAAATTATAATTAAAGGTGCTCAACCCGACATGAATACATTTGCGAAGAATTGCGAATCGAAATGTGTTGTGAAAACTCCTATGAACTCGTCGCATAATTATGGCGAGGGGCGCCTGCAATTGCGAAAATCAAATTGTGCAAATGTTTGGCTTGTCATTATATTTAATGTCATTTCATAATCACCAAATGGTATTTCATGATGAATAGTTTGGCTTTTTTTATTTGCCCAGTTAGTTGGCCATAAAACTCTATACGAGTTGGCCAAAAAAGGCGGCCACTTGGCTGACTGCCTGTCTCCGGTCGGTCTGTCTGTCTATCTGTCAGTCCGTCTCCCTCTGTCTGTCTGTCAGTCCGTCTCCCTCTCTCTTTCTCTTTCTCTCTGTCTGTTTGCCTGGCAACTAATTAGCTCACCCAATCGCAGCTACGTACAGTGAGCATTGACTGTATGCACATGTCAGGAAGTGCGATGCGTGAGTCCGCATGGAAAGCGCATTATGCAATTGCCATGCGAGTGGGTAGACAAAACTAAATCAGTGCACCAGCAGCAGCAGCAGCAGCTAGTTCAGATCCAGATCCAGCTGAAGTTGATGCATGCTGGAAACAAGTTTGTGATAGCCAAAAAGGAAGCAGGCGCTTTTATTGCCACGGAAACGCAGCTGCTGTTGCATCAATGGGTGTAACAGCATCAACAAAGAGAGCTAGTTGCCTGGCTGCCTAGCTGCCTGACTGCCTGGCTAACCGGCTTCAGGCTAAAGCGTTTGTGCAGTTGAACTGGTTTAAATGGCTTTGACTATGCGGTCAAGTCGTCAGCTCAAGTTGGCCTTCTTCTTTAAGTAGTTTCGGCCATACACACAATGCTGAATGCACTACTCAAAAGAAATGAAAGCAGAAGAGATTAACAAACAGCTATCACACAGAAGCTTTGAAAGCACATTAAGTGTTGGCAAAGCACTACAAACAGTTTCTCTATGGCGAGCTTTTAGGCTTATGACTGCAGCAAATAAAGCCATGTATAGGCTTTACAGAAAATTAAAATGTTTGTAATCATATATATAGAAAAAAGCAAGCTTTTAAAAGTAAATTAAATATAAATGTTCTTTAGAAAGATATTTCAATTTCCATAATTTTTATCAACATTTTCTTAAAT
The DNA here is from genome assembly GCA_035045845.1 of Drosophila buzzatii. Lineage (NCBI taxonomy): Eukaryota > Metazoa > Arthropoda > Insecta > Diptera > Drosophilidae > Drosophila > Drosophila buzzatii. The sequence goes on from JAWNOS010000596.1 coordinate 14,242,187, forward strand.
TTTATTTAATTAATTTAAAAATGTATTAAGGCTCTATGAAAGCTTGCAGTCAGGCTCAGCTATGTCGTTGCCTAAGCTATGATAATTATTTTTATAATAATAATAATAAACATAAATATATATAAAATAATAATATATATAAAAATAATAATAATAAATAATTTAAATAATAATAAATAAATAATACATGAAATATTTGTATTGTTTATTTTATATAAATTATATTATAATAAATAATTTCGATAATAATAATTACTAATAAATAATTTGTATTGTTTATTTTATATAAATTATACGTGAAATACTTTTATTATTTATGTTATATAAATAATATATTAAATAAATTTTATTTTAAAAATTAAACAATATTTTATAGGTTTTTTTTTTTTTTAATAAATACGATTTTTTTTTTTTTTTTAAATTTTTATTATTATTATTATATAATTTTTTTTTTTGTATTAAAAATTACACCACTGCTGTCGCATATACATAACGCATTCACGTACATTTTTTCCTCACCTTTTTTTTTTTTATTCATTGCTTTCGCGTTGCGGATTTAACACTTAAGATTGTTTTTTTTTTTGTTTTTTTTTTTTTGTATTACGAATGAAAAACAAGATTTTCACTGTGGAAGCGATTTATATTTTCATTTACGATGACAAAATGTTGCCAGTGGTGGAACAGAAATTCGGCTTTGGATTAAATAATAAATATATAGGATATAAATACATGCATACACGCATACATGCATACATGCATACATGCATACACGCATACACGCATACATGCATACGTATGTGCATACGTATATACGATTTCGTAACACATTTTTAATGATCAATATAAATATATGAGATTAGCACAAAATGCGACTTTTATCGACAATCAAATTGCATAATATAATGTGCGTGTGTTTGTATGAGATATATATATGTAATCATGTGTATATGTCAGTGCCATGTGGTTATTATATCCTGAGCCCATTGAAAATGGGAAATCGGGGCATAATGATTATGTTAAAGGTATGTAACAGGCAGCAGGAGGCGTGGCAGACACCATAAAGCATATATATTCTTGATCAGGGTGACGAGAAAAGTTGATATAGCCATGTCCGTCTGTCCGTCTGCCCGTCTGTCTTTTCTATTTCCAGAGTTATCGATAAAACAATTTATCGGGAATCAGTTATAAAATTCTAGCTAATTTATCTTTAGAGTTAGAGTCTCCAAGTCTTCTGCATATATATAGATACTAGTTTAATACAATTTCGGGTTTTCTCAGATTTTAGATTCCGGTCCTCAATTGCCCCCCACACTCCAAAATGTGTAAAGAAATGCATTTCAAATACTGGAGATATACAGTTTTGGTTTGGCATGTAGGTATTAATGTCATATTCATAATATGAAGAGATGAATGCGATTGACCGTCTATAAACAGAATTATGAATCAAAGAAGTTATGGCAACAAGACCCAAGCGGTCCAGCAAGAGAGACAGCGAGATAGCAAGCACACATACAGGCGCACAAGCGTAGATCAGCGTGTGTGTGTGCTCTTGTTTTTGCATGTATAGTTTCTTATGCGTGCAGAATCGAAACGAAGCATTCTTGGAATACGATTCGTTCGATGAAGGGCTCAGGGCATTTCGTAGTCGAGCAGTCTCGACTACAGCTCTCTTACTTGTCTCTGTAATGTTTTTGTGCAGCTTTAAGTAACATTCTATTGAGCAATTCGCTTGAATTCATGAAGTCCTCAAGCTTTTCATGCTTCATACTTAATTGTGTGTGTGTGTGTGTGTGTGTGTGTGTGTGTGTGTGTGTGTGTGTGTGTGTGTGTGTGTGTGTGTGTGTGTGTGTGTGTGTGTATGTTTGTATGACTGCAGGTGCGCCTAAACATATTATGATTTTGTGTAGTAGAGCTCTACTATGCGATTCTCATTGGTCTTTCACTTTGCTTTATTATTCGCTTATCTTTTCTTTCTTTTTATAAGCCTTGGCTCACACACTCTCCTTCACCTGCTTTCCCTAGGTGCTATGCTCTAGCATATACATATATATTATATATTTATTTATATGCATTTAATTCATTTCAGCTTGGATTAATTTGCCTAAAAGGCACGCTAAACAAAAAAAATAGTTAATTAGTATTAAACACAAAAATTTTGTTATTTCTTAATTAAATAAAAAATTAAATATAAGATGTACATATTTATTTTATTTTATTTTTTTTTTTTTTAATTTTTCGCATTGAAATCGATTTTTATTTATACAAAATGTAAAGTTTTACTGCACTTGGGAATTTCAAATTGTTTCAAAGCTGTCTCAATTCAAATCGTGTTTAAAGACAATTGTTTTGACTTATTTCGTCACGTACGCTCTGACGCCCTCTGTCTCTCTATCTGTCGCCCTGCGTACCCCTGTGCATTTGTCAGCGGCTGCCTACGCCTCTGCCCTTCAGCCGCTGCCTTTGCCTTGGCCGTTGAGTCAAGTTGTCAACGAAGCAAAGTTGAACCAAACCAAGCCAAAAACTGAATCCAGCAGCCAACGATCCGAACCAGATACATATGTATATATGTGTCTATATATATTTATATGGATGTGGATTCAGTTGGGGCTAGCCGAACAGTTGAAAACAAAATTATTCATTACGACTTCCGCGCTGCCGAGAAAAAAAAGTGAAATAAAACGCGCGCAAGCGAACGTGGATAAAGAAAAAGTTTTCCATGAAAATGTTTCAAATGCTCATTTGTATTTGTTGTTGTTGCTGTTGTTGTTGGCGGCGCTGAATGTGAGTGCGCAATTGAAGCGCTTTGCTGCTGGGGCGTGGCAAAGCGCCTTCGCTCGCCTTTGGCTGCTTTGGCTGCTTTGGCTGCTGCTGCCACGCCGCCTGCCAACAATTGACTTTGAATAAGTTTCACATTGAAATTATGCCAATTTGTTGCTGCTGCTGCTGCGACACTGGCGCAGATAATTTGCGGCGATGTTGTAATTTTTCTGGTTAAAGTTTTGCCAGTAAACAACTTGAGGCGTTGTTGCAATTGAAACAGACGCACCGCCCCGCCCGCCGGCGCTGGAGCGGGAGACGAAGCGAAATGAAATGCGATGCGAAGCGATGCGATGATTCAGGACAGTTGCCCGTTAGGCAGCCACTTCATTTGATTGTTATTGTAATTTATTTTGTACATAGCGCCTTATGCGCACACACCTCATCTCCCCCTGCCCTCCCCTTATTCGCATACAAATTGATCGCCTGCCAACGGCCACTTGTTGCCCCGCCGAATTGTCCACTTGCCAACCAAAAAACACAGAAGCAAAAAACCAAAACTTTTTTTTTTTTTTTTTAATTTTAATCAAAAAAGTTTGTTGTTATTTTTGCGGGCAGCAAAACGCGTTTAATTGGACCAGGGAATAAACAAAATGCTGCAAAATGCTGTGAGAGAAAAAAAAAAAAAACTTTTGCTAAAGACTTTGTTTGGGAATGCTAGGCTCAGAGATACTCAGCAGTTAAATGGGGCAGCTAGATGGACATGAAGGGAGAGAGAGGGAGAGAGTTAGAGAGAGAGAGAGAGAGAGAGAGAGAGAGAGAGAGAGAGAGAGAGAGAGAGAGAGAGAGAGAGAGAGAGAGAGAGAGAGAGATAGAGAGAGAGAGAGAGACAGAGAGAGAGACAGAGAGAGAGAGAGAAAGACAGTTGGAAATGAAATACAAAATAAAATGAAATCAAATATTTTGGTCGATAGAGAGTGAGAGAAAGAAATATAACTTGATGGAGAGAGAAAGAGCATGAGAAAAAGTGACAGAGAAAGAGCAAACAAAGAGAGAGAGAGAGAGAGAGAGAGAGAGAGAGAGAGAGAGAAAGAGAAATAGTGGAAGAGAGAGCCGGCGAAGAGCGAGAGAAGCAAATTACCATAGAGACTACGAGAGAGATAGAAAGGCAGAGGAAGATAGATAGTGATTGAGATAGAGATAGAGATTGAGATAGAGATAGAGATAGAGATAGAGATAGAGATAGAGATAGAGATAGAGATAGAGATAGAGATAGAGATAGAGATAGAGATAGAGATAGAGATAGAGATAGAGATAGAGATAGAGATAGAGATAGAGATAGAGATAGAGATAGAGATAGAGATAGAGATAGAGATAGAGATAGAGATAGAGATAGAGATAGAGATAGAGATAGAGATAGAGATAGAGATAGAGATAGAGATAGAGATAGAGATAGAGATAGAGATAGAGATAGAGATAGAGATAGAGATAGAGATAGAGATAGAGATAGAGATAGAGATAGAGATAGAGATAGAGATAGAGATAGAGATAGAGATAGAGATAGAGATAGAGATAGAGATAGAGATAGAGATAGAGATAGAGATAGAGATAGAGATAGAGATAGAGATAGAGATAGAGATAGAGATAGAGATAGATATAGGGAGAGAGAGAGTGAGAAAGATAGTGATACACAGAAACACAATCAGACAGAGAGAGAGAGAGTAAGTTAGAAGGGCTGATCATTAGGCAAAGTGTAGGAGAGAGTGAGAGAGATGCAGAACGGGCAGAGCGCAAAAGCGAAATAAATATATTTAGACACACACAGAGAGATAGAAAGGGTTATATGGAAACATAGAGAAAAAGAGAGAGATAGAGAGCGAAAAAAAGAAACAGAGATGAACACAATGAGATAGAAAAAAGAAGGAAGTAAAACCAATGCAAGCTAAAAGAAGTTGAGCTAATGGACTCTCTATAGGATTACAGATAGTCATCTGGTTATAGCATTATTTGCTTTTCTGATTATGAAACTCTTAAGCCATTCAAGTATGTTTCGCTCTGGCTGCACTTCAAGTCGAGACTACCCTACGGCTGCATGAAACACTGAAATATGTTCACTCTGTGGAGTGAAAACTTTTCGCTGGGCGTTCGACTCTTTCGCTCTAGTTCATTAAGTCTTCCATGCGATTTTCATTGAACTCGAGAAACGTTTACTCATCCTAATGTGTGAAAAATTACTGAAAGTAACAGAGAGGGAGAGGGAAAGGGAGAGAGGGAGAGGGAGAGAGAGAGAGAGAGAGAGAGAGGGGGAGAGAGAGTAATTCCCAGCTGTGTTAAGTAACCTTGTTTAAGCTTTCTAATATTTATTTTGTTTATTTTTTAAACTGTGAGTCTACTTATGTTACCTTGCTTCATTTAGTAGTATTCACAGAATTTGCTTACATAATTTATTTTCTTTTTTTTTATATAACAATAACTTCTATTCTATATACAAAGATTTTAATACTTTGAAGTGCCTTGAACTATGCATTTAAGAGTCAAGAACCAATTGAAAATGATCTACAAATTAGCCATTGGCAGCGCACAACTGAAATCTATACGAAAAATAACAAAAAAAAAAAAAAGAATGGGAATACACGTAATGAACACGGTCCAAATGGAGCCGGGTCCGTGCAGAAGAGCAACGCGAATTGCCCAGTCAAATGAAAAACTATTTAAATGCAATTGCTGACCAAGCGTCGATTTGCTCACTGAATATTCGAGTGCGCAATATAAATATTTGTTGAGGAGTCACGAGTGCGAGAGTACTCACACCAATGCTCGCAATCACGCCCACATTCACCTACCCGTACTCGTCCATGCTCGCACGAGAGAACGCAATACCACACAATGAAATGTTCACTCCCAGTGGCAGATAGCACAGAGGAGGATAGCAGGAGTGGGGCAGGAGCGGGGCAGTTCCTCGTTATAGGAAGTTAGCTTAGGTCATTATTGTGCATGGCCCGACTGAAATGGATGCAACAATGAGGCGAGCGCTTAACTGAAAATTGTGCCACAACTCGCAGCTATCAAATATGAATAAATAAATGTCCCAAACGTTGCACCAATTGCCAGAGCAGCGCCAGAGCGGCATCGGCATCGGCATCGGCATCGGCATTGGCATCGAGTCATCGATAGGGTCTGCAGCTGCGAGTGGTGCACAGTTCGCAAATTGAGAATCGAAAGCATGAATTGTATTTCAGCTTAACATTTGCTAACTGCATTAGGATGGCCAATAAAGGGGACCACTAGCTGGGACACGTACTAGGTCAATATTGGTAAACTGAAATTCGGAGTTGAGAATGCAGTGGACTGGAATGATGGAATGATGGAATGGGAGATGTTCAGCAGCCAATAAAGTGGATAAGTGTGTATGAGTGAGGGAGGTAGAGAGACGTAGATGGGAGAGAAGGAAAGTATGAGGAGTTAAAGTAATAGTAGAAGAGTAAGGAAGAGAGACAAGAGAGGAGAAAGAAGGAGATTAGGGAAGGGAAAAGAGAAGGGAAGTAGAAGTAGAAGTAGAAGTAGAAGTAGAAGTAGAAGTAGAAGTAGAAGTAGAAGTAGAAGTAGAAGTAGAAGTAGAAGTAGAAGTAGAAGTAGAAGTAGAAGTAGAAAAAGAAGTAGAAGTAGAAGTAGAAGTAGAAGTAGAAGTAGAAGTAGAAGTAGAAGTAGAAGTAGAAGTAGAAGTAGAAGTAGAAGTAGAAGTAGAAGTAGAAGTAGAAGTAGAAGTAGAAGTAGAAGTAGAAGTAGAAGTAGAAGTAGAAGTAGAAGTAGAAGTAGAAGTAGAAGTAGAAGTAGAAGTAGAAGTAGAAGTAGAAGTAGAAGTAATAGAGAAGGAGCATAAACAAGAAGAAGAAGGAGAAAGAGAAAGAGAAGGAGAAGGAGGAAAAGGAGGAAAATGAGGAGGAGGAGAAGGAAAAGGAGCAGAAGGAAAAGAAGAAGAAGAAGAAGAAGAAGAAGAAGAAGAAGAAGAAGAAAGAGAAGGAGAAGGAGGAGGAGAAGGAGAATGAAAATGAAAATGAGAATAAGAATGAGAATAAGAATGAGAATGAGAATAAGAATGAGAATGAGAATAAGAATGTGAATGAGAAGAAGGAGGAGGAGGAGGTGCAAAGAATATAGAAGGAGAGAATAGTGACGCAGAGAATTGAGTAGGAGAGAAGAGAGAATATAGAAGAAGAATAGAGAAGGAGAGAATAAAGAAGAAGAATATAGAAGAAGAATAGAGCATTAGAACGATATACATATATGTATATATATAAGTATATATGTATATGTATGAAGCATAAGCAGAAGAAGTAAGAGATGAACGAAGAACGATAAGAGCCACGGATTGAAATGGAGAAGGGGGGGCGACTGTGGACAGGAAACAGAGAAAGAGGAAATAAAAAAGAGAGAAAGATATGCACATGTAGCCATATAAGAGGCAGGGAGACAGAGAAAGTACGAGAGAAAGTGCAAGAGACAACAAAAGTCAATGTAAGACTTGGCAAAGAACAGAACAGGTTGCCACGAGAGAGTGTGTGTGTGAGAGTGTGAGGGAAGAGAGCAAGGGGTATGGCAAAACAATCAAGGCAGTAGGAATATAGAGTAAAATAAAGAGTGAGATAGACATAGAGAATCATTTATGCAGACATATAGAGGAGTGAGAGAGAACGAGATGAACAGGCATCGCTCACAATTTTAATTATTTAGCATATCTGTTGAGCTTCTCAGCCAGCAAATTGGCCTAGTCGCTGTGCGTGCATATTAATGTTGATGCATACATAAATATATTAATATGCCGGGTATGCTAATTCGCGGAAACGCTAAGTTACAGCTGCGTAAAATATGAATATATGCGAGCACACATGCAGACTCAATGAGAATACACACACTCACGCACACACTCGCACTTAGACAGGAGCTGACCCACACCCAGTTGAGGTGGATCTTGAATTTGGTTTTGGCCAACGCAAAGCTCATTTGTGAAATGAATTTTTATCTGTGCCTGGCGCCTCCCGTTTCATCATCCGCAATGCTGCTGGCTGTGGGCAACCGTGTAAGCCGGCATAGTCGACAGCCGCATTGCTATTGGCCACGCCCACCAACTGTTTCGGTTCCGTTCCCCCCCCTCTTGCCGCGCTCGTGTACGCAGTCAAGTGTGCAACACTTTGGGCGCTTCGCCAACTTGAATACTTTGAATACTTTATTTATTTTATTTTTCGCGCTCTTTCTGCTACCCTGTATATTAGAGCTGAGTGCAGAAGGTGTATACATACATATCTAAGTGGTAGATTAGAGAGAATATATTTTTTCTTATTATATATTTATTTATATATGAATAGTTTAAATTTATTTTATATTTTATTTTTACTTTTTATAGAATGAGCAAATTATAACATTAAATTTACCTAAATATCTATAAATATTTATAAATATCTGAAAAAAAAAAAAATAAAATAAATAATAAATAAAAAAATAAACAAAGAAAAATAAAAAAAATAATTATAATAATAATATTAATAATAATAATAATAGTAATAAATATATAATAATAATAATAATAATAATAATAATAATAATAATAATAATAATAATAGTAATAAATATATAATAATAATAATAATAATAATAATAATAGCACTTATAAATAAAATAAAAATAATAAAACATTTGTTTCTATTTTTAATTTTTTTAAGTTTCTCTTTAAAAGTAATTTTTAAATTGATAGAATAATTATTTTATTTATTATTTCTCATTTTTCTACTTTAAAATAAATGAAATAAAAAATTTTTCTATATTTTTATTTATTTTATTTTTTAAGATTTTAAAATTTTTATTATATAAAAAAAAAAAAATAAAAAAAAATAAATAAATAAAATATTAAAATTAAAAATTTTTCTTATATAAAATAAATAAATACCAAAAATTAAAGAAATAAAAATAATACCATAGATTATTTTAAATTGAATAAAAAATCATATATACAAAAAAAAAAAAAAAATAAATAAATAAATAAAATAAATAAATACAAAATATTATGTGTATAAATTAATTTTTTTTTTAAATCCTAACAAAAGATAAGTATATTCTTTTTTACAATTTTTTTTTATTCTAATTAAAATTTATACTTATATTTCTTAATATCTCTTAATATCTTAATATCTCTATATAAAAATAAATCAATTAATAAAACAATTTTTGAATATAGATTTATAGAATTTTAAATATAGAATTTGTGTTGTAGTTCCATATAAATAAGATGCTAAATATTTTTATTTATATATTTTATTATAATATAATATATAATAATAATATATAAATAATAATATAATATAATAATATAAGAAATAAAATAAAATGAAAATGAAATGAAATAAAATGGAGCAAAATTAGTTGCATACCTATAAAAATTGTAGGGTATCTGCTGTTTGGTCTAACAACTTAATCCATAATCTCATTTGCTCTAGCTCGAATCCCAGTTGCCAGTTAAGCTGAGTAGTTGCTGCTGCAGTTGGAGTTGGCGTTGCCATTGGAGTTGGAGTTGGAGTTGGAGTCGCAGTTGTTGCTGGCACTCGCGTTGGCGTTTGAGGCAAGTTGAGTGAAGTCGACTCGACTCGAGTTGAGTTGAGTTGAGTTGAGTCACTCTTTCAGTCAGTTAGCGTTTCCGGCCCCAGCAATTATATCACTTCCCATCGCCGGCAACTGGGAACTGAGCCGCGCGGGCCACTGCGCTTCAGTCGTGCGTGCAAAATTTAAGCTAATTTGCAGATATTTATATATATATCTAAATATATATATATAATTAGTCATTTTTTATTTTATTTTATATTTATTTCTTGCTTTTATTTTTGTTTTCGCCCAATTTTGTGCACGCTCATGTTAGCTGTTTATTCGCTTTCTTGGCTTTGTATTAATTTTCATTTGAAATATGTATAATTGGAAAGGCTTTGGGAATGCCACTGACATAATGTAATTAAATTGCCTAAAATACCAACAAATGCGCCAGCGGAAGGAACCGACAACAAAAAACAAATTTTTCAAATGCTTTCGCACAACTTTTCCATTGCCAAGGCATTCGAACATCGATTTTATTTTATATTATAAATGAAGTCTAGTAATAAATTCATTATTATTTTTTTTTCAATTAATTTATTTATTTATTATTCAATGTTAAAATATTCCGCTACTTCTTCTTCTTCGTTGCTGACTTTTAATTTGCATCAAAGCATTTAATTAGTTACATTTGAAGTAAATTTAAGTAAACATTTCAGGCCTTGGCATTTCTTTCACAGACGTGGCAACGTCGTAGCCCCAACCCTTCTGGGCCGCGCCCACGTCAAGTAAACAGCAGGAATAAACAGTCTGTTATTATTTAGGTGCACGCTTGTGTATCCAGCTGAAGCACATCACTCATACCACATGTTGGCCCAGATGCTGCTGCTCGGTGCTGTCAAACTTATGAGCACGCACAGCCAGCAGGGCAACACTCACACACACACACGCACACCTACATTTTAATAATGAGCATTGCCAAATAACATTTACAGCAAATTAGTTGAAATAATTTAATGCTAACTGCTTCCTGCTCGCATTGTTACACACAGCAGAGATAGCGAGCAAGAGAGAGCGAGTGAGAGGGGCAGATAAAACGAGCTAGATGGGTAGAGCCAGAGCAACAATAATTACGACGCGAATATGTTGCTTCAATTAAAGACACGATACGCGGAACTCTTTAGCGCTTCTTCCACCTTCTCCACCTCAATTATAGAAAGACAAATAAATTATTGCCAGGGCTGCACTGGCGAAACAACTGGCGATTAATTATTTATTGAAATATGAGATTTTAGCTACACATAATTATAGCTAATATAGTTGCACTTTGCTATTTGAGCTGATGAAATGAGCACAAAAACTGAATTGGGATCATATTGCTAGCCCTTGATACATTGGAAATGAACAATCAGAGCAAATTGTTTATTTTTGCAAAGTTGTTAATAAAAGATAGAAGAAGGCGTGGCTATTCACATAAAGGGGTTCACGATCGACTATCCAAAAAAATATTTTAAAAGCAAATTTTTTTAATAGTCATATTTATTATAAAAATATAATATAAAAGTTATTGAAAAATATATATATTAATAAAAATAAATAAATAATAATAAATAAATAAATAATAAATAAAATATTTTTATTTTAAATTAAATTGAATTAAATTTAATAATTTAAATTTTTCATTAAAAAAAAAAAATTTTTTTTTTAAATAAAATAAATAAAATATTTTTTTTTTTTTTAAATTAAATTAAATTTAATAATTTAAATATTTCATAATTTTTTTTTTTATGTTTGCAAAGTTGTTAATAAAAGATAGAACGAGGCGTGGCATTTCGCATAAAGGGGTATACGATCGACTATCCAAAAAAATATATTAAAAACCAATTTTTTGAATAGTCATATTTATTATAAAAAATAATACAAAAGTCATTGAAAAAAAAAAAATAAAAAATAAATAAATATATATATATATATATATGTATTATATATATATATATATATATATATATATATATATATATATATATATATATATATATATATATATATATATATATATATATATATATATATATATTAATAAAAATAAAATAAAATAAATAAAATATTTTTATTTTAAATTAAATTAAATTAAATAATTTAAATTTTTCATAAAAAAACATTTTTTTTAAACCTAAATCACATTTTCCATTCCTGTTTGACATAAAACTGCAAAGCACCCTGTTGTCGTATCATCCTGTGTATAGATTCATTTGAAAGCCTGGCGAATTCTCTGCTGAATGCTTTTATCATTTTTCATCAAATATCTTACTTGGCTCAAAAGTTATGAGCAAAATGAGCAAAGGCCCCGCAGTGCCACGATCGATCCAGCCATTTGCCCCGCTTCCTCTCGTTTGTCCTTCTGTTCATCCGTTCAAAGACACGATCTTGCGATCTTGCAACAAAATGGATTTTTAACTATGAATGTAAAATCAATATAAAGATGAAGGCCTGTTCAAGCAGCGCTTTCTCATGCAAGTTTGTTGAATTTCAGCGAAGCTCAGAGAGCATCGAGTAGATACTGTTGCAATTATCAACTGTAGCAATGCGATATATATCGATTACAGCATTTACCATAGCTATGTGATGGGTATCATCTCTAAGCTAGTCACAAACCGTTTCTTTTTTATATCTCCCAAGACAACTGGCTGTCAGGACGACCCGCAGACCCCAAGAGCTAAAAAGTCGTTGATCATCATTGAACGCTTTAGGTAGCTTCAGGTTTAATAATTTACAGAGAAATGAAATGAAATGAAATAAGTGAACTCTCTTTAAGAACTCTGTAAACAAATGCGTAATCATTCATACTTTGACATTTCAGCCCAGCTGCTTATCACTTGAGCTACTTGTGAAGCTGCTTTCCTACAAATTTTGACTGCACTCTCATATATAACAAACCCCAGGCATTGGCATATATCTAGTCTCGCTTCAACTACGACTGTTGCCTTGCAGTTGCTTTAACTAGTTGCTAATAGAGCCGAATCATAAACAGAAAAGGCGAATAGCTGCTGCCAGCTTTGGTTTGGGGATAACGATTTATGTAAAGTTGCCAACTTAATTTCCTGCGCTCACGAAAAATGCAGCACGCATTGTTAGCAACTGGCGAAAGTGTGCGAATAGCTCGCTCGATGCTCGCTCTCTCTCACTCGCTCTCTCAGCCTAAATGATGATGGCACTAAAGAGCGAAACTAGCCAGAGCCTGTCCGAACTCTAGTTGGGTTTGGGTATTGAAGGGGTAAGAGAGTGAGAGAGTGTGAGAGAGAGTGAGTGAGTGAGAGAGAGAGCACTCGAAATGAACTAACGCAAATGAAATTTCAGTTGAAAATTTACGAACGCATTAAATTTGCAAACCAAATAGCAGGCGCAAAGTGCAAACCTTTTGGACACAGGAAGTCGAAAGTTCGAACAACAACAACAACAACGACAATAACAGGACAATGTCTTTCTGGCAACAAAGAGATAGAGGGGGGAGAGTGGTAAAGCATTGGAGTGAAGGTGTGCAAGGCAAAAGCAAAGTTAATGGCAGCACGTAGCCAACACCGACACGGACTTGGACACGGACACGGACATGGACACGGACATGGACATGGACATGGATACGGGGACAGGACGGATACGGACAACGACTCCAAAATGTACGACAACATTGGATAGTCTACAGTTTGTGCTGGACCTCGACGTAGCATCAGGACGAGCAGCAAGCTCCACGACTTTGGCTTTTATTAATACACTTTTCTATTTGATGCCGCTTTTTACATTTTTAATGAAATTATTTTCAACAATTTATAATTGCCACGAGTAGTCGAGCCGAGGCTGCCCAGCGCTGCGTTTAGTTAAATGCACCCCGGGGAGAGTTCTGGTGCCCAGCAAAATTTATATGAATTATACGATATGTATGCCTCGTGTATCTGGCCAAAGCATTTGCATGCGCCAGCTCAGTTCACTCGGCTCAGCTTTAACAAATTTGCTCAAGTCTTTAAGGCGCCAGCCCGACACTCCAGAGATTCACTGTGCCCATGTATATGCTACTTCTATATACTAATTTGCATTACATTGATTATATTGGAATCTTTGGAAAGTTGAAAACTTTTAGATTGAGCACAATCTATTGGAGTCCGAGCTAACATCCAGACGAAGCTCTCTTCTATAAAGCATGCAGCAAAATTTCTAATTGTGGCTGCCAGACTGAGAGATACGCTTTAGCAGGATCAATCAATCAGTTCATTGTGCTTATCTAGCTTATACTATATATATACTATATATACTATGTATATACTCTGCTAGGCCTGCGTCTGCCTTTTATATCAAATCTCCATGGATTGAGTGCATAGAAACACAGAAATTGCATTAAATAGGCCGAGAGAGTATTTTATATATTTTATTTTAATATTATATTTTGCCTATTAGCTATTAAAAATCATTAATTTTATTTTATAAATTTTATGCATATTTTATATTTTATATATATTTTATATTCAACAATTTTGCTGTATAACTTACTCAAACCCTTCAATATCTACGTCCAGTGAAGGCATGCTGAGTACGCTAAGACTTTCTTAAAATAAGAATCAGAATCATATACATTATAATATATATATCAATTATATAGCATAGCTACATTTACATGAGTGCACGACTAAGCGGATATCCTTTACTCTGTCTACGTCTAAGTGTTCAAGCAGAATTCACCTTCTTCACCTTCTTCACCTTCTTCACCTTCTTCACCTTCTTCAGCTTCTTCACCTTCTTCATCTTCTTCAGCTTCTTCACCTTCTTCACCTTCTTCACCTTCTTCACCTTCTTCACCTTCTTCACCTTCTTCACCTTCTTCAGCTTCTTCACCTTCTTCACCTTCTTCACCTTCTTCACCTTCTTCACCTTCTTCAGCTTCTTCACCTTCTTCACCTTCTTCACCTTCTTCACCTTCTTCAGCTTCTTCACCTTCTTCACCTTCTTCACCTTCTTCAGCTTCTTCACCTTCTTCAGCTTCTTCACCTTCTTCATCTTCTTCACCTTCTTCACCTTCTTCACCTTCTTCACCTTCTTCACCTTCATTCATTCTACGTTCTATTCTCTTTAAATTGATTCTCAAGCCAAAGGGCATCTATTTATATATTTTCTATTGGCTCTTGAATAATTCTTTGAATTTGATCAGTTGTTAATGCGAAGAGCGTAGCTGTTTTGCCCGGGCTCTTTGGCATCTTTCGGCTCGTGAGCTGTGGCTGTCGCTCAGCGTTGCCACCCCGTCAAAATCGTGTGGCAGTGTTTACACTGCGGTAAAGATAACGAACTCGTGTTTGCTGTCCTGCCACTTATTGTTTTTGCCGTTGCCGTTATTATTTGTTGACAACAAACGGGACCCTTATCAAAGTGAGAGACGCGTCGCATTATTGAGCTAAATCAGTTGAACAGACCCACAAGGAGGACAGAAAAAGAAAAGAAAAAGTGCTGCGGTAAACAGAGAGGGAGAGAGAGAGAGAGGGAGAGGGCAGGAGAGAGGGAGCTCTGCTTGACTAGCACATACCCTGTGCTAGTCTCTTAATAGTCTCTCTATTTTCTCTATTTTCTTAAAGAGAGTTTCTAGAGCTCAATTATATTCCATATTCATGTACTATTATATTCCCATGCTTTTGCTAACCTCGATTACAGGGTATTTTAGGATGAACAAAACTCCCATTTGCCATTTGCTATTTGCCATTTAACAGTTTACATTCCACCCCGCCCTCACTAGCTGTGCACATCCATGTCACGACGCAAATATCCAATGCTTGAGCATATATTTTTGGCATTACTCGTAGCTCATTAAATTTGAATGGTGCGACAATCGGATCAATCAAATGGCCTAATAATGTGGCAACCTTTCACGTTCGCTCCTTGTTAATGTCAGGCGATGCTAATCATTTCTGGGAACGAGTCTTTAATTGATACCAGCTAGTGATAGCGGCTGACAGTCAACTATTTGGCTATATCTAAATGAAAATGTCTTGCACCTATTGATTTATGTCAAGCTGAATATAGCTGAATGCTGAATTCCAGAGATTCCATTGAATTTGCTAGTTAAAAGAGCTACGATTGTGTGAAGAATTTTGAATAATCGAAAGTTAAATATTTTTTTAAGGAAATAAATTGATTTTAGTTGGGATTTTTCGAATCGGTAATACTGTGGTTGAAACCTGGAATAGTGCAAGAAGTGGAAGAGTTCTATCCTACGCTCTTCATCTACTCTTTAATAGGGGAACTGAGAGGCAGAACGAGGAACAGCGGAATGAAAAGGCGGAAAGACGGAAGAGAGACGTATGAACGGATGAGAGGAAGAACGAATAAACGAACTGATGAAGAGATGAAATGATTAATTCAACTGGCTCTAATAGCGCCGAAAAATATGGCATTCATAGAGACAGACGGACGGACAGTGCACAAAACTAATATACTCCTTTGCCCTTTGGGAACAGAGTAAAACTATGAATTGGCTGTATATCTCGATTCAAACGAAACTAAGTAAGATAATCTAAAAGACTGATAAGCGCCTATGGATCGTGTTTCAGAAGTGCTGGAAGGCAGGGCAGAATGAATGAACGGAAGGATAAATATGACTCAATTAATTTTAATTTTATTAAATTATTCAAACTCGAACTCATTTTGCTTAGAATTTGCACTTTTAATGAGTTTCGCGTATAAGCACAATGATTATCTTAATAGTTTCACTTGAAGCTCCAATAATTCAGCATGCTAACCTCAGGGCATCAGGAACTGGGCCTGAGGCTGCTCCATCGATTGCTTGTCTGAGCATGTTTATAGATAACCAAAAAAACCGAGCCTAACAATCACGTAAGTCAGTGGCGAAACATGCGAATGGCGCGCTCTGTGCACATACTCTTTGGCAGCACTGTAGCTCGCTGTAAATATGAAACTAAAATAAAAAATGCAACGATAACAACAAAATGCAAACAGCAACTAAAACAAAAACATTATATGCTTATTTTTTATTTCTGTTCTTTTTTTTTTTTGCATTTTGTTTTTGTTTTTAATGCTTGCAATTTGCACAAAGAATCTTTTTGAAAAAAAAAAAAACGCGCGCGCGCTGAAAATGCAGCCACTTAGTTCATGAATATGCATATTGTGCCCCACTAAAGGATGTCTATGTCTGTGTGTGTGTGTGTGTGTGTGTGTGTGTGTGTGCTATTAGTAGCTGTCACTCGTTACATGTGTGCGCATTCAGAGATGTCCTCTACTTTGGGTTGTTTTGTGTCCATGGGCAGCTCCCCTGCTGCCAGGCTACTGGGCGCATATTTTTGCCACTGTTTACTATTAAATTAGCATATGAGAAGCAGAGAGTGAGAGAGAGAGAGTGAGAGAGCTGCTGGCAGCACACACTTCACACACACACACACTCAGACACACATGTGTGTGAAAGGGTTTTTGGGATATTCGTGCAAAACTTGCAAAATGTGCGAATTTTTATTTTTTTTTGCTTCACACTTACATATGCACATATCAAAGTATCGTGCCACGCCCAATTGAGACAATGCCATCTGCATACATATTTATCATAGAATACATAAGAAATGTGAGCACGGCCAAATACAGTCAGAAAAAAAAAGAAAAATATATAGAAATATTCAATAAGATTTGCCAGCTGTGTGTCAATTGAACTGGTTCATTCGTGAAACATCATTAAACTATTTATTTATTTATTTATAAAATTCTATAGAATTTGCCCGGAACGGCAGCTCAGCACGCTTCACTCACTTTCAATATGAATTTGTAATTACTGTAACTGAGCTGCAAATTCGCAGCAACTTCAATGCGTCCACGTAATTGATATGGCCTAATAAAAATATAATTAAAATGAAAACAAACTTGAACTTATTCATTAGGCACAGGAAATGAACTCAACAAAATTTGTTGCATCTTTAATCAGTAAAATTTGCAAATCTTGTAAAGCAAAGGCTTAGTGTGAATGCAAGATGAATGTGAAAGAGAGAGAGGGAGAGAGAGAGAGAGAGAGAGAGAGAGTTAGAAAAATAGATAGCTATAAAGAGACGAAGAGAGAGAGAGAGAGAAGCCAAGCTGAGGTGCAGAGTTAAGTGCGTGTAATGAGCAGCTAATGAAATAAATCTTATAATTATATAAGTACAAAGTTTTGAAGTGGACCTGCTGCTGGAGACGTTGCTGGGGCTGGGAGCAGGAGTGGGAGCAGTAGCCAAAGGTGAAGATGCTGAAACTTGAAGCGTGTGCTGAAGCTACAGCCGGAACTGGAGCAGTTGCTGAGGTTAGAGCAGAAGCTGAAGTGGAATGTTAAGTAGCTTAAGCCTGAACTGGAACTGGAACTGGAACTGGAGCTGGAACAGAAACTGGACTGCAGCAGGTGTAGACGTTTAGATATAACTGCACTGGAGCCTAAGCAGGACTTGGAAGTGGAGCTGGAACTGGAACTGGAGCTGAGCTCGAATCAAAGTCGGAGCCGGAATTGTCTGCTGGTGTTGCTAGAGATGGATGGAGCTGGAACTGGAGCTATACATATAGAGATGCAACTTGAACTGGAACTGGAGTTCTTGCTAGAGATGGATGGAGCTGGAACTGGAGCTTTATCGATAGAGAGAACTGGAGCTGGAACTGCAATTGGAACTGCAAGTAGAGTTTTTGCTAGTGATGGATGCAGTTGGAACTGGAGCTGGAACTGGAACTGGAACTGAAGCTGTATTTGGAGATGGAGCTGGAACTGGAACTGGAACTCCAACTGGAACTGAAGCTGTATTTGGAGATGGAGCTGGAACTGGAACTGGAACTCCAACTGAAACTGAAGCTGTTGCTTAAGATGGATGAAGCTGGAACTGGAGCTGTATCTAGAGATGGAACTGGAACTGGAACTGGAGCTGTAGCAAAAGATGGACAAAGCTGGAACTGGAGCTGTGTCAAGACATGGAACTTGTAGTTCAAGTTTGAGCTGGAGCCGTAGCTAAAAATGAAGATAGAGCTAGGGTTGCAACTGAAGTTGGAACTGAAGCAGGAACTGGAGTAGGCAGTGGAACTAGAACTGCTCTTAGATGCATTGGTTGAGCTGGAACCGAGGAGTAGTCGAAGCTGGAACTGGAACTGAAACTAGATCCACTGAAGAGCATAATCCACAGGTAGAGCTGAAGCTGAAGATGAAGTAGATGCAGAGTATGAAATAGTTGCTGGAACTATAGCTGAAGCTGAAGCTGAAACTGAAGCTGCTGCTCAGGCTGCATCAGAAGGTGGGCTGGAATGATGAACGGAACTGCAACTGGAACTGGAAGTGGTAGCCTGGCAGTGCTTCATTCAGGAGATGCAGTGACAGCTCTCGCGCCAACATTGGCCAATCCAGTGGTCGAGCCTCTTGCAGTACTGATAGCACTTGGGGAAGTGAGGATGATAGCGCGACTGCTCCTTGCACAGGGCTCGATCCATGGCAATGGCTCGCGATTTGATGGAGACAATGCCCAGCGGCTTGGCGGTGGTCGTTGCATCCGAGATAAACTCCTCCGACTGTTTCAACTCATCGGCCATCAACTCCGCATTCTGAATCGGCTCCGGATCGGCACTGGCCTCGCGTGGCAGTCGTCGGGCCTGCCCAGGCACCGCACACAGGCTGAGCCACAGACCCAGGCACAGCAGCACAATTTGCAATAGTTTCATTTGATTTCTTAGTTTTACAGAGCCTCAACGTGTGCAATGCTCTAAATTTGAATTGCGACTGTGAGCGGCATCAAATTCGCATTGTTATCAACGCTTCGATGCGTAGTTCCATATTTCTAGCGCTGCTTATCGGGCCTATCAGATGCCTCAAGGTTAGAGGTCAGCGCTAATCAACAACAGCTCGACTTTGGCTGAGAGCTAAGAGGCATTGCTAGTTCTCGCTCAGCACAAAGTGTGTTCATATACTCACATATATGCCAGCATCTCTGCCCGTCCATCTGTCCCTATGTATGTAGGTCACATTTGACAGAGCAAGGCTAGATGCTGGCTGGCTGGCTGGCTGGGTCGTGTCATGTCATAAAACGCACCTAAAACACTTTCTAAGCCCTTGGCGTACATCATATTTTATAGCCTTATCGCTGCTGGGCTGCCGCCTCTCCACCTGTTCACATTAAAAAAGAGAGCAGCATAAAATATGATATAAAGAAAAAAACTCATACATCTAAATGAATAAATGTCCGACAATAATTGTCAGATTTAATTGCCTCTTAGGTAAACATATTATATCTAGACTTGAGCCAGATATTTATCTATTTATTTACAAGTTTCAGATAATGTACAATTAAAGCTAAGCCAGGATTAAGCATGGGCTACTATGGCCATCGGCTTGACGTTGTAGTTGAGATATACATTTTATACAGCCAGATATAAAGTCTATGATTGCTGTAGCTTTAGTCTGCTTCAGATAGACAGACTTGTCCAGAATATTTCATATATGTATGTTTTTAATAATGTTGATTTAATATACAGGTCTCCGCTTTGTTGATCGCATTTTGCATTTGCTTTCATTTTTGATATATTTGACTTTCTTCAGTTGCTGTTAATTACTTTATTTTTGTTGCAGCAGAGCAGTTAAAAAAAAAAAATTAAATAAATAAAAAATAATATTACAAAAATAAAATATTTTTTTTTTTTACTTATTTTGGCTATAATGGATTTATAATATATAATTATATTAAATAAAATATAAAGTAAAAAAAAAAATGTCTAATTAATAATACAGAAAATATTATAATTAATTATTATTATTAAAATTAATGTAAAAAAAATATATGTTATAATTAATTATATTAAAGTGTTAAAAAAATAAATAAAATTTAGATAAACATAAATATATAACCGAAAAATAAATAAAATTTAGATAAAGATAAATATATAACCAAAAAAATATATAAATTTTTTTTTTTTCATTTTTTGGTTAAGCTGTGAAAATATATTTATAATAAATTTATAAAAAATATATTATAATAATATTAAATAATATTAATAAAATAAAAATTTTATAATTAATAATAAAGAACATATTATTATAAATTAACATTATTAATATTAATATAATTATAATTGGTGTATTTTATAATCATACAAAAACTTTAAATGTTTGCCATTAAAAAAAATTAAATTTATTTTATTAAAAATAATTTGCATTGGCTTTTTAGAGAGAGATGGACACATAGAATATTCAAAATTATGTGCTGCCTAGAAATCAGCTAAAGTATAAATTTGCATCTAAAAAGTAGCAGAAAAACTAAAATCATTTTATTAAAAATAATTTTCGTGGCTTTTTAAAGAGAGAGAGAGAGAGAGAGAGTGAGAGAGAGGGAATGAGAGAGAGGGAGGTTGACTCATAGAAATTTAGTATTTCGAAGCAGAATCTCATCTAAAATAAAAATTTAAATCTAAGTAAGAAGCAGAGAGAGAGGGAGAGAGAGAGAGAGAAAACACATTAAGCTACGCATATGACGCGTGCTGGACGAGGGTATTAAATCTTCGGCATTATGAAGAGCGGCTTTCAATAAAGAATTATATGTTTATATAAACGCATCAATTACGTATGCTTACACATAAGCAAACAACAGCTGAAGGCGGCGCGGAGCCGAACTGAGCAGTGTGAGGGGCGGGGCAGCAGAAGAAAGGCCATCAAAAAATGTTGAGCTGGTAATTTATGCGGAAATTTGTGTTTTTATGTGCGCGAATGTGGCGAGGCCTGACTGTACAGTAAGTAAAATTGATGGGCGACGGACAGGCAGTTAAAGAACCATCAAATTGTACAGCAAAAGACTGCCAAAATCATTCCGAGCTAATTTAAGAGAGAGCGGGAGAGAGAGAGAGTGTGAGTGGAAGTGAGACAGACACATACAGGAAAACGCATAAAAGTCCATTTGCTTTAAAATGCAAAAACAATAACAATAATCATAATAATAATAATAATACACAATAACAATAACAGCAGCGGAACAGCACTCAAATGTATGTACGAATGCTCCACAAAGAGCAGCTGCCAAATAACTTTTAGAATGTTTGCCAATTGCCTTTCACCCCCACACACACACGCAGACACACACATACACATTGAGCTCCCTCGTTTGGGGCAGTCACAATTGTGCCTTCGTCGTGGCACTGGCAAAGTCAATATATTATGCAACATAAAGTGGCGGCGATTTCCTTGCCTCATCATCAATGGAGCACCTCCATTAGTGGACGATTTGAAACTGCACTTGCCATTATTCATGTGCCCCGCCCAGGGTAGTTGCCATGCCATGCCATGCCATGCCCTGTTCATAACGCATTTCACATTTCATAAAACTCGAGTTGTAAACAACATTTTTATTTGATGAAACAATCCAGGCACACGGATATCACATATGTTATGCATATATCACTCGGTTGATGCGGCTTACAATTTGCAACAGATTTTTATTTATTGTTTGGCAAAGTCTTGAGTGCTCAAAGCTGCTCAGCTGCATTTCAAATCAATTCAAAATATTGATTTCTGCTTGACAAGCTAAACTCTTGCAGCCAAAAAAAAAAGGCTAAAAATCGTAAGCAAGTTTTGACTCTAAATCTATCAAATAACCACAAGTATAGATAAGAGTATACATATATATATATATATACATACATATATGGCATCAAGGCAGGTATTCCCATCACCTTGACCAACGACTTAGCAGCTCAAGCGCTCTGCATACAATGCATAATCCTTTATAAATATTTCGGCTAGATAAAAGCTTTGCGTTCTTTATCTGTTAAAGCCAAGTTTACATAACTCAATAGATATGGATTTTCCATTTGTCGCTCTCAGTCTCTGTTCAAAAGCACTTGGGGCATCAATGGCAAATTGATTTGGTGAACCACTAAATTGTGTCGGACCAGGGACAAAGTATAATCTATAATACCTTTAAAAAAACGGGAAAAATGGGAAAAAGCAGCACGAAATGTAGAACAAAATAAGAAAAAGCTGATGGAAACACATACAAAAGACTGCCGTCTAAGCGATTTGATGGTAATGAAGCGGAATAATCGTTTAAAATAAACAAAGTGCCACAACAGGCAACTTGGAGTTCAACGACTCGATGCGCGACTGCCGAATACCCTGTTCAGTGCGTGGAATATTTGAGCAGATATTCTTTGTGCAAGCGTTGACAGTTGATATATTTGATAAGACATTCGTTATATTCATATATAATTTATATTACTCTAGTGCATATTCAAAGTCATTTATAGTAGATTTCCAATTGTAATTTAATTTGAATTAAATAAAATATTTACTTATATATGTATTTAGATAGATGAATAAATTTGTGAATGTAGTAGTGATGCACTACGAAAGATTTATGATTTTACGATTATATATAATAAATTTAAAATTATATTATTATAATTATAATTATAATTATATTTAACATAAAAATTATAATATATGTTTATTACTATAACAAAAATATATTATTTAATATTAAAAAAAAAGACTTTTGTCAATTCCATATAGAAATAATATAAATAATCCTATACAATTTAATCTAATATTTGGGGAATATCTCCAAAATCTGCTCCAAGTATCATGCACTGATGATAATAGTGCTTCATACTAAATTTAAATATTTATTTAAAATATATAATTAAAAAAAAACATGTATAAATAAAATATGCCTGCAGCATTAGACTTTATTATTTTATGTATTTATTTAAATTAATTTAATTAATTAAATGTATTTATTTATTAAAATTAATTTTATTTATTTATTTATTAAAATTAATTTAATTAATTATTTTATTTATTAACATTAATTTATTTATTAAAATTAATTCAATTAATTAATTTATTAACATTAATTTAATTAATTAATTTATTAAAATTAATTTAATTAATTTATTTATTAAAATTAATTTAATTAATTAATTTATTAAAATTAATTTAATTAATTTATTTACTAAAATTAATTTAAATAATTTATTTATTAAAATTAATTTAATTAATTTATTTATTAAAATTAATTTAATTAATTTATTTACTAAAATTAATTTAAATAAATTATTTATTAAAATTAATTTAATTAATTTATTTATTAAAATTAATTTAATTTATTTATTTATTAAAATTAATTTAATTAATATATTTATTAAAATTATTTTTATTAATTTATTTATTACAATTTATTTAACTAATAATTTATTAATTCCTTAATTAAATAATTATTTTATTTATTTATTTATTTTATTTATTTATTTATTTATTCATAAATTAATACATTTATTAATTATTTATTTATTTATTATTTTTGAATGACACTTAGGGTATTTGCTAGTCGCACAATTAGTCGCGCTTTCATTTAATTCCTGCTCAATACACTTTAGCTCCAATAGTTGGAAATTTAATAATGGCTTTTGATATGTTATTAAAGGGTATGCGAAGAGTAGCATATATAGGGTATATATAGGCTATATATATTGGGTACTCATATAGACAATTCATATATTGAGCCGAGCCTATGGAGCATAGAATCTCTGCTCTGGCCAGTAAAACGTATTGTCCATGGAATTACTTTCATTGATGTTCTTATTTTGTTGTTGTTTCGTTCTTTTCTTTATTATTTTGGCTTTAATTAAAAAAGTTTTCTTTTGGTGTGCCGCAATTTGGTTGCTTTTCGCCGGAAACTGTGAGACAGATTCGCTTTTATATTGATTACATTTATTGCATAGACAACACAGTTGTGGATATTATGTAAGTCAATATGTGGCTGTGCATGAAGCACATTTTGATTTGCTCTCGAGGTCATTGAAAAATGTTTTCAAATATTTTCATAACTTCCACACATACACGCCCGCACTCGCCGCTACAGTTGCTGCTCCTCAGATAAAAGAAATATGTTAATCAAAAGCAAAAGCAAAAGTGAAAGCAGAACTCGAAGCAGCAGCAGCAGCAGCAGCGGCAGCAGCAGCAAACTCTCCCTTCCTGCTCTTGCTTCGATTCCTTGGAACTGTTCGCTCTGCTGCTGATAATGTTTTCACTTTGTATTTGAATTCGGGTATTCGTGCAATGCGTAGCGTTAAGCAAAATTATTTCTTTATTTATGTATGTTGATTTAATTAAATTTTTAATATATGTACGTATGTGTGTGCGTACAAAGGGCCACACTGCAAGGAGCAGCAAAATCGAAATGCAGAATATGCCGAACAGCGTCAGAGCGTGGGCAGCACATTAACATATGAGTGGCAGCGAATCTCGACGTTTCACTCTAATCATAACAAGCAGCAAGCGCGCAGGGGTGAGCTACCCTCTGGGATACCCTGTAGTGGCAGTAAAAATCAATCGAATGAGCTGAACCCATATAGAGCGTTGAGCACATTCGACTAAATGATGAATAGTACTCTATGTGCATTATATAGAATGAAATGTCTGTGAGTGTAGAGTATTTAATATACATATTATTAAGTAATGAATGAGTAATAAATAAGACCTCACTTCAATTTCTTGGATATCTTTACTGGCTTAGCGGAAATACGTCTTTCAAGTTTTACTGTGCCGCTGCACGCAATCAGCTGTGAGCCACTGTATGTATATTGTAATAAGATAATGTATGTATAATGTATTATTCTTACTACTAATCATATATATATCATATGTTATTTTAGCATCTTATGCATTCTTTCAAGCACTGCACAAGCAAACCAATATACTCTCTCTCTCTCTCTCTTTCTACACTTTCTAAACGAGTATGGAAAGCAATAAAAAGAAACATCTACAAGCGCTATAAAGCTTTTGGTTACAAAATATAAAACACAAAAGACTATGCAGCAATAAAATGGGGCACGGAACACCCCAGCTATAAGAAGACTATAGCTTAAGAATTCACTTTGACCCAATCGAGACATACATGTTCATTTGTAAGCTTGTGTATACATATATATCTCGTTATAAAGTACTTCAAAGAGCAAACTTTGTATTTGGTAATTCAGCTGACAATAAAAATGAAAAAAAGAACAAAAAAAAAATATATTAAACAATCCAGCATTAGCTGCTATATTGCTCTGTCAATTTATTCAGATTTGACACACATATAAAAAGATAATTCCTATACTATATATAGACACTGTTAGCTGTCATGATCAGAAATGCTTTACTGCCCGTATGTGTCGCTGGGAAACCCATTTCCGAGTATCACTGCAATCAGTTAGCTCAAGAAGCAGTCTGAAATTTAAAAGGAAATCCATTAGCCAGGTGAGCCAAATTCGTGCACCTGCTGAGTGCCTTTAGCATAGCAACCACAAGGCAATATTCATCACAGGCTTTCCATATGGTATAGCGCCATGGGGATTTGTGACGCAACAGAGTTCGAAAGCTATAGAGAATTTATATTGCAGCTGATTAGTTTAAGAGCAACTGGATGTGAGTGCTATATGAAGAACTAGATTCTGAGCAGAGCTCAGCGGGCGAAATAGTTTCAGATGCATTAAGAGACTGACAATGCATCTAACTTAGCTCGAATAAGTGCGTAATGTGATTCTAATATAATAATACTTAAAATACTAATATAAATTATCAAATATGATTATATATATAATATTAAATAATTCTACATATCGCAAAACTGATCAATTTTTATCAGGGACCGCAAATAAGAGTTATGGTTTAAAAAAAAATCAGGCACAACAAGATAATCAGGAAGAGCGGAATAAAAAGACATAGGTAATTTTCTTACAGCGAATTCAAAAAAAGGATAAACTTTTATTTGCAATTTTTAATACAATTTTTTTATTTAATTATTAAAATTGATTTTTATGATTAAAATTAAAAATAAGTATTAAAAATTAATTTTTATATAGAAATCAAATCATAACCTTTTTTTTTGATTTTTATTATAAAAATAGAAAATAAAAGTTTTTATTATAAAAATAGAAAATAAAAGTTATGACTTGATTTTTATTATAAAAATAAAAAATAAAAGTTATGACTTGATTTTTATTATAAAAATAAAAAATAAAAGTTATGACTTGATTTTTATTTTAAAAATTGAAATAAAAATCAAATTGTTATATCATTTGATACACTGGAGCTAGATCATATACAGACCTATATATATGATCTACGCATTAATAACTTTCAGATGATATATAATATGTATGTAAATATGTATTTGTGTGTGTATATTTAATTATCTGTTTAGCCAGTTGCCCAGGTCTCCTATTCAGCGAGTAATGTGTATTTATAATAAAAATCAAAAATAAAAGTTATGATTTGATTTGTATATAAAAATTAATTTGTACTTATTTTTAATTTTTTATCATAAAAATCAATTTTGATAATTAAAAATAATTTATTTTTAATAACTTAAAAAATAATTATTATTTCTTAATTTTTATTTTGAAAATTATAACTGTTACGGTCCCTGATTTTTATTGCCTTATTTTTTAAATATTTTATTTATTACTTCTGCGCAATAGAACTGAGGAAGAACGACGTTAAGCTCAAAGTCTGCTGAGCGAAAACGAAATTCTTTTATTCCATGCTGCAATTGTATTAAGATTTTGTAACTTTTAAGATCCCAGTACAGTTCCAGAATTTAAAATACGATACACATTTATGAACATTTTAATCGGATTTGAAGCAAATATTCATAGAATTTCCCTCGACTACACTTTTCTATATCCTAGCACTGTGGTAGATAGAGATATATACAGTTTATATTATAAGCTTTACGCTCATTTCATATAAAGCTGAGCTATACGATTCATCAACTGTCTTTAATTGAATTTGCGCTTTTCGCTAACGATATACCATTGCCAGTCGTTAAGCACGTATTTCCTAGGGTATTTTCGGTCCCTTTCTATTGTTACTTTTTTTTTTTTTTTTTTTTTTAGAAAGCTGCAGCACATGGCGATTTTTGAAAATTTGTTTTTTAGCATGCCAAAAATGGAGCTTGTAAAACTAACGAGCGTTAGACTTCTAGGCACGCGCTCGATTCGCAGTAAAAAGCATATGAAAATGTGTATGTGTGTGTGTGTGTGTGTGTGTGTGTGCGTTGATGTGCATTGAAATGCTGATGACTTGAAAAATGCATGACTCTGGCCATGCAATTAAAATGGACAACAACAGAGTATTCTGTGATGGCCATAACGATTTCGACGCGTTGACAGCCCATTGATGTGGGTCCATCTTTCCTCGCCCTTTCCACTTGCTTTGAGCTGTCCAGTTCGGCAAATGCCGATTTCCTATCTCCCATCTCTTTCCCATTCCCATTCCCATTTCATTTCCCTCACTCACTTTAAGCTGGCAATTAAAAAGCTAAATACAAATGGATTCCAATACAAATTCTTAAATGACATCAGAATTGATGCGAGACAAATGCCAAAAAAAAACGTATTTAATTTGAAAAGTTTGTAAATTTCATTAACTTGAATCCAATAAATTAAAAATTAAAATAAAATAAATATACAAATATTTTGTTGTATAGAAAATATATAAATAAAATAAAATAAATATAAAAAATAATTAAATTTAGATTTAAAGATTTATTTATGTTTAATATTTTTTTCATTTTATTTATATTTTCTCTATATAAAAAATTTAATTATTTTTTATATAGAGAAAATATATATATAAATATAAAGAAAATGAAAAAATATTAAACATAAATAAATCTTTTATGTAGAGAAAATATAAATAAAATAAAATAAATGTATATTTTATGTGGAGGAAATATAAGTGTAAAAAAAAAGAACAAAAAATATAAATTTATCTTTTATGTAGAGAAAATCTAAATAAAATTTGGAATCCAATAAATTAAATAAAATAAAATAAATATACAAAATAATTACATTTCTTATATAGAGAAAATATAAATAAATATAAATAGAATAAAAAAATAAAAAACATAAATAAATCTTTTATTTAGAGAAAACATAAATAAAATAAAATAAAATAAATATATCTTTCATGTAGAGGAAATGTTAATGAAAAAAAAAAAAAAACAAATATAAATTTATCTTTTATGTAAAGAAAATCTAAATAAATGGAATTAAAATGAAATAAACATAAAAAATATATTTTTTATATAGGGAAAATATAAATGAAAAAAAAAAAAAAAAATACAACAAATTTAAATATATCTTTTATGTAGTGAAAATCTAAATAAATCTAATTAAAATAAAAAAAAAAACTATATATAAAAATAAATATATCTTTTCTATGAACAAATGCACAAATTTAAATTTCACTTTAGAGTGTTTTATATATGTACCTATGCCTCATAGGCAGATAGAGTCATGGTAATTCCATTGAAGCAGCTAATGCTGAAGATTTGCTGCCCTCAAATTTGTGCTGACCAAATTCAATATTGAATGCAAATGGAGCGATTGAAAAGGCTAGGGGCCAATTAGCTTGGCATTAAATTGAGTTGAAAATACACTTATGCATAAGCAAACATGTTACTTACACACACACACACACACACACGCACACAGATACACATATGTATGTATGTATGCAGGCAGCCAGCATAATTATTGTTATCCTTGTGCTTATCGGGGCATAGGGCAGAGGGCACAAAAGACAATCACGAACAAAACAATTTGATAATTAATCGTTTCGAACTCTCGCTTCCAGCTAAATGTGTACACAAACGCACACTTATGCATGTGTGTGAGTGTGTGTGTGTGTATTCGCTGCGTAATCACGTCATATCATTTATATCGCATAGTTGTGTGCGCTGTGTGCGTGTGACCGGAACCGGAAGCGGCAAAAATGATTGTCCCGAATGCCGTTTGCTGTTCTTGTTGTTGTTGTTGTCCATGATGCCGTTGGCTGGCAAAAACAGTTTTCAGATAATGCCCATGTATGTGCATGTATGTGCATGTATGTACATGTTTGTTCGTGTCTGTTCGTGCCTTGTGTACATCTTTCCGCTGCGGTCGCGATATCTGTTAAAACAGGCGTAAATATAATAAATAATCCTTAGCAGATTACGTCCCACACGGGACGGGGATGGGGTTTGGCCGTTCCCTGTTCCCCCCCTTTCGCTCTTCGTTAATTATGTGGCTAACTGTCTGTTAACCCCATTAATGCTCAACAGCTCTGTTAGCATTATTCGATTGCACTAATTGTTTATGGGATTTGATTTGTCAATTTTTGAATTATTTCTGTTTCTGCGGCTCCAAATGCAATAAAAATGGATTTACAAAGCATTTTCAATTCAGTTCAGTTCAGTTCAGTTCAGTTCATAAACCAAATTATAGAGCTTACTTATATCTATATAAATGTCAACGCATGCATTTAAATTATTTTTTTTTTTAACATTTTTTTAAAGCCTTCTTTTATTGGCATTTAATAGAGATTTAAATTTTGCTTCTGCAAGGCATATTTGGGTTAAAATACTTTTGTAAAATCGCTTGCAAGAGGCGAGCGAAGGCGTGGCAAGCAGCTAAAAGCTGATCTACGCCTGTATGCGTGTAAGTATCGCTATCTCGCTTACTCTGCCACGTGGGTTATGTTGCGACAACTTATTTGATTGACAATTCTGTTTCTGGACAGACAATCGTAATCAAACTTTCAAATGACTTTCATGACATTCATATCTATATGCTAAACCAAACTGTATGTCTCTAGTATTTGAAATCAATTTTTTACACATTTGGTGGTGTGGAGGGGAATTGGGGACCGAAATCCAAAATCTAATAAAAACCGAAATTGTACTAAATTATTATCTATATATATGCAGAAGACTTGGAGACTCTAACTCTAAAGATGAACGAGATATAATTTTATAATTGATTACCGATAAATTGTTTTATCGATAACTTTGGAAATAGAAAAGTTTTCGATTTTTGGAAACAAATTAGTACCTCGCGTGCCATATACGTACCTAATACAAAAAGAATGAAGTCTCTAGCTTTTATAGTTTCTGAGATCGATACGGACGGACGACGTACAGTCGGACAGGGCTATATCGACTTTTTTCGTCACCTTGAAGAATATATATATACTTTATGCCACGCCTCCTTCTGCCTTTTACATACTTCCAACAGAACCCTTATGCCCTGATTTCCCATTTTCAATGGGTTGTAATACCAGCTCCTGGTATGCCTAGTCGAGCACTTCCCTCAAGAGCACTTGACAATCTTCTCTCTATCCAGAGCAAGTTTTCCATCACACAAACACACACACACTCTATAGATACATATATATACCCTCATCTGTTATATCACCCTTAGACACACATATATACATATGTCAGCCATACTGCCGTAGTCAGCTATTGGTAGTACTATATGCCTTTGTTAGCTTGCGCTGCTGTTTACAGTTTCGCTCGTTACATAATCAGTTACATCTAGAGCACATATGTAGCAGGATAATAATACAATAAATATACGAAATTGTGCTTACTTTATTTGCATTTTCCGATTACAACGGAGTGTACGTAATGCAGACTTGTGCTTAAAGCCAAATGGAAGGCATATTGAAACGCATGTCAACTAATTGAGTTACACTCGAATATACAAAATGATTATGACAACTTGTGGGCTGTCGTCAATGCTGTTGCTCGAATATGTGTGTGATTAACTCTCTCTCACTCACTGTCTCTGTCTCTGTCTCTGTCTGTGGCCATGTTGCTCAGCAACTGCATAGGTGGTACATGTGGCAGAAAGACTTATGATTTGGGGCCAACATTGTCAAACAATTACATGACTTTACAATTAATTTGTCCTTACAATATGATAACAGTTGAAGAGTGACAATCAAATGGGGCAACAGCACGAGCAGCAGCAGCAGCAGCAGCAGCTGTTGCTAGCAGACAGATAGAGAGTGAGTGAGAGACGAGATGCGACAAGACCAAGATGTATCCGGATTGTCAGCCCAGCCGCATGCTCATGTAAATGTAAATGAAATTTTAAAGAGCCTGAGTCGTAGTCTTGCTGAAAATGAGGCAGAGGCAGAAGCAGAGGCAGAAGCAGAAGCAGAGGCAAAAGCCGATGGCCATGGTGCTGACTTCCTGACTCCTAGACTCCTGACTGCGGCTGCCCATGGAGTTGTCTGAGCTGCTGTCAATGTCTGTAAGAGCTGAAGAAGTGGTCAGAGAGTCGCAGCTGCTGATGAAATATCAACGGGACTGGCACTCAAGAGCCGTTGTCCTTGCTTTTAGATCAACAGCTTACAAGCCAAGCAGCAAACAGAGAGTGTGTGAGAGAGAGAGAGAGAGAGAAAGTTGTGTTGTAATCTAATCAAATGACAATATACTTGTGCTCTTGCTGTGGCAATGCAATCGTTGAGCATTAGCCCAGCCAACTGCCGCTGACAAGGCTCACAGGCTACGTGTGTGTGTGTGTGTGTGTGTGTGTGTGTGTGAGTTCATGTGTGTTGTGTCTCTTTCGTATTTGTTCTCGTTGTCTCTGTTTATTGTTTGCTTCTGTCACGCTCTGTCTAAGCTTCAATTTAAATGTCATTTATTTTAAATGTAATAACTATTTCAGCATGCACTCAGCCAGCCAGTCAGTCAGTCAGTCAGTCAGTCAGTCAGTCAGTCGGTCTGCTGTCTGTCGTCTGTTGTCGTTTGCCTGATTGCAAAAATGATTGCATGTAATCTCTCATACGACACATTGGCCACGAGTGTTTCGTGTTTGCATTACAGATTTGTTACGCCCGGCCTGTTGTTATGGATTCCATAATACAATCAATCATTGTTCATGCCTCCATTCGCTCTAACGCTCCATCGACTAATACTTGCTACACACACACACATGAAATATCATATGTATACACGTTTCACACAAACACACACACGCACGTCTGTCTGTGATTCCTAATTCGAGTGCTAACTGCAGCTCGTTTTCAAACCACTTTCCATGATTATTCACTTATCCATAATAGCTCAGCTCTGACTGCAGAATTCACACTGTTCTACATACAAACATACATATGTATCTAGAAAACTTAATTATCGTTCATACAAACATACATACATATACATTGCACATACATACACATGATATGTAGTATATTGATAAGCAGCAGTATTTAGTCCAATTGGCTTTTTGCGATAGTGCGACGAGTGTTGATGCTTCCTGGCATTGTTGAGAGAAAGAGAGAGAGAGAGAGAGAGCGAGAGAGAGAGAGAGAGCGAGAGAGAGAGAGAGAGAGCGAGAGAGAGAGAGAGAGAGAGAGAGAGAGAGCGAGAGCGAGAGGGCTCCAGTTATGTAGAAGCTGCTGTAGAAGCGCTCTGTTAAGTTAACAGTGAAACGTCACACGGGGTCTGTTAGTTAACAGTCTTTTAACAGAGCTGTGTGCCTTTCATATACTCAATGTTCGATTGACTCTAGTTGATATCGGGCCAGTTTCACAGCAGTTTGTACTTCCTTTCCACTTCTACATACATATATTTTTTTGTCATCCAATTGAAAATGTCGGAAACAATATTCTTGTCGCCGGCAACTGATGTGCCATGGAAGCTGACTGATGTGCAGATGGTTCATGTATTTCGCCATGATGGCGACAGCTATTCGATGCCCAAAACTTTGGGCTACTATCGCGAGCCGCATGACGACGAGTTTCCGCTGAATCTGAACAAGAGCTTCAAGTCATTCGTGAACTTTGAGAGCAAGTACGGGGTAGCCGGCATGCAGTGCTTCAACTATATCATGCAGCTGGAACGTCCGCTGAGTGTGCTGAAGCAGGTGGATATAGTCAGCAGTCGCGGCACATTGGTAAAGCTGCTCTGCCAGAACGATTTCTCGCTGCTGGCGACAAGATTCCGTGGCTGCATTTACTTGAAAGCTAGACCGTTGCCGAATTTCGTGAAGAAACCGGAATCGAAATATTTATTCAAGCTTCGACAATATACGACTGTGGGTGAGTGTGCATACCGAATCCAGATCGGATCGGATATAACAGTATCATGCATGCTATTCAACAGATGAACCAGGCGATATGCCCGACACCAACAGCTCTGTGGATCTGAATAAGCAGAATTATGGCGTCTTTACGGCTAAATTGGGCGAACTCCGTCTATTGTATACGGCGGAAGTGAATGGAGTAGACAACACAGAGCCCTTGGGCGATTTGTGAGTATTTGCAGTAAACTTCTCTCTCTCAATTTGTCCACTTCTAAGACCATCCGATTTCTCCATTTGCCAGAAGTGATCCGGAAGTGTTGAAGCAATGTCGCCTAACATCGCTGCGTCTATATCCACATCATGCAGCCGACTGGCGCAAAAACTATCGCATGAAACGCTGGCTGCTCAATGCCTACTTGGTGGGCGTGAAGGAGATGAAATTCGCCTCATGCAAATACGGCGTAGTTCTGAAGCCCATCATCACCGAGAACGTTCAGACTATTATGAAGGTAGGCTCGCTCGAGTGTCTTACTTGATATTAACTGATCTCTGTCTTTTTTCTACTCCCCGATGTATGCAGGAGCAGCCGTGGAATCTGTCTGAGTGCATGCAGCTATTGCATCTGCTATTCACCAAGATTGGGCAGGCCATGACTAACATTGACTGTCCACACACCACATTCGTCTTCTCACTGAAGGATGATGTCATCAGCCATGAGTGTTTCCATGGCAAGAACGAGCACAGCTTCCTCACCGATAATTATGTGGAGATGGTTTCGTCCTCAAACTGAAACTGCAAACAGCAAACTGAAGCTGAATTTATTTCAAATTTTCGTTTATAGTTTCAATATTTTTGTATTTTTGTATTGATTTTTTTGGTTATAGTTAGTGTATTCATAGATCGGGATAATGAAATTGTATTTGAATAAATTGTATTAAATATGTTTTAGTCAAAGGCAAACTTTGACTAATTCAAGCACAAGGGCTGACGATAGAAAACATTTGTATTATTCCATTTTTTTTTGTTATATTCATTGAAAATGGGAAATCGGGCTATAATGGTTTTGTTAAAGGCATGTAACAGGCAGAAGGAGGCGTGGCAGACTCCATGAAATATATATACTTGATTAGGGTGACGAGAAAAGTTGATATAGCCATGTCCGTCTGTCCGTCTGCTCGTTTGTCTTTTCTATTTCCAGAGTTATCGATAAAACAATTTATCGGAAATCAGTTATAAAATTCTAGCTAATTCATCTTTAGAGTTAGAGTCTCCAAGTCTTCTGCATATATATAGATAATAATTGAATACAATTTCGGTTTTTGTCAGATTTTGGATTCCCGAGTCAAGAAGAGTTTGACAATTGGATTGGGAATAGGTTATTGTTAATCCTTTTAAATTTAGGCTCAAGTTCGAGGTAAGCCATGATAGGAGAGTCAACACTGAGCAGGAGCACACGTCTTCATTAGTAATTGAGAACGGTCAAGCGAGATAAGCAGTGATAGATGTCGATGCTTAAGAATGTCGAGGCAGCACATTGAGCTGCCTTCACTTGGCTTGCACTATGGTTCAAGTGGTCTAACTGGCATGCATACATACGTATACATATATGTATATGTATGTATATAATTTACATATGTGCGAGTCATTCTGGTCATTCGGGCGATGGACCGTGACAATGGCTATTCAGAGGCAGGCAGATGGAGGAGCAGGAGGAGCAGGAGGAGCAGGAGGAGCTGCTGTTAGCTGGCCTGTGATTAAAATGATATTTTCAGACGATGTCAAACAACGTGTGACTAATGGGTCTATGGGTTGTCCGAAATGTCTGTTATTACTTGATAAATCTTGTCGGTCACACACACACACACACACACACACACACACACACACACACACACTAGGCAATCGTGTGTTTGTTTTATGCAAATCCCCCACAGTCGAGCCTAATGACAAATGGGTCAAAAATTTGCGGCTAATGACACAAATATGCTCGTGCTATATGCTATAAATTTTATGCATAAATAAACCAGTAACAGGCCAACAACAAAAAAGAGAGAAGAAGAAGCAGAGGCAGAAATACACACACACACACACACGTACATATAGAATGAAGATGATGCAGAGGCAAACATCAGGCAAACTATGATTGAAGACGTTCTGGCAACGACCTTTGCGGACGCCCTGGCACCGCACATTAATCAATGGCCAAATAAACATCGGATTAGCCGAAATGGTCATAAGGGCGTTTGAACATTATAAAGGATTTGGCCAAAACGAGCGCAAGCCCCGTCGAGCAGATCTCCAATTAGAAAGTCGATTAGATCTAATGCCTGAATATCGATAGACTGAAGTACTTATTATCATCGATTGAGTTGTAGCAACGCTGCTGAAAACGATTATCCATGCATGCTCGCTTTCCACTTGAAAGGAGTATATTGGTTTTTTGGCATTTTCGTTGAATTCACTTCTGGGAAACTGGAATTTCGATCATATAGTTGGCTATAGATGAGTTTACTCAGTTCACTTATTTTTACTAAAATAGTTCAAGCTCTCGATGAGCTCGATTGAGCTCAGCAGAGAGCGGCAAGATGCTGTCGGTTTGTGTCTTTTACATCTTAGTAATATTAGATCACTTTTACGGTCTTTACCTAAGCGAACTCAAAGCAACATTGCTAGCCGAGTACTACATGCAATAGGAATTCAAACTTATTGTCTATCTCTCTTAATTTACAGAGCTCTACCTAATATAATATTAAAATTCTGTCTCTTTTAATGATTCGATAAATATCGATATCAATCAAAGTTTATAATTATTATCGGACTTTTCAATATTTAGTACTATATGCAATAGGAATTCAAACTTATTGTCTATCTCTCTTAATTTACAGAGCTCTACCTAATATAATATTAAAATTCTGTCTCTTTTAATGATTCGATAAATATCGATATCAATCAAAGTTTATAATTATTATCGGACTTTTCAATATTTAGTACTATATGCAATAGGAATTCAAACTTATTGTCTATCTCTCTTAATTTACAGAGCTCTACCTAATATAATATTAAAATTCTGTCTCTTTTAATGATTCGATAAATATCGATATCAATCAAAGTTTATAATTATTATCGGACTTTTCGACTATTTAGTTTATATATGTTAGATATACATGATTTCTCATTAATGAAGAAATCTAAATGTCTCGAATCAGGTATACCTTGATGTGTCTAAAGAGAAGAGGTGTAAATTACAGTCGATTACTTTAGTGCTCTCTGTGTTCCCCGATTCCCTACAGAGCCATAAAAAGAACTCAATAAGTTATGAAGACTACTTAACGCCACGTGATTTATGGCGAAATTGAACTTTGCAGGCATGAACGATATTCACTTGCAATCGATAACAATCGATAAATCTGAAATTATACTTTTGATTACTCACATTGCAATTAATGCGAAATGCTGATGCTGGAAATTGTGATACATAACTCAGAAACGCACTATCTCTCTCTCTCTCTCTCTCTCTCAGCTGGTCAAGTTAATAAAAAGCCAAATAAATACGAAATCTGCTAAACTGAAACTTCAACATAATCCTGTGGCACGTACGGCATGTGATGTATTATTTACATTAGTTGTCCAATTCAAATACAATAACTGCAATACAATGAACCAGCTGTTGTACGGCGTAGCCAAGACCCTGGCCGTAGCCGTAGCCGTAGCCGTAGCCGAGATCGAGGCCGTGCCTGGTATGCTGGTTAGCTCTTTGCTAGCTTGTCTTTGTATTTGTATTTGTGTTTGTGTTTTGTATTTGTATTTGCTTTTTTGTTAGTCGGGTGGGCGGACAGCTGGACATGTGTGTAGCCCATAAGGAAATCATTGCAGGTGACAATAAAAAAAAAACCTATAAAGAGATAGAAATGTAGTTGGAGCTGGAGCTGTAGATAAACTAGGCACAGCAACAAAAAATAACGCAGAGACCTAAACAAATATGTTGCAAGCGTGACAGCGGCAATGGATTCAAGGACCTTCGGCCTCAAGGCTGTAGATGAAAGCTGAAACTGAAACTGGAGCTGGAGCTGGAGCTGGAGCTGAAACTGGAGCTGGAGCTAGAGAGCTGTTGTATAGGCAGCGCACTGGCAGGAATTACCTCTGTTTGTCTTGATTATGTCCTTTGTCCATCATTATCGAGCGCTGGCACTCGATCTGATGTCCTTGAAGCACACGGATATGCCATGCGATATGGTCTGAAGTTCTAATTCACATGCAATATTGTGTGTTGACTTTCGTGGCATTTGAGACCGAAACTCAGCTGCTTTGTTGCTCTCTCAATTGCAGTCATAAATTCTTCAAGTACTCTCGGAAGTTCTCATATTTGGCATTTCTAGTCCGGGCACTGAATTGCCAAAATATTTTGCCAAGGTGGCGGCAACGACTTAAGTTGTTGGCTCTATGGAAAAGGTAGGCAAGAAGCTGAGGAAGACTGTCCTAAGTCAACAACTGCGGCATCCTTCAGCACCTGAACGGAGTAAGGCACAGCTTGGCGCTAATAAGCTGCAATTTTATCATAATCATAACTCTGAGTGGACTCTGGCGTGGCAGCTGGTAATTTCAGCCAAGTGAATAGACAAATGCATAAACAGCAAGAATGTGCCCTGGACTACTGCTTGGAACTTTCAGCTAACTTAGTTGGGCTGTGCTGTGCGCTGCTTTGTGGCTGGCCGTGAGCTTCATCTCTGTCAGCTGTGCAGACATTACTCATACGCCGCGTGTGGCCAAATATTTGCCTAGATATCGCTAATGCGCAGCCCCGCTCGCTGGGCATGGCGGCAGGCAGTGT
The DNA here is from genome assembly GCA_035045845.1 of Drosophila buzzatii. Taxonomy (NCBI): domain Eukaryota; kingdom Metazoa; phylum Arthropoda; class Insecta; order Diptera; family Drosophilidae; genus Drosophila; species Drosophila buzzatii. The sequence continues at coordinate 14,280,210 of JAWNOS010000596.1, forward strand.
ATCCGTAAGATACTTTCGCAGCACATCAAATTAGCGTTTCAACTAACTGGGCCCGAATATTTGCCCAACACTTTTGGGATGCCGCGTGCAGAGTGGGAGTGGCAGAGTCGGGCAGGTGAGTTGAGCTGAGCTGAGTTGAGTTGAGTTTCTCTTGCAATTTATTTGCCGGAAAAGCAAACGCTGCTCAGCCAAAAGGCAAACAAATACAAATCCTATTTGAATTGTAACCATTTTTGCCTAGCATATGGGCCATGCGAGAACAACGAGAGTTTCAAACAGACTTTGTTATTATTGTTTGTTTGCTTGCTTGCTTGTCTCTCTCTCTCTCTGTGTTTATTTGTATTTTCTTTTTTAGTTCAGCTAACTGCGTCTCTCAATGCGCGCTGCATTTGCGCTGAGCAAATATTAATCGGCGTAGACGACGCCGTTTGCCAGCGATTGGCCCACTTGCCAGCCTTGAGATTGTAGCAGCGCCTGGCTTTGACTACTCCCATTGCCAAATCAATTGCATTTACAACAAGCACTCACAGGCAAATCGAAATCAATTTTGAAATGAGAATCACGTGCTGGCTCCAGCAGCAGCAGCAGCTCCAGCAACCTCTTGCACCTTTATGCAGCTGCTGCAGCAGCTTTCTGTTTGCCTTCGATTGCCTTGCCAAACATGTGCAATCGCTAGCCGTGCATAAAATCCATGACTCTATGTTAATTTGCCAGCTAGAACAGTCTAGCTACAAGTGCCCAGCGATTATGTGTATACAGCGTGCAGCATGTCATCGATCGTGACAATCAGCTGCAGTCATAAAAGTGCTTCAAGCTGCAACTAAAAGATACAAGTTGTTTAAGATATGTTGTGCTTGAGATACTTTTGGGAGTTTGCCAGTTTAGGTATTTATGATAAGATAGAATAGATTATATAGATTTATATTCCCGCTGAACATTTGAAATATTTCTGTGATTAAAAACAAATTCATTTCCTCTTGCTCCAATTTAAAGTATCTATAACAAATGCAAGTATCTGTAAAACTCTAAAGTATCGAACAGAGAGACAAGTATCTGTTAGATACTCTGGTAAATATCTGTAAGTTACTCAAGTACGTATAGATACTCACATATGTATCCTTGAGATGCGCATGCAATGAGCTCAATATACGCAAGTATCTGATAGACATGCACGTAAGTATCTCTCAGATACTCATCTACAAGTTACACAAGTAAAGATCCATAAGCTACTACAGCAGCTATCTTATCGACGGATCTACATTAGATTTCCATACGTCTTCATGCATATTTATATCTGCCCGTTCTCACTTAATAAATGCTTAATGCTTACGTAATGAGCTCCATTTTCAGGTCAGCCGGAATAATGGATACGTGCAACAGTGTTCGCTTAATAGTTATAGCATTGGGCATAAATATTAATTAACGTTTAAGGCGACAGCGAAAGGAGAGAAAAACAAATGCCAAGAAAAAGGCGAAGGCGACAAAAAAAAAAAAAAGAAAACTTCATTATGAGATCTCCTTTTGTGAAATACATATTTATCTTCATAATTATCAGCGCGACTGGCTGGGAAAAAAACACGCGATGAAAGATGAAATAATAATAATAAGGAGAGCTATCAAGTCGAGAGTGCACGACTAGCAGTTGCCCTATAATTAAATGTGGAGAAAAATGCAATGCTTAAATTAAATTAATTAAAATGAAATTCCAAATTAAATAAATAAATTGAACTCTTTAGTTTAGGTATTATTATTTAACAATTAATTAAAATAAAAATTAATTAAATTAAATTAATAAAAATTAAATTCCAAATAGAATAAATAAATTGAATTCTTTAGTTTAGGTATTATTATTTAACAATTAATTAAAATAAAAATCCAAAATATGCAAATGAATTTATTTATTTTTTTATATTTATTTTCTAAAATATATATATATATAAAATAATTTATTTAATTAAGATATTGAATTTTAAAACTAATTAAGTAAAACTAAAATATATATTTTAGAAATACATTTATTTGCAAATTTAAAAATTTGTTTAATTTAATAAAAATATTTAAGTTAATTTTGAAATTAAAAATATATTGTACTTAAGTAGAAGAGCTATGGACAGTTATAAATAAATTTATTTATTTACTTTAACTAAGTTATTTAATGAAAGAATAAACTATAAAATATATAAATAGATTTATTTATTTACTTTAACTAAGTTATTCAAATTAAAAAAAATAAAATTATTAAATAAATTTATTTGAAAATTTAATTTTCAATTTAATAAAAACATTAAAATTTATTTTGAAGTTAAGTTATTTAAGTGGAGTTCAGTTATTGAAGGAAAAAAAAAAATATATATAAAATATATAAATAAATTTATTTATTTACTTTAACTAAGTTATTTAATTAAAAAAAAAATCTATAAAATATATAAATATATAAATTTAACTAAGTTATTCAAATTAAAAAAATATTTATATAATAAATAAATTTATTTGAAAAATTTGAAAATTTAATTTTCAATTTAATAAAAACATTAAAATTTATTTTGAAGTTAAGTTATTTAATGAAAAAAAAAAAAAAAAACTATAAAATATATAAATAAATTTATTTATTTACTTTAACTAAGTTATTCAAATTAAAAAAATATATACATATATAATAAATAAATTTATTTGAATAATTTGAAAATTTAATTTTCAATTTAATAAAAACATTAAAATTGATTTTGAACTTAAAAGTATATTGTATTCAAGTAAGAGGCGTGGGAAAGTTTTAGCCTCAAAGGGTATATATACATATGAATACCCTGGACAGATGCTTTAGTTCCGCTTGCATTGAATGAGTTACGTATGCCTCTCTGCTTTAGTTTGTCTTTATTACAGGGTATGCAGCTGCCTGTCAAAGGAAAGCAACTGCATTGTGAAAACAACAAATGGCGGCTGATTAAATTTTGTGGGTTCGCACAGTGGAGCAAATTAACAATAATGATGTCCAACGAGTTAAATAATTTGTAAAATTCGTGTAACTTGTAAAAAAATAAAAATATAAACGTGAATAAACAGAATTAAGTTTTATAACTGCAAGATTTGTCAGCTAGCAGATTCTTTAAAATCATTATATCATTAGGGGCATTCCTTATATGTTGTAAGAAAAACGAACTATGTATATTTAAAATGTATGAAGCACAGATAGAAAACAAGTTAAGTTTCTTTCTTTGTTTTATTTATAGATACGTTTTACGATCTATCTGAAATCGATTTAAATCGATAACCAGCTTCAGCTTGCCTGCACGTTTGCCTTTAGAGCTAAAGATGTCGCTTTGGGCATATGATATGATATGATAAGTGTCAATGAATCCGTTCATAGAGCTTCACAGTATTGCAGAGAGTTCTCAGTTGAGTGTTTGACGTGTTTTAACGAATTTCACAAAATTGCAGTCGATTCTTTTCTGCAAAGATCTTTGTTTGTGATCTTCATACAGTTTACTGGTTTACTGTGATTCGTTTTATCCATAATTTAATATATTTATTATTTATTTATAGTTTATGTACCGAGTACACCCAGACAGAGCTCACTTACTTGCTAGTTTTGCATAATTTTCACAGCTGTTTCCCTTGTTTCGCTCAGCTGCCAAGGTAGATTTAGCTGTAGCCTACTTTTGCGGCGCCAAATCGTTGTGTGGTTACACTTGATTCTCTGTGCATGTGTCTGCGCCTTTGTGGTCGCTTAAGGCAAATGGTTTTCAATTGAATATTTAACAGAAAGCCGCAAAAGCCGCCACGAAAAGTGCGAAACTAATTAAAATTGTGATTTTCAAGAGCTTCTTGACTTTTAGGTAATCGACTTTGGTAATCCACGGCCACTGCTCACATAACAAGTCTGGCCGCGGACGATTTTTAGTTTCCCGGAAATCGAATTTAGTACACGCCAAACAGGTTAGTTCTTAAGTACACGCATATATTAGGTCTATGAATTTCTAAGAAGCCAATTGCGAGTTGACTCCACAATTCTGAATAAGCTTGAGCAAAGGTTTTCATGGCAAAGGTTTTCATTGCTCTTGAAATCGATATGCGTGCCAGATGCTATAGATATTTAATTTATGTATGTATATTCATCATTTCATATGCAGAGGGCAAAGGTTGGTAAATATTAGCTTAGGCTCAGCTTAGGCTGCTTCTAGCCAATGTGCTTTGAGTTCTGCCCGAATTAGTTACGGTTTATGATTTTGGCTTGGGCTGCTAGCTGGCTAAGGAGATAATTTTAAGAAGTAAAGATGGATAAGTTAATTGTGAATAATTTTGATTATATGCATCGTCAATGCCTTTTTAGCTCTGTCTTTTATATGGAAATTAATTCAGCTGTTTTCCCGCTAGTTAGTGCTATAGCTGCATATTTTAACTCTAATAATATCAGAACCGAAATGGCATCATGTTGCTTTCTTATCGCTTGTTGTATATAGACTTTTGCACATTTAGCTGGTTTCCCGCTAGTTAGTGCTATATATTGCTATAATACCGCCAACATCGTTTACTCTCCTATCGCTTGTTATAGACAGTTGCCAATTCAGCTATTTCCCTGCTAGCTATAGCTATAGCTATATTTTTTTATCACTGATTATATTGCTCACTTATCGATAGTTGCATGCTATCGCTTTAGCTGATCTCTATTCACATCTTTGAGCTTTGAACTGGAATCAAATGAAATTATGTTTGCTACATATTTATTGCCTAGTCTTATGGTTGAATATACTCATGAATAGCTCAATAAAATATCATAGAAAAATAATATATCATATACATATATGTATGAGAAGCAGAGCTTTGCAGCTAAACATTCTGGGAGAGTTTCATACTGTCGCATGCTTAGATTAATGATAATTAACTGATTAGATAATTACATTTATTATTAAATATAGCATATATAGTATATAGTATTTGCATACTTCGTCTTCATGTGGAAAGCAAGACGAATATTGCACGAAGCCACTTCGCGACCATGGAGAGTTGTATTGAGAGAGCAGACCTAAGAGTGAAAGCCATGAAAAACGTACGAAGGGCTGCTCGGCTCACATATGAAGTCTAATAATTAGAAGTATTATATTATTAATACTTAATATTAAATTAATATTATTAGTATTATAGAAGAAGTCTATAATTGGACCTCATATGAGAGCCAAGTTTCTCATAGATTTCACTCTTAGATCTGTCTAATTATTAGACTTCATATGAGAGCCGAGCAGCCCAAGCAAGAGAGCTGAGCAATTATAAAGTACAGTGAGAGTTAAGGCTGAGATTTGTTGCTGTTAATGTCAGATTCCATTAACAGGAAGTGCTTCTCCCTCACATCGTCATGCTATGTTATTAACAGTACTTTGCGCTGTTAATAGCATAACTTCTGCTGCAGTTCTTCTACTGGTTCGCCAGCGGCGATTATGACATGCTTCCTATATATCCTGTCATAAGACTAAGAGAGTCAAGGAATTACAACCAAGATTTGTATTTATTAACGGGCCTCCACTCAGACCTTCAACAGATGTGTTGCAGAATTAAGTTCTGCAGAGTTGTATAAGAAATAATGCAGAGATTTGATATATTAAGCTCTAGAGAATTGTTTGAGAGCCGAGCAGTCCATCGTCCATTGAAGTTGAGTGAGTGTCAAGGCAGAGTTTTGAGGTGATTGTTCCCGACTTGAGTTCTTAAGGTGGCCTCTTATTAGAACTAATACTAAATACTCTCTGCTTAAGTTTTCAGCAATTTTAAATTTCAAATTTAAATGCAACTGAGGAATCTCATATATACATATATTTATAAATATATATTATATAGACACACATGTTAATATGTAAAAAGCTCGCTTTTATTTTGTTCATTAACTTTGATAATAAATTTGTGATTTATTTATATTATTTTGGTTGCCTCTTTCGGCATTCAAAAGCTGTGCAGCAGTAAAATGAATATCACATCTCCAGGGAGGCACACAGAGGGAGAGAGAGGGTGTGTGTGTGTGTGTGTGAATTGAGTTAAACAGTTCATGAGTTAGATGGAGATAGTCAAAAGATATGTGGCAGCTGGCTCATTGTGGCTGACACCAGACTGTCGAGAGCCCCTGTCCAGAGCTCGCCTCTAAATCCCAAAGGGTGTCATAATTTTCTATGCTGGCGCCGTTGCTGTCAGCAGCGGCCAGTTGCTGTTGCACCAGTTGGCTGCAACACGAGTGGGCGCGGGGAAGGAGGCGGCAACAGGAGGCGGGTGAAGCAATGGCCACGGAAATACAAAGTATTGTTGAGATGTTAAGAGCTCGACGTAGATTTTGTCGCCATCCTCTGTAGTTGACATAATTATATTGTAAAATATCGTTGCACATTCCAGCTCTGCTGTGCGTGTGTGTGTGTGTGTGTGAGTAATGATATACGATGTGTGCGTCAGAGCAGCCGCTTTGGTGTTACAGCGCTCGTTCTCTATGGTTCAATTTTTTAATGCTGAGATTTATGATGCGTCGCACTCTAGCATATGTGCATGTCCCTCTCCCCCTCTCTCTCTCTCTCTGCTGCGCTCTCTCGTCATCAAATTATTTTTGATTTACTAAATCAACGGCTCAGCTGGGCATGAGCTTTCGTATCGATTGCACACATATTCAATGCGTCACGCAGTCTGGCAACACTTTAAATGAAATCGCAGTGCGGAAGACACTTGAAATTGATTTGATCCCTGCAGGATTCATTTTAGCGGGTGTTAGAAAAGCAATGGAGTGCAAAGAGTTTCAGCTTATGCATGGATTAGCTGACATGTCTCTGCCTGTGAAATGATTTGATATTTCATATGCTCAGCACTTATTTTTATACCTTATGCAATTAGCATTTAATGTATATTCCATTTGCTGTCTCTCTCTCTCTGTTGCGACGGAAATGAAATACTTTTCGGTGGGTAGGCTAATTGAATGCTGTATTTGCTTGGCTTGGATAATCGGATTACATTAGAGGTAAACTGGCGCCAGAGTGTGTGCGTGAGTGAAACGCTAGAACGAGCCTTTAAAACGCTCGGCTTTCCAGCTAATGAAATACAATAATCGGCAATGGGATTTTATCCTGCGGCTGCAATTTGCCAACTAAATTGCAAAAGCTTGAAATTTGCACATTTCTTTTGTTCTACAGCGGCAGATGAGTGCGTTTCCAGGATGTTCGCTTTGCCAGCCGCGGGCAGCACTAGCTAGAAAAAAAAAAATGAAAATCTGACAAAGGAACAAAAAAATATACAACCAGGCGAAGCATCGAAAATTTGTCATGCGCTGGACTTCTGGGGCTATGTGTATGCTATATGTGTGTCGGGAGTATAATAGGAATAGAAAGAGAAAGAGTGTGTGCGAGAGAGAGAGAGGGGGGCAGGGAAATGGAAAATCTCTTATCTGGGCATAAATTAACTCGCCTGCAGAGAGAGTGCGAGAGAGAGAGATAGATAATTGCCATGGCTATGGCCATGGCCATGAAATCTATGACATATGCAAAATGCACAGCGTGTCGACAACTAATTATTTATGTTAGACTCAGCTTTAAATTCCCTTTGCTCTATGCTCAGTGGCCAAGTTGGCCAGGAGCGCCGTTGCTTCGATTCTTTAGCTTTTGGGCAAAAGCAATGCAATGAAAGCCAGCCAAATCTTTATTGCTCATCGAACTATTCATGAAAATTGTCAATTTGGAATATTCATAGCTTAAGTGGAAATATATTTCATTCTAAAAGCAAGTTAAATGCTTTAGTAATAGTAATAATATAATATAGTTGTAATTGTTGCAGCATCTTCTCGAAAACGCTTCATCTTCTTCTAGAGATAGAGATAGTTTTTGGACTTTATGCTCTGTGTAAAGAGCAGGTATAAGGTTCGGCTCGTTCATATATACGCTGAAAATTTCATGAAGATCGTTTATCATGAAGATGAGCTTAAGCCACGGCAGCAACTGCGCGGTTAGCAGAGCTCGCGCTCATGCGATCGTCAAGAAGAAGAGTATTCCCTGCCAGCATTTTTGATGTTAACAGAGCATAAATGAATCTTTTATGAGCCGCACACTGATCGAAAATAGTCATATTTGCGCTCACTTTCTGATCATAAATGACTCCCCCGTCGGGAGAAAATGGTACCCTAGCCGCGACTCTTCCTGATGAGTCGCTTATGACTCGTCTTTTTAATCATTTATGACTCTTTTTCGAGTCATCATTTAATCATATAAGAGTCTTCCTCGAGTCTTATTTCCAATAATGGGCAATGAAAAAATAATGTTCTTTTTAAATTCATTAAATTTGAATTTTTTATTTGCATATATAATCTTAAACTAATTTTTATATTACAAATGTTGAAATCTAATAGTTATTGTTTTCAGTGAAGCACTTTATTATATAAAACGTCAGAATATTTAGTTTCTCTTTTATGATGTCTTTTATTATATTTGATTTTAATTTCACTTAATTGAATCACAACCAGCCACACGCAAAGATCAGATAAGAAGAGGAAGAAGACACAATAGTGTGCCCGCACATTCATTTAGCTTATATTACCATAATGGGATTTTTGCAACTAACATAACTCAGAGCGCAATAATGAGTTATGTTATTCAACAACAAACTAAGCAAAATAATCAAAAAAGTTAATTCATAAAATATTCAAATTTATACATATGTATGTATATATATACATATATATAGCTTAATTTAATTTAACTTTTACATTACAAAATAAAATAATATGCATATTAATATACAGCTTAAATATTATTTAATTTAGTCGCCTCCGTTTCGCTAACCTATCGTTTGCATGGACAAAATGCTTTTGCAGAATATTGTTAATTTCTTTGTCAGTGCATTTGTATTTTATATGAGTAATATCTAAAAGGAATACAAGGAGAAATGTTAATATATTACACAAGTTTTTATTTTAAGAATACATACTTTTTAGAACCGTCAAAATATAGCACCTTTCCGCACCATCTTTATTATATTAATTGATTTTAAGCACAGCTTGCACTCACAAGGCGAACCTTTACACTTCACGATTGCACCTTTACAAATGACAAAATTTGCACGTTTCGACATGTGCTACCGTTTAGTTAAGATCCGTTCGTTTTTAAAAGAGAACAATCGCGTTTGAATCATTGCAGAGAGCAGAATAAGAATGCATAGCAACATTGCAGTGATCATATTTTAATCACCTGCATGTTCAATTGGCGATAGCTTTACATTTTGTTATTGGTGTTCTCAACCAATCATATTTTGAGCATATGGAAGAGGCATTTATGAGTCTTCCTTCGATCGCGCATGAGATTAATCATTTTTTAATCATCAAGGCGACTCAAAAATGACTCCCCAAGACGACTTCTGTTAAATGTTAATCTAGCAACATCGCTTTTTTACTCAACTCTTGATTCTATTATAGATGTATGTGTTCCCCTCAGTAGTAATTCGCCTGTTCGGAATAAGCCGCCCTGGTTTTCTAAGATGCTTTCTAATTTAAGAAATATTAAATCAAAATATTTTAAAATTTTTAAAAAGTCTGGTTCGGCTGTTGATTGGGCTAAATATTCTATAGCCAAGTCTAACTTTAATATCTTAAATTCTCGCTGTTATGAGAATTATCTTATACGTGTCAAACGCCAGTTTTCTCGGGATCCGAAACAATTTTACACTTTTGTAAATTCTAAGCGTAAATCTTCCGGTTTGGCAACCTCATTTTTCTTTGGTTTAGAAAAATCTTGTGATGATCAAGAGTCTTCTGATCTTTTTGCAAAATTTTTCCAATCAACTTATTCTTCCGTTGATTCAATTAATTACTCAAACACATATTCCTTTTCTGAATCTTATTCAGTTAATATTCCTAAGATTTCAGCAGATTGCTTGGTTGCAGCCATTAGGACACTGAAATCATCGTTCTCTCCTGGTGCTGATAATATTCCAAGTTGTGTGATTAAAGAGTGTAGTGCTGCTCTTTTGTCACCATTATTAAAATTGTTTAATTTGTCTTTGGAGACCTCGGTTTTCCCTTTAAGTTGGAAAGAGTCGTTTATCATTCCGTTATATAAAAAAGGCGGAAGATCTGACATTTCCAATTATAGAGGTATTGCTAAATTATCTGCTATTCCGAAGTTATTTGAAAAAATAATAACCTCATCCTTACAACATTTTTGTAAATCGATTATTCACCCATCGCAACATGGGTTTTTTCAAAATCGATCTACCGCTACGAATCTATTAGAATTTTCTTCCCTAGTAAACGACAGTTTTTCGAATAGAATGCAAACTGATGTTATTTATACTGACTTCAGTAAAGCATTTGATTCAGTTCACCATCACTTGTTAATTTTAAAGCTGGATCGCTTAGGATTTTCCCCTAAACTTTTATCGTGGATTTCATCCTACTTAAAGGATAGAACGCAGAGAGTTTTGCTGAGATCATCAATTTCTAAACTAATCTCTGTTACGTCGGGGGTTCCTCAGGGTAGTCATTTAGGACCTTTGCTCTTTTCTCTTTTTATAAATGACCTGCCAAGTTGTATTTCTCATTCAACTATATTTATGTATGCAGACGATGTAAAACTTTGCCTCTCATATTATAGTCTACTTGAGCATGCACACCTTCAAGATGACCTTAATGCGTTTCAATGCTGGTGTGAGGTTAATCAATTGCACTTAAATTACTCTAAGTGTATGTCTATGACCTTCAGTCGAACTATTCCACACATTGTCGACTATAATATTAATAATATTTCCTTAAAACGCATTTTTACTGTCAAAGATCTTGGCGTTCTTTTTGATACTAAACTTAATTTCAATTTGCATATTTCCGCCATCACAAATGAAGCTAAATGTGTGCTTGGCTTTATTAAACGATGGTCTAAGGAATTTAAAGATCCTTTTATTACGAAGCAGTTATTTATTTCACTTGTTCGCCCTATCTTAGAATATTGTTCAGTTATTTGGTCTCCGCAGTATAAACTGTATCAGGATCGCATTGAATCGGTCCAGAAACAGTTTCTACTCTTTGCTTTAAGGGATATTAATTGGGACAACAATTTGCGTTTACCTTCCTATTATAGTAGGCTTCTACTTATTGACCTGCCATCACTGGTTAATCGTAGGACAATTTTAGGTATTACATTCCTACATAACTTAATCATTGGTAACATTAACTCGCCCAGCTTGTTAATGCGGCTCCATTTTTCTGTTCCTTGCCGAATTACCAGGAACTATCGCCCCTTACAATTACCACAGTGCACCACGGATTATTCATTACATTATGCTTTTCATGTCTTATGTGTTAATTATAATAAATATTATCACGTATTTTCCTCAGAGCTCTCTCTTCCTCTAATAAAATCTTTGCTTTCAGCTCATCTTACTGTAGTTACTCGAAATGCCCTGAGTTGAGTTTGGATGCTGCTGACTTTAATATTTTCTATTCCTATCTTTATTTTCTTTCTTCATCTCTAATTTTGTATTTTTATTAATTTTCCTTTTTCTCACTAATATTTTTTTATTTTAAAAATTATTATAAATTGTTAGGTTAATATCATGCCAGAGAACCTATAATTCTAATTTAAGTTTTCAATTAACACATTCTATTTTTCTTAGTTTCAATAGTATCACTGACCATTTTTGGCTGTGAATTGGGGCATAGCTGGCCGGTCTGGTAAATAAAACACCTCCATCGGGTTGGTGATACTATTGTTATTTTAACGTTTTGTACTTCTGGTTAGGCTTTATGTTTATATAATTTTAATTTTAATTTTCTTTAGTTTGACTCACGAATTGTCAACATATTACAAATAAAAATAAAAAAAAATAAAAAATAAAACAGTCTTCCAAATGCTTGCTGGGCTAGTTAGGGTATCTCGTAGTCGAGCTGTCTCGACTAGAGCCTTCTTACTTGTTTTTATTTGTTTCAAGAAAACCTCAGCAATAATAATAATAATAATAATATAATATTACCCAATGCTCGCTTGTAGTTTACTTGAAGATAATCTGAGCTTGAGATCGAGAATGTATCTTAACGGATGAGAACGAGTTGAATAATGTCTAATAACTTGTACAAGCTTGTGCATTAAATGTTTTTAATATTCATATTTAATCATTATTATTTTAAATTTTCATCTTCTTCCAATTTACAGTTGCTTAACCACCTCTTGCATATCGTAAAAGCATATTCATAAAAGCTAGCATACTTTTCTGAGTCTCTTAAGCAACGGCAAAGATATTTTTCTCCCATTTTTCTTTATTTTTTTTTTTTATTAATTTTTTATTTTTGTATGTATTTTTAAATTTTTTTTTAGATTTGTGACTTTCTTGCATTACTCAGCTTAAGCTAAAAAGAAATTATTTAAATATATTTTTCATGGAGTTTGACAGGCTGGCTTTTTTTAAACTTGCTAAAAATACTATATACTTAAAATTAAAAGCTATATAATCTAAATATCAAATAATAATATTATTTAAAATTGCACAGCAGCAAAAGCAAGCTGAAATATGCTTGCAGTCTGCATCTTTAGCCGCATAAAAATATTTTAGCCGGGCAACTGCTAATTGCATATAGCTCGCATGCGCTCATGAATACTTTAGACAAATACATATACATACGTACGTATGTGTGTATGTGTATAGCTATGATATAGTTGTGGACTTTGTTTTTAATTTGCTTTTTTCTTTGCACCTGAGCTGTGAGCTCGTGCTGCTCCTGCTGCTCGTCCTGATCCTGGCCCAAGGAAATATGAATAATTTATTGTTGTTATTGTTTTTGTGGTTTGGCTGCGACTGCAGTGCTGCTCCAGCAGCAGCAGCAGCAGCAACAACAACAACAACCAAGAGCAACCACAACAAAGCGAATTGCAACCAAAAAAAGTTTTTCTTGCCCGCCTTTTGTGCATTCGGCCTTTGGGTCAACTAATTTATGCGGCCAGCTTGTTTGTTTGCTTGATGTTCTCGTTGTTGTTTGTTTGCTTGTTTGTTGGCCAGAAATACTTGATAATTGCTTAAATCGTACTTGCTCCACAAACAGCAAAAAGCATGAACAAATTAAATATGAATGAATCGCCAATTACTGCGAATTGCTTCTGATTGACAAGCGGAAATGCATTTTCAATCCAATATAAATACTAAATAGGAATCCATTTAAATGCAAATCGATTTACAGACTTTAAATTAAATCAGTTCCTGCTTAATAGATGCAAATTAATGTCAACATCGATGCTGACAAATCAAATAAAGCTTGAGCTATCAATTTGAAATTAAAGTGAAGTTTTCAGCATTTACCATGCAGTCGAGGCTCATTGTAAGTGCATTGCAAAATCCGCTTAAAGTCTTGCCATGCAATTGATGTTCATTCACAAATTTAGTTAAGCTACATTGTCTCGAAGCCAAGGACTTGCCATGCACTTGACATTCATTGCAAGTGCAGTTTAGTGAATTCTGAATGTCAAGAAATTTAAATTGAAAATTCAAAATTACGTTAATAGCCTAAGCATGCAGCTGCAGTTCGTGGCAAGTGCATGGTAGTTGCAATTTAGTGGATTCCAAATGTCTGGCATACGAGTCTGCTCTACATAAACATGCTCAGCATAAGGCAGGCGTTTTGAAGACTCGTTTAAGTGCGCAGCAGGAGCGCAAATACGAAACTAACAGACGGACCTGACAGCTCTCATGAAATATGTACCAGCTGGGAGAGAAACAGAAACGCATACATACGCATACGCATACGCATACGCATACGCATACGCACTTCAGATTTTATAAGAACTAGAAACGGCGCTGGCAACTCTTTAGCTGTAACTTTTTTACACCGGCTCGCAGAGGAAATGGATTCGTGCTCGGATCGGGCCCCGAGTCGCAACATGTGAATAATTTATGTAACAATTGCGACACTTCTTTTTTTTTTTCTTCAAATAAAGTGAAAGAGAGTGGGAGAGAGTGAGAGAGAGAGAGAGGAAGGGGTTGGGGAAAGTGTGGACCTAGCGACTACAAGTTTAATGGCATTGTTGCTCGGTTTTTAGCCATGGCCCTGGCGCCGGCCCAGGCGTGTCGTAAAAGCAAATAGAGCGAGTGGAAGACAGTGAATGCAGGACGACGGCAATGGCAACGGTATTGGCAACGGAACGCCTGACACTCGGGCACTCCGGCACCCAGCACTCCGGCACTCCGGCAGATGCAGCCACTCCGCACCACACTGACAGACAGCGCTTTGGCGACCCGTCTAACTGAATGAAATATGGCTGCCTAATAAAAATTGTATGAAATAAAAGTGATGACTTTCACTTTTGCTTTCGCACTGCCAGTTCGCCATTGGCTTAGGCCCCATCCACTGCCTCTGGCCGGGCCACCCATTGCTTCGCTGCGGGGCATACGTAAAGCGATACCTCCCAAACTTAACACACACACATACACACACACACAGAGCTTCACATGTGTGCGTTTGCATCTGCTTACACTTGTTGCGCATCACTAAACACATTCTCCCAAGTTGCTTCGAGGCGGGTGAAGGTTCACCAAGCCAAATTGAATCTTGAATTTACCCACCTTTTGTATACCCAAAAATGTCGGAAACTATGGCAAGTTAAAGTTAAACTAGGCATGGAGCAGACGTAATACGCGTGCTAAATATGATTCGTAAAAATTGTGAAGCAGGCTTAAAGCGAGGAGTAGCAAATGAAATGGAAAATGGGAAATGGAGAATGTTTCTACAACATTATCTTGACTCTCGGAATGTTCTCAAGGAGTTTTTAAATAACCATGAGAAGGTGCATGAAGTGGGTAGTATAGATTTATGTAACCGATTAGAAGAGTCATATTTAAAGCGCGCAAACATCTGTTCACCTGTAATCATTGGCTGCATATAAATGTCTCTCACTCGCACTCGCACTCGCAACTCAGAGAACAAAGCTCGTCATTAGCTATTGGTTCTTTCTTAAAGTCTGTAAATCAGTGCCTTTCGCTCACACTTTGAGAAGAGATTCAAATCAATGCCTTTCACTCGTAGTATGAGAAGAGATTCAGAGAGCAAACAAATGCAACGGTTCTGCAACGAGCTCGTTTGCGATCGGTCGCATTCGTTTGTTTTTGCTTATTGCTGTGCTCTCGCTTGTATGTACATATGTGTTAGTGTGTAAGCGAGAGTTGCGTTCGCGAATTGATTGGGTAGCTGCATGTGTATGTGTTTGTGTGTGTGTATGTGAAGACCATTTGCATAGATTCTTTTTGCTACCTGCTCGCACAGTAAATGCCTCACTATGCGAGCGCCAATCGTGTCGCCCCCTAATCGACGTTCGTTAGAAGAGCGTCGCACGAGCAGTTCAACTCACGCTCAAAAAAACGAAGATTATTGGTCAGAGCGAGAGCGACAGAGCATTTACTTTTCGGTTGATCTCGTAAACTGAGCGTGAAGCTGTTCAAGCTGTGAGCTATGCTTATTTTATAAATTGTAACATATTTTTAAAAATATTTCTTTCTACTTAAACTTTTTCTCCTTTTGTCCTTCTTCTTTTTCCTCATTAGAAGCGTGCTTATTATGCACTTGTACATATGTGAATGCTTTCATGTGTAATGGAGTCCATCATATTACGCTGATTGCATCCCCAAGGATTGTGCATAGGAGCTGGTCAGCCAATTAGAGCAATAAGTGGAGTAGTACACACACATACTCTCTCTCTCTCTCTCTCTCTCTCTCTCTCTCTCCCTCTGTCTCTCTCTTACTTGCTTATTCATAGATGTGCATATGCAGAGAGTAACTTATTAAAAGTCGCTTGGGTTCGCGATGCCGCAACTTAATTAAATGCATCCATTGGCGGCGTGCGGCGTGAAGCGGCATCCGGCATGCGGCATGCGGTATGCGGCATGTGGCATGCGGCATGCGGCAAGCAGCGTGTGCAATGTTTTCGCTTAAGCGGCCAGCAAGCTAAACAACATGGCTAACAAGGCACAGCATAGACAACAGCAATAACAACAGCAATGCAAACAAACTCTCTCATCTGGAGACGTCTGCCGCTTGGCCACAAAACACTCGTTGCATGCCGCATGCCTTCTGAAAGGGGTGGCGTAGGCTCACAGCACTTTGGGCCCGTCTTTAATAGAGTTGCATTTTTATATACCCTAAGGGAAAGTCGAACAAAACAAATGCCGTTAAACAGCAATGTTATATCGCAAGTCAAGTCCGACTGTCATCTGCACTAAAGTTACGTTAGCTTAGCCCGGAGATTCGATAAGCCATGAGTATAAATTATTTATAGCTTCTATATATCCATGTCGTCTAGGGTATAAACTCTTCGATAATCCACAGTCAATGTTCTAGCATTTTATTTTTTTCAACTAGCCCGCACGAAAGTTGCTCTGTTGCTGCATTTTTTTCTTATGCCCTGCAGCGCACTTAAAGAGGGGCATATTGGTTTTATTAGATTGCTACATATATCTTCTATATATGTGCTTGATCAGGTTCGTCGAGCAGCCTAGCATGGGCTGAGAAATTGCACAAAATTTCATTCTTCTAGCTACCTTCAAATGTATCGATAACTTTTCGATTAACACAGAATCAGTACTTATCGATTATAATAAGTGCATAAATAAATGTTAAATATTTCACTTTACTTCTTTTTTATTCCCTTCATACATTGGCTTTAAAAAACGTGGTATCTCGCAGTCGTTCACTCTCGCTTAGCGCCGACTAGCTGTTATAGTTTTTCTGGCTTTTCTTTTTGTTACTGTTGTTGTATGCAATAAATTGCGGCACTTGAACAAAGTTAATAAAGTCACAAATAGTTTAAATATTTATTTACGGTTTTTCGGTTTGCCCAACAATGTTGCGCTCTTTGTTGTGCTAAGTACAGAGCTGGTTGCGGGTTTGCTATTGCTGTTATTGTTGCTATTGCTGTTGCTGTTGCTGTTATTGTTGTTCGCTTACGTGACATGGTGACGACTAGGTCGCAAAGTGGCAAATGGCAAACGGCTAAAGCTAAAGCTGCTCTCGCAGCCAGGCGCTAAAAATGGGCGTCGAAGGCGTGCCAAGGCTTAAAGCTGCAGAGTTACTGGCAACGGCTACAGCCACAATGACATTACAACATAATCAACACTTAAGTCTAGCATTTCGAGGACTACATACACGCAGTCAGGCAAGCATACATGTCTGCATAGTGAATATGCCATGGATATGGCCTGGAAATGCTTTCAGCATATGCAAACATTCATGGTTTTTCCTTTTTATGTGAGCCATTGAAGTAGTAGTGGAAGTAGCATAAGTAATGTTAACATTGCGTAGCTAACATATGCTGTTAATGCAGAGCTAACAGATTTTACTATGACTATCTTTTGGTTAACATTTTTAAAGTATATCAGACAGAAGTAAAAGCTCATTGATGGGTTATCAGTTTAACATTATGTTAAAGAGCTGTCAATTTAATGTAAAAACTTATTTTGCTACTCAGCATGCTCTTGGAAAGACTTTAACTGATCAATACATCTGATGCAGCCATTCATACTATTTATGAGAAATTTAAAGAGTTGAGAGACTAATTCCAGTAATAACATTGTGCAGCTAACATATGCTGTTAACAACGCTGTTAATGTAGAGCTAACCATTTTTACTATGACTATGTTTCTGTTAACATTTGTAGAGTTTATTGGACAGAGGTATAAGCTCATTGATGCATTATGTACATCATATTAACATTATGTTAAAGAGCTGTCAATATGATGTAACCAAGCTCTTGGAAAGAGTCTAACTGATCCATTTATCACATACATTATATTTGAGAAACTGAAATAGTAGCGGGAATAGCATTACTAATATTAACATTGTGGAGTTAACATATGCTGTTAACAGCGCAGTTTATGTAGAGCTAACAGTTTTACTATGACTATGTTTATGTTAACATTTGTAGAGTTTATCGGAAGAGGTATAAGCGCATTGATGAATTATATGAGTCATATTAACATTATGTTAAAGAGCTGTCAATATGATGTAACGAAGCTCTTGGAAACCATTTATCAAATACATTACATTTAAAAAACTGAAATAGTAGCGGAAGTAGCATTAGTAATGTTAACATTGTGCAGTTAACATAATGCTGTTAACAGCGCAGTTTATGTAGAGCTAACAGCTCGCATTGTATCTATAGCCCCATTAAAGTTCATAGAAACTATCAGACATATACTACAGCCCAATGAATTGCCCACTTTAACATAATGTTAAAGTACTGTTAAGTACTGTGCAGCAGCTAGAGGCTATTATAATATATTATTTATTATATTAACATTTTTATTATAATCTTTGCGACATTTACTCTATTCTAAACGTCCCTTCTATGCGCTTCTCATGAATACACGCAACCAATTAAACTCTTACAATACTTGAGTTTCCGTCGCTTATTATAAAATGCTGCTTAATGAACTTGCAAGGCAGACAGCATGAGAGACATTCGTGTTAAATAATTGCGAGGCTGTCGCAAATGCTTCGGGTTCGGGCCGAGAATTAATAAAACCAAATCCTGCATGTGCGTAAAGTGACAAATGTTGGGCCGAAAGCCTTCACTGCTGTCGCTGTCGCTGTCGCTGTCGCAGTCAAGGCCCAAGTTGAAGTAAAGCCACGATAACGATAACCGCACGTGCCCCGGCCAAGCGGCCGCAACTCGCGCTCCCTCTGCCTACTCACATATGTTATGGCCTGGCCACGCCTCAATCAAATGCTAAGTTGCCACAATAAATGTAGGAAAAGACAGAAATATGGCAAAAGTGGTGAAAGTTTATTGCCAGCTCGACTGCTCCACAGCTCCACAGCTCCACTTGTCCCGCTGCTCCACTGCTCCACTGTTTGGCTGACGCTGACTTCTGCCAGCTGGCAGCTGGCGGCTGGCGGCAGCAGTCAAAATCTTTGGCATCCAAAATCTGGCCCCGTTTGCCGCGGCGTTAGCTAATGCATGGGCCAAGATGCTGATGCGTTTGGCCAGGACGGCGCTGCCGTTGGGCGTTGGGCGTTGGGGCGGGGCTGCCTAGCAAACAAGTTGCTACATACATGCGATTTATTTTTGATTGATATTTGCGTAACTGTCAACCTCGGTGATTGATTGAAGGCTGGCTCTGCCTCCCATACACACGCACACACACACAGGCACTCTATCTCTCTCTCGCTCTGGCATCTCTATGGGCAACGTTTGCGCACTTTTTTTTTCTGTGGCGCTGGCTTAGGCAACGTGTCTCCTGCCTGCCCAACTTCCCACCCACTTAACACGTGCCCCGCGCGTCTGTACTGAGCGTTTTGAATAATGCGTAATACGGAATATATAAATGGCTCTCTCTCTGTGTGTGAGAGAGAGAGAGGCAGAGTGAGCGAGCGCGTGTGCTTGACAGACGATTTGCATTTTGTTTTTGGAAATCGGCCGATGACTTTTGCGCTTTGTCATGAAGTACATACAAAGGACAATATATAGATATATATATGTGTGTATCTGCATAACATAGCTCTCGACTGCACGAGTACAGATATGAAACGATATATTTGATTTATGCGTCGCATTGTGTGTACCTGAGGTAGATCTCAAGCAGTTACACATGGCAAAGGATCTGTAAATTAATCTTGTTTATAGATGGATGCGAGCTGCGTTAAGCAACTCTTCGATTGAGCAAAAAAATGATAGAGAGAGAGAGAGAGAGAGGGTGGGGGGAAGGGAGACGAAGAGAGCGTGCGAGCGTGAGACAACTTAATTACTAATGCAATAATTATTTGGCCAAGGGCCATTCAAAGTGAGGGCTAGCTCTGAGCACATCATCCTCCCTCCCCCCACTCCCCACTCCCCCTCGCTCCACGTGGCCAGCTCTATAAATTCGTTGTCGTTAGTCGCCTGCGGCTTTCACTCGATGTCCTTGCGATTTATCTTTTTAAGCCAAAAACATTATTTTCTTTATCGTTCACATTGCCGGCAAATCTGCACAATTAACACACTTTATGTGGCCCAATGGCCAGGGCGGTGCGGGGCGTGGCTGGGCGTGCCCAAAAAGTGAGCAAATAGCAAATGTTTTTCTTTTTTTCTCTTTGGCCAGCCAAAATCTCAGCGGCTCATAGGCGCTGGGACAATGCGACAGCTGATGAAGAAGTCAATGCCAGGGATAATTATGCTGATGAACTTGACGAGCAGCTAGGCTGTGCAAGGAAGGGAGAGGGAGGCTTGGCAGGTCCAAGTAGACGAGAGCAGACGACCAATGCTGGAGCTGGAGCCAGTGACGCATTGCCTCATTAACGCAAAGCCCACGCGCTTATTTTTCACACAGAGTTCGGTTGAGCTTGAATTGGAGTTGGAGCTTGGCGCTTGGGTTTCTCTTTGGGGCCTTTTGCCTTGGGTCTAGGCACAATTGGCACGCATGTCCCATGAAACCAAAAATTGTCTTTTTAATTTGAACGCAGGGGGGGGGGGGCGGTGGTGGTCAGCTGGGTGTGGGTGTGGGTGTGGCATGAAGTGACCTTGTTAAGCCGACTTCAGTTTTTAATTGTGCGCACAGCTTCTACTATTTGCCAGTCACAAATAATAATTGATAAGAGAAAAAATGCCAGCAAACATAAATTGTGCGCCTCAAGTCAAAGTCCACCTGCTTCGACCCACTTCCAGCTGGAGCTGCCACTACCAGCCCCCTGCGCAGCACTCGCACTCCAACTCCCAATCCAGTTCCCACTCCCACCACAACGGCTGCAGCCAGCAGGCAAGTGCAATCAATCACGTAAAATTTAATTAAAAATTGTGTTTTTTTTTTCTCAATTCATTTTGTTTTCTCTCTTGTTTTCTCTCTTTGCCAGTTTTAACTTTGACTCTGATTAGATTTCAGTGCTTAAAGGCGCGTCTATGGGGAAACCTAATAGAATCTTCGATTTTCTTTGGAACTGCGATTTCCGCTTTGATGTTTCGCATTCATTTATTATATTTTCAATCCAAGCGAAACCTAAAAATATCCAAAAGCTGCTAAAAATAACATTTAAATTCTATATTTACGCTTATCAACATTATTCACAGCACAATTTAATGCTTGTGAGCAATGAGCACTTTCAGCATCAATCTTTCACTCTCGGCAATCGCAATTGAAGGGAATTATCAGGAATTAAGACTGCAATTGAATAGCATCAAGTGAAAGTCCTCGGCTGGCGTTTTCACTTCCGTTGAATTTTGTGCGTGTGTGGATTGTGGTTCTACGAACCTGGCAGGGTGCTCTGTGGCTGCTTTGTGCACTAAGTTTGGTACTTAGCCGATACCTGGAAGCAGCGACTGGTGTTTGTTCACAGATGATCATTACAATCGTCCTTGAGTACGTCAAGGTGAGAGCGAAGCTCATGGCATGGAGTTCAAATTTCAAGAGCTTGACTCACATTAGTACTAGGGCAAATGATGTATATATTGAATTACCTACATAAATATATAAAATATAATGCCATTTAAAATCGTTGTTATTATTAATTATTATTCAAATTTAATAAAAATGTCTACATATTTATATGAATATAAATATTGGACTCTACAATTTTACAGTTCTTCAACTGCAGCCTACGCTGAGTTCAGCCAATAAGAAATTCCCTGTGTGCAATTATTTACAGTAATTCCCATTCGCTTCGATTCGCCCATTGGCAATCAGAAGAAGCCTCTCTTAGTAGCTTCATTAGCTATCTCGCTCACACTCAGCAACAGACGCAGCTATGCTCAGCCATAGCGCTACCTTTGTCTCACTCTCACACACACACTCTCAGTAACAGAGCAGACATAACATAAATAAGAAGCATTTAACTGAGACGCAAACTCATTCGGATAATAATCTGCCTGACATAAATACTGCTGCAGCAGTGGGAACCAATCAGGAATTGGGAAACTTAGACTCTGCTATTAAGTGCAATATAATATGACGCGATGCTGTGTAATTAATGGCAGACTGTCTATATGTATATATTATTTCTATACATACATACGCGAGCTGAATTGCAGCTTTAAACATTTTAATGCGTTGCTGCATGATGCCAAACCAGAGTGGTATGAGCTGCACTTTGATATTCATTAAAAATTATGAAGCATGTGCCGCCATATCATATATAATTGCAGATATACAGACATTTATATATAATTGTAAAATTTTTTGATTACAAACTTTTCTCGCATCGTTTTACGCTGGGTCTACTGAGTCCCACGCCCGCTTGTCTGGCGTCTGGTTGTCATTATGTCAAATGTTGCTCAAGCAGCGAAACAATTTTTGCTCAATTTGATTTTTTATTTTTTTTTTGCTTTGTTTTTAATTTGACAGCTGCGACATTTAATTGCTGACAGCATCAGGAGACGTCTGGGTCACTGAGGTGGTCACGGGGGCGGGGCGCTGCGGGCGCTTGCCAAATGGCAATAAATTGCAACAAGCGCTGCTAAGTGTGCTACGATTGTTGCCCTGCCACAGCGATGCACTTCTCCTATGCACATAAATCATAAAAGTGTGCGAGTGTGTGTGTGTGTGTGTGTGTCTGTCTGTGTGTGTTCACTAGATATGCATGTTTGGGGGATTGCCATCAGTCAAAGATGTTTAAGTGTTTCTCTATGTTAATGACGCTGCCAGGCGGTGTATCTCTCTCTCTCTCTCTCTCCCTCCCTCTGTCTGTGTCTGTGTGTCAACTAGTATTGCCCGAGTATGCAACCTGTTATTGCACTGAGCGCACACATACACACACATTTATATATATATACGCGCTGACACCCACGAACAGTCACTTGAAGCCAGGCAAGAGACCCAAAGGAATTTTCGAGGGCCATTTACATCTATAAGTGCAGCAGCTCACTCCGTGTGTTTGTGTCCGTGTGTGTTGGTGTATGTGTGTGTGTGCCAGCTTTGTGCCTGGCCAGCACATTTATCACACATTGTGCTGCCATTTACGCAGTTTGCCATTTACCAGTATTACAATGACATTTACTTTGCTGCATTGCCATACCTACAATACACACACACACACACACACTCATAATCCATGCGATCCCCTTGATAGACGATATAAATACACTGAAAGACAGCGCTGTGAGCAGTGCAACATCTGGCAACGCCAACACATTGCCACACAATACATGCTTTCTTAATAAGTGTATCTCACTCGCACTCTGTGATCAAACTCAGAGAGCAAAAGTATGCAACGGTTCTTCAACGAGTTCGTTAACGATCGGCTCGCCCTCGTTTGTTTTTGGTGTGCTGCGCTCTGGCTGTTACACGAAGCAAAAAGTCATCAATGTATGTATTGGTGTGTAAGCGTGGGTGCATGTGTGAATGAGAAAAGACCATTTGCATAGATTCTTTTTGTTACCTGCTCGCACAGCGAGGCTCAGTAAGTGCCTCACTATGCGAGCGCCAATCGTGTCGTCGCCTAATCGACGTTCGTTAGAAGAGCGTCACTCGAATAGTTCAACTCGCGCTGAAACGAAAGCAAAAACGAAAAGAATCGAAGCCCATTGGTCAGACCGTGAGCGAGTGAGTATTTCGCGCTCTGTGTGCGTAAATAATAAAACGATTAACTGCTATTTGCAAGCACTGGTATATATGCATATACATATGTATGTATAATTCTTTGAGCATCTTTTGCCATCAAGTTGCAGCTAATTTGTTTTTAAATTTGTTATTTAAACTTTTAACAAATTTTATACCAAATTACATAATATTTTCCTTTACTCATGCTAGGGCACTTCTCTTGACCTATGTTGGTTTTTTTGCGCACAATTGTTAAAAATTGTTGTTGATTTGTCACAGTGTATAAAAAGTTCTGCAGTTAGTCGCATCAACCAAATCGCACAACTACACACACACACACAAATACAAAGAGAGAGCGTTAGAGAGAGAAACACATAGACAAATGCAAACTAGCCTCAGAGCCAGATCAATTTCGCCAGCCTCGCTTAAAATGTTGGCAGTGCTCGAAAACAGCTTAAGCTGCATGGGCATTGCAGGCAATCGGCTGCTGGGTCGTTCGGGTCGTTCTATCAGTGGATGCGGCCTACTTAACACCAGAGCTGCACTCACACACACACACACACACACACAGGGCGACATCTTGCGGCTAGAACTGCCAACTGGCAAATGCTTTTCGTATTGTTTTTGCCTTTTGTGGTATTATTTTATTATCGCATAGTGCCGCTTGCCAAAACTGTTGGCGGGTGGTTGGGTGGATGGGTGGGTGGGTGGTTGGGTGGTTGGGTGAATGGGTCTGTGGCAGTACTTGACGATGGCTAAGCAGCCGTCGCCATAGACAACATCATTATTGTCACACTTAACTGCGCCATTCTGAAGTGCAACTGCAGCTTGTCGACTTGTTGAAGTGTCGAATGCAAAATGCCAACGGCGAGCAGTCATGGCCCGGATGCAGGGGCTGCGAGCACTAGATGGCTTACGATGCGCTACGGGAGAGGAGGCTAGAGCGGAGGAGCAGGACTGCTTTACAACTCAAGTTTCCATTCGGTTTGGCGGTTCTAAAACAGATGCGGGCATGCCCGATTCCGGCTGCCAGTGCGCTGGCTGTAAATGACTTAAGTGTCTGGCATTTATCTAGACTGAAATGTCTTTTTCAGGCGGCCGGCAGCGGCGTCGCTGACATTGTCCTGCTTGCCGCACCTGTGCGCGGTTGGCCAAAATGGGGGGCGTGGTCGTGGGGGCTGTGGGTTGAGGGGGGCGAGTGGCGAGTGGCGCATCTGTTGTGGGTTAGCGATTTGCTTTGCTGCCGTTGCTGGCACATCAAAGTTTTTGCGCAAAACTTTTTACATCAAATTCATTTGGTCGCTTTTGTGGTGTAAGTGAATCCCAATTGAATGCCAAATGACTTTTCAACTTTGCAGCAAGCACGAAAAAAAAAATATATAAAAAATAAAATATCATCAAAATAATAACAAAGAAAACTAGACGTATATACGGGCGTAGCCATACAATAAAGAAAGAAATGCATGAATGCTGAGAAAGGCAAAACCGACCAAGCAATTCCCTAATTAGAGTTTACAGCTAATTGTGGCCAAGCATTTAGCTAATATGAGTAATTTAACGCAGAGAATGAACGAGAGAGAGAGAGAGAGAGAGAGAGAGCGTGCATGATTGTGTCTTGCTCTCATTATATAGTGATGATAGCTGATTGATATGATATTGATATGAATATTATATTGGCAAGAAAATTGTTAATGATACTCTCCATCTATCTAGTTGTGTGATCCAAGCGAGATATTAGAGTAGAAAGATGCTCCGGTGCTTCCTACTAAATAAATTAAAAAAAAAATCTTTCTCACTCTCTCTTTCTTCACAAATCTATCTCCCTCTCAATTTATTTTCTCGTCTCTCTCTCTCTCTCCCTCTCTCTGTCTTTCTTATACTCACTATCTCTCCCTCACTGCTCACACACTCTATCTTTTCCTCTTTCTTTCTTTCTCTATCAATCTTTATCGCTTTCTCTATCTGTATATTTCTCTCCCCCTCTCTCTCTCTCTCGGTCTAGCTTTCTCTTTTTCTCTTTCTCTCACACTCCTCTCTAGCATCCTCTTTCCATCTCTTTCTCTTTCTTTATTTGTCTATCAATCTTCTCTTGCTCTCGATTTCTCCAGTTCAAAATTTATCTTTTTCTCTCTTTTTTAGTCACTCTCTCTGTCTCTCACTCTCTCTGTCTTTCTTTTACTCAATATCTCTCCCTCACTGCTCACACGCTCTCTCTCTCTCTCTCTGCCTCTTTCTGTCTTTCTCTATCAATCTTCCTCGCTTTCTCTAGTTCTATATTTCTCTCTCTCTTTTACACTCTCTCTCTCTCCTATCTCTCTGTCTCTTTCTGTCTTTCTCTATCAATCTTCCTCGCTTTCTCAAGCTGTATATTTATCTCTTTTTCACACTCCTCTCTAGCATCCTCTTTCCATCTCGTTCTCTTTCTTTCTTTCTCTATCAATCTTCATCTTTTTCTCTATCGCTTTCGCTCTCTCTCGCTCTTGCTTTCTCTAGTTCTATATTTCTCTCTCTCTCTCTCTCTATCACTCTCTGCCTCTCATTCTCACACACATGCTGAGTTCGCTTCATTTTCTCAAGAAACACTAAAAAAAACAGTCTGACAAGAACCTGCTCTGAGAATCGCATAGAACGGCTTAAAATAATAATATATTATAATAATATATTATTATAATTTAGAATACATATTATATACACATTATTTGTTTAGCTTCAAAATATATAAATATGAGATTCACATAGAAGAGCTCTAAATAAGCACATGTCCGTCTCTCAATATAAATGTGAGATTCACATAGAAGAGCTCTGCAGGCACATGGTAGTATATCCATGCATAATTATTTATTTCGTTGCTCATAGCCTGTTAGAGAGTCGAAAGAAAACACTCCACATTTACCGAATTCAAAAATTGAACTGTTTATTTCTTAAAATCCTAGTGCTTATATACCTTAAAATTACTTCCAGGCACTGGAAGGCGATAATTAATTCCATGCACACAAGTGCACAGATGTTTGTCAAGTGTCCCTTTTCGATCGCTAAGCCGTTCTCACGGCTCACGTTACATTTTTATTACTTGCTGCGTTGGTCGCTGCAACTAAGGGATGACATGTTTATTACTTGGCTTCAGATAACGCGCAGGTTATCGACTATTGCCTATTTTTTAATATGTTTATTTATGAGGCATGTTCATGCTTGAACATAGCCAATGGCCCCCCGTTTGGCCAGCTAGTGTATTAATATGTGCTCGAAATATAAATTCTATGGAAATTGCATAATTCTTTTGTGCTACACTTTGGGCTATAGAAATTTGCTGCTGAGCCGCTTATTGTAAGAGGTTTCTTGTTTTTTCTTGTGGCTTTTAAATATCTTTGTCAGCTGGCAACGAATGCGAATGTGAATTTAAATTCCAAATGAATGAGCTGGCTTTTTCCAAGTCGGGGTCGGGGCACGCTACGATTGCAGAAAAGTTGCCAATAGAAATGAAACTTTAGTTGTTCTGAGCTAGTGAGCTGTCCACTGTCCGTTGTCCACTGTCCGTTGTCCGCCTCTTCAGTTCTTAACAGTGCTTAATGTTTTGGCACACAATTTAAAGTATGTCCTTTGTGCTACTTACACGTTTGGGTCCCTTGTGGAGCGAGAACAAGTGTGCGACATGGCGCTAGGGCAAGATTTATTTAGCTTTTGCTTGGCCTCTGCTCATTAATGTGGTTGCTCTGGCTCTTGTTCTATATCTTCTTCTTCTTCTTCTACTTCTTCTTCTGCTGTTATTTGTGTGTTGGCACAGCCTGCCATTTTCCAAATAATTACACATTTACATTTTCATAGACAATTTCGGCGCAATCATGAAATCAACTTCATTTCACTTTCTACTTTCTACTACTCGTAAATAAAGTCAACACGACGGGGCCACCCCGTTCCCCGTGCAGCAGCGGAAACGGAAGTCAATGCTGCCGTTGTCCGTGTATTGGTACAGGGATCTTGAAGCCGTACTCTGTGCTTCCACGTGAATGTCGCTGTCAATGCCTGCCTGCGAGCTCTCGACTATTTCGGCCATTGTGGCCGCTTTATCTGGGCAGCGTTTGCCGTTGATGTTGATGGCTATCTTTAAAAAGCCATAAATCATTTGCTACACACAGAGACTCGTGTACTCTCTCTCCCTCACTCTCTCTCCCCCTCTCTCTTTGACTCTCTTTGTGTATTGGACATTTGGTCTAGGCTCTCATCCGGTCGCTGTAATTAATCATGGGCCAAGGCACTGACTTAATTTTTCTTTTGATGCCCTGTACTCATTAAAAATTGCTGAAGAGGGTATAATTGCTCTGTCGAAATGTAGGCAATGGGCAACAGGAAATGACGCAGCCCAAAGCAGCCACAATGTGGGCTGTGATAGACAAGGGAGAGAGAGAGAGAGAGAGTGAGTGAGAGAGGGAGAGCATTCAGAGTCTTTGCTGGCAACTTTGACTCTTCTTTCGCACAGGGTATTTGCCAGTCGTGCAAGCGTGCTCTCTGCTGCTTTTGCATATTACTTGGCATTTATTTTGCTCGCATGTCTCAAACGCGTCGCAACCTTGGCAAAGCAGATCAAGGCGAACCTTGAACAAAATCAATATACTCCATGCGCTGCTTAGGCGAGTATTAGCATAAAGAAAAAGGGAAACTATAGTCTCTTGGCTTAGCGCATATTAGCAGCATGCAATAAGCACAAATTGCGCATACGCCGAGTGAAATATTTTTGTTTGCATCAATTTAGTGAGAGCAAAGAATTTAAGGAATTTGCAAGAAATATGTGAAAAAAAATAACTACGAGATACTCTCGACTACGAAATACCCTAAACTCCCCAAAAAAGAAACTAATACTCTTCTTCTTTACGCACGTATAAGCGGTGGCTTGGGCGTGGCTTGGGCTGAAGCTTGGACGCTTATAACTCCATTTCTAGATGGACAAACTTCATGAAATTTTCAGAGCAGATTAATAGTCCCTAAATATATCTATTTGTCAAATTGCAAGTCTCTAGCATTTGAAATGCGTTTTTGAAAATTTGAAATTGTGGGCGAAGGGGCGTGGCATCCAAAATCTGAAAATTACATAAACTGCGTAGGCATAATATCTATCCAAATATACAAATTTGAAGTCTCTAGCTAAAACGGTGTAGAAGTTATGCTCAAAAAACGTAAAAACTGAAAACGAATTTTCGATTATTTATCGATAATTTGGAAATGGGTTGAGTTATCGAAAAAAAACAAAACAAACTCGTACTCGCGTAACTAACATACGCGTGTTTAGCTCTCTAGCTCTTGGAGTTTCCGAAATCTAGACGTTTATACGAACGGACAGGCGGACGGATAGACAGACGGACGGACAGACGGAAAGGCGGACAGGCGGACGGATGGACAGCCGTCGGACGGACAGACGGGCAGATGGGCATGTCTCAATCAACTTAATTTTTTATGCTGATCAAGACTATATATACTTTGTGGGGTCTGCCACGCCTCCTTCTGCCTGTTGCATACATTTTCACAAAACCAATATACCCTGAATTCGCATTTTTAATGGGTATAAAAATGAAAAATTGAAAGAAAAAAAGAGAACAATGTGAAAACCAGACAAAATATTCCCTTTTGACAGGAAACGAATATTTTATTTATTAACTCGAGCAGCTGCTCTCAGCTCTGCTGGCGGCGTTGCAATATTGCAATTGCTAAAGTTTGGCTATCAAATAAAAATTCCAGTTAGCTTGGAGACGTGGCTCAAAGGAGACTTTAAGCATTGTTAGACGGGCCAGGCTTTGGCTATTGACTGCATGCAACGCACATTTATTGGCATAAATTCGGCCATCCAATGTCTTGGAGGCATGTCCGTAACATATTTGCGTTTGACCAGGCCAAAGGACAAGGATTTTCATTAGTTTTTGTCTTTGACTTTATGTTAATTGCTTTTAATTGTGAAGAGAATATGAAGGAGGCGAGCTGCCGCTGCTGCTGTTGCGTTCAAGCTAAATTGAATTCCATGCGGCTCTTGTGGCCCAAACCGCAGAATGTTATTGCAATTGCAATTGCAATTGAAGGACTTGCGGACGCGCGTCCAAGTGACTCGCTCACGACCGCAAATGCTGGGCGTGTGAGTTGCTGTTGAATGCGGTTGAAGGGGCACTGTAATTGAAGTTCTGCCACACACGCTCAGTGAGTAAGCGACAGAGAGAGAGAGAGGGGGAGAGAGAGAATGAGTCAAGTATACCCCACAACATGCATAAGCAATTAATTATTTAAAGCCTAATAATCAGACGTTGTTGCTGCTGTTGTTGTTGACGCACACAAAACACATACGATTACAATTAAAACTTACAAGGCGTCGAAATGAACGCACACACACAAACACACACACACACACACAAGCATTAATACTCAAGCAATTGAAGCTGTGGCCAAAATGCGCAAATAGCCATGGCCCATAGCTGTTGTTGTTGTTGCTGCTCCAGTTGGTGTTGTTGTTGTTAATATTGTTGATGTTGTAGTTGTTGCTGTTGTTGTTATTATTGTTGTTGCTGCTGCTGCTGCTGTTGTAATTGCTGCTGTTGTTGCTGCTGATGTTGTTGCTGCTGATGTTGTTGCTGTTGCTGTTGTTGCTGTGGTTCTCATAATTGTTGCTGTTCATGTTGCTTTTGCTGCTATTGATGTTGATGTTGCTGTTGTTGTTGTCGTTGCTGCTGTTGATGTTGCTGTTGTAGCTGTCATTGCTGCTATTGTTGTTATTGTTGTTGCTGCTGCTATCGCTGCTCCTGTTGCTCCTGTTGCTGCTGTTGCTGTTGCTGTTGTTGTTGTTGCTGATGTTGTTGTTGTTGTTGCTGTTATTATTGCTGCTGCTCCTGTTGCTGCTGCTGCTGTTGTTGCTGCTTTCGCTACTGCTGTTGTTGCTTTTCGTGTTGCTGCTGCTGCTGTTGTTGTTGTTGGTGCTGCTCCAGTTGGTGTTGTTGTTGTTGTTATTATTGTTGATGTTGTTGTTGTTGCTGTGGTTCTTTTAATTGTTGCTGCTCGTGTTGCTGTTGATCCTGTTGATGTTGTTGTTGTTGCTGTTATTATTGCTGCTGCGCCTGTTGCTGCTGCTTTTGTTGCTGCTTCTGTTTTTCCTGCTGCTGATGTTGTTGGTGCTGCTGTTGTTGCTGTCATTGCTGCTATTGTTGTTATTATTGTTGCTGCTGCTACCGCTGCTCCTGTTGCTCTTGTTGTTGCTGCTGCTGCTGCTGCTGCTGTTGTTGTTGTTGATGTTGCTGTTGTTGCTGTCATTGCTGCTATTGTTGTTATTATTGTTGCTACTGCTATCGCTGCTCCTGTTGCTCATGTGGCTCCTGT
Source organism: Drosophila buzzatii (assembly GCA_035045845.1). Classification (NCBI taxonomy): domain Eukaryota; kingdom Metazoa; phylum Arthropoda; class Insecta; order Diptera; family Drosophilidae; genus Drosophila; species Drosophila buzzatii. The sequence continues at coordinate 14,311,026 of JAWNOS010000596.1, forward strand.
TGCTCCTGTTGCTGCTGTTGTTGTTGTTGCTGCTCTAGTTGGTGTTGTTGTTGTTGTTATTGTTGATGTTGTTGTTGTTGCTGTGGCTATTATGATTGTTGCTGTTCGTGCTGCTGCTGCTCCTGTTGCTGTTGTTGTTGTTGTTGGTGCTCCAGTTGGTGTTGTTGTTATTATTGTTGATGTTGCTGTTGCTGTTGCTGCTGTTGTTATTGCAGCTGTTGTTGTTATTATTGTTACTGCTGCTATCGCTGCTCCTGCTGCTGTTGTTGTTACTCTTGCTGCTGTTGTTGCTGCTGTTGTTGTTGCTGTGGCTATTATGATTGTTGCTGTTCGTGCTGCTGCTGCTGTCGCTGATGTCGCTGCTCCTGTTGCTCCTTTTGCTGTTGCTGCTGCTGTTGTTGTTGCTGCTGTTGTTGTTATTGTTGATGTTGTTGTTGTTGCTGTCGTTGCTCCTGTTGCTGCTGTTGTTGCTGTGGTTGTTATCATTGTTGCTGTTCACGTGGCTGCTGCTTCTATCGCTGCTCCTGTAGCTCCAGTTGCTCTTGTTGTTGCTGCTGCTGCTGCTATCGCTGCTGCTCTTGTTGCTGTTGCTGCTGTTGGTGCTGCTGCTGTTGGTGGTGCTGCTGCTATTGTTGCTGTTTCTGCTGCTGTTGTTGCTGCTGCTGCTGCTATCGCTACTCCTGTTGCTCCAGTTGCTCCAGTTGCTGCTGCTATCGCTGCTGCTGTTGTTGTTGTTATTATTGTTGCTGCTGCTGCTGCTGTTGTTGTTATTGTTGCAAGTTTATGAGCCGCACCGCCCGTTACATTCGTCATGCGGCCATTTTGGTGTTCAGTTGCTGTGCGAAGCAGGCAGTGAAACAATTCTGCTTATTGTTATGAGCGACCAAGCGACCAATTATGTTGCACGCACAAACACACACACACAGACACACACACACACACACACGAAGGGAAGGGCTCTGACTGAAGATTTGAAGCGAATGGCAATAATTTCCAAACGGCGCCCCATTTAATGTCTACAAACAATTAGAACTTATTTTTTTTGCTGCTGTTGCTGTTGCTGTTGCTGCTGCTGTTGCTGTGGCTTGCCTGCTCCAGCCGTGGTCTGTCCGCTGTCCGCTGCCCGCTGCCCGCCCGCCCACTGCTCATGCTGTTTGCTAACGCCGCTTTAATTTAACAACCCAGGCAAGACTCTAACCATCTACCTCGCTCTCTCTGCCTCCCTCTCTCTCTCTCCCTTCCTCCCTCGCTTGCCTCGCTCATTTACGCCATGTCCGCCAGCAGCCTCATTAGTCCTGCCAGCTCCTGCGCTCAAAGTTGCCAAGTTGCCCGTTGTGCAGGCAAAAGCAATTCAAAACAACAATTTTTTTTTTTTTTTTTTTGTTTTTTGTTTTTGCAGCGCTTCTGCTTCTTCATGTTCGGGACTTCCCTGGCTTTTTTTTTTAATTTATGCTTGTGTTTGTTTGTTGCTCGTCGCTTCTCTCTCTGCCTGTGTGTGTTTGTTGGGCAGTTCTGGTTATTGCTCGCCTTTAACTGGCATCGCTCGGCCAGCTAGCAAAGTTGGCCAAGCACTTGCCGCAAACAAATAAGCTCTTAAATGCCACAAGAACTCATGTCGCAACTGAGCAGCCAAACAGCCGTCGAGCAGTGGAGCAGTGGAGCAAACTTCAACAAGTTGACTTAGATGCTTGTAGTTCTCGTCGACGAACGCTTTGTCATTAAATAATGCCACGCCCAGTTCTGCCAAAGATTTCTCCAAAACAGAAGAAGAAGAAGAGTATCAGACTACCTACTACGGAGCAGTGCTTAGCCTCAAGCATGAGCAAAGCTCTGCATATGAATCGTGGATTGTGCGTATGAATAACTCTATACTCATTCCTGCTTCATGCTCGTTCGTTATGCAAAGCGAGCATATTGGATTTTGATACATTGAATATACAGTCAAGGAAAAAAGTCAACATACAGCAAACATTTTTCGATATTTCGGATTTGAGCTTAACTGAAAGCGTGCTGCCAACTTGGGCAACAACTTCGATAGCTACTCTAACAATATCACAGCTTACAGTTATGTTCGTCCTATGCCAAATATATGCTGAAAATATATATTTAGTTATCTACAATTTATATTAAATTATTTATAGCCAACAGCCAAGAAGTTCTTAGTATTAGTATTTAGTATTCTTCCTGGCTGCGGCGGATCTCGTCATCCAACTGGCAACCCTTGAACGGCAGTTGGCATTTATTCCATTCCATGTCCATTTATTGTAATAGTTAAACTCTATTTATCTTCTCTCTCTCTCTCTCTCTCTCTCTCTCTCTATTTGGCAGGCAGCTCTAACAACATGCCGTAATAACCTCCATGCTGCTCTCTCTCCACTCTTAAATTAAGCCCTGCTAGAGTATTCTGCAATCGGCTATGCTCTTTGCTAAGCTGTTGCAACAGCTAGAATCCTATGCAGAGTTTTCTTAGGAATTTCCCACACAATTGATTCACTATCATGCATATAAATATAATAATATTTCAAACAACACAATCTTTGCCTTTAAAACATAATTTATAGATTTTTTTTTTTTCAGAATGCTTGAAAGTTTCTAATGAACTCAATGGCATTAACTCTCTGCCAGTTGAAGCTCACGTGCCAGGCCAAAGCCACCGCAAGAGCAACTGTAATACTTTTGATGCCGCAGGACTAAGCTGGCCACACACACACACACATGAGGCTAGCAAATACGTGATAAAAATGTTGCTGCATAAAACTTGTAAGCAATAAATTTGCGATTTATTACAAAATAATTAAAATTAATGAGTTAAAATTGAAAATACGCACGTGTCGTGTTGCCATATAATTATGTGCATGTGTGTGTGCATGTGTGTGTGCATGTGTGTGTGTGTGTTGTGTGTGTCTGTATGTGTGTAATATGGAAAAAAAGAATAATAAGAAAAAAAGAAGAAAAAATAGAATTAAAACCATAAACTTGGACAATTGGTAAACGCTATAAATTGCAAGACTCTCGCTCTATATATATGCATGTATGTGCGACTGTCTGTGTGTGCGTGTGTGTGTGTCTGCTATGCAAAAGGCAAACGGTAAAAGGCAACGGGCAGCAGGCAACTGGCAAGAGGCAAGAGGCAAGAGGCTGCTTGTAATTGCTAGAAATATATGCGTGTTATATGAACGCGTTTCCGTTTCCGGCAGCAGCAGCAGCAGCCGCAGCCAACTGGCTGGCAAAATGGCGGCATGCACGCGGGACGCACATGCGAGTATTTACCGTTATGCTAGCTTTTTAATTGCGCAAGTACGCGCACTGCGTGTGAGAGATCCCGTGGAACGAGCCAGCCAAAGGTTTGCGCTTTCCGTTGGCGTCTTTGTCTGCATGTGTGTGTGTGCGAGTGTGCGAGTGTGTGTGTGGGTGGACGTACTGCAGCTATGCTCAGCTAATGATGCTTGCATATTTTGTAAATATGAGCTGCATGTTTCATACATGTATTAACTGTAGCTGAAATGCACAGCTGCAGCTGGCAAACAGAGCGCATAGTTAGCCAAATCAAAAAAGATATATATATATATATAAATATGTATATATAATTGCTGCCATATCATTTATTCAGTTTATTGAATGCTGCTGAGCATTTGCTAAAGTTTCGCTTGAAATGAGTCAAAAGCATCACAGTTCTGTCATTGACTTGGTCTCGCCAATGTCTGCTGCAGTCCGAATTGAATTCTATGCGCAAGCTAATTGAAGTTCATTATTCTGTATGGTTTTTTTTTTAATATATTAAATTTTAAATTTTATATGCTATTAGGCAACGGTCAACAGCTCTGCACTCAGCTGTCAAGCATTGCAGTCGCTGATTTCAAACAGCCTTTGGTGTACATAATGCCTTTAGCCTTTGATCCAATTTCATTTCACTTGAATTATATTTAACAAATAAATCAAAAACAGTTTTGTAAATGTACGTGCAACACAATAAGTTTATTTAATAAAATATATATATATATATATATATATATATATATATATATATATATATATATATATATATAGTATTGGGACATCTTCACATATTCAACTTAACTGACCGAGCCGACACATTATAACTGACCTCACACAATACAATACAACTGACAACTCACAATACAACTGAACCTCAGACTCGATGTGCAGCATGCCTGTTATACCTGCTTCTTTTGCATATAGAATATTCAGGATTTCTTATTCTATAAAGCTCATCGAGCAGCCAACGAACGTCTTTACAACTGCAAATGCTTACTTCTAGGAATATGATGTTGATGATGAGTTTTTCGAGATCATTCTACAACAATTATTATTTCTCGTATGCAACACAAGGTTGTTATTTATAATTTGTGTATATATTATATATTTGTATTATTATTTTTTATTTGTATATATTTTATTTAAATAATTTTTACTTAATTATTTATATATTTTTATTTAATATAATTATTATTATTAAATTATTATTATTATTATTATTATTATTATTATTATTATTACTATTATTATTATTATTATTATTATTATTATTAATTATTATTATTTTACTTAATTTATTATTTATCTTATGGCATCATCAAATATCTGTAGAACTCTTCTCATTTTTTTATTTTAATTTTTTGTATTATTCTGTGTCAAAAAAATTGTCCAATTTATTTTATTTTATTTATTTTATTTTTTTATTTTTTTTTTATTTATAAAATTTTATTTATAAAATAACATTTAGATTTATTCAATTTACATTAATTGTTTTTTTACGCCATCATCAACAATTTCCAAAACTTTCTATTTTTGTTTGATTTTAATTTAATATTAATGTCAAAAAATTGTTCAGTTTATTTTATATAAATTTTAAATTATTTAATTATATTTTGATTTTATAAAATTTATTTTATTTATAAAATTACATTTTCATTTATTCAATTTACATTTATTTATTTATTTGTTGTTTTTTTATGCCATCATCAAAAAGTTCCAAAACTTTTCATTTATATTTTATTCGAATTTCAAATTATTCTGTATTCAACACAGAATAATATGAAATTCAAATAAAATATATATGAAAAGTTTTGGAACTTTTTGATGATGACATAAAAAAAAATAAATAAATGTAAATTGAATAAATGAAAATGTAAAAAAAAATGATTTCATTTCTTTTATACGTGTCTTTTATTTATTAAATTAAATTTTTATTATATATATATTTTTTATTTTTATTTTTTATTTATTTATTTATTTTATTTATTTTATTTTATATAAATATTTAATTAATTTAATTAAATTTTTTATTATATATAATTTTATTTATTATTTTAAAATTTTTCTTAGTATATAATTTTGTTATTTATTAAATTAAATTTTTACTCATACATTAACATTTCTTTACATTTTTTATATAACTTTAGTATTTATACTATCAAACACATTCCTTTTAGCATTTTATTGTTTTCTCAATTTTAAAGCTAGTAAAAATATATAAGAATATAAACAACTGAAATTTGCAAGAAATATCTAGAATAATTTGCATAATTTGTCGCTGCAAATATTTATATATTTCTTTATCTAATTACAGGGCATGCGCTAGTCTGCAACAGCAAGAAATTGAACCAGTTTCATTATGTTTTTTTCCTGGTTATTTTTTTATTAATTTATTTATTTTTTAATTCAATTGAATTTGCTGACAACTGCAGCAGCAGAGCAGCAGCAGCAGCAGCAGCAGCAGCAGCAGCAGCAGTTGCTGTAAAAATACATTTCCTTTGAAACGGTATTCATTTTAGCCATTGATTGCTGTAAATTGATGATAAATTTGTTCCACAAATGCACAGTTAATTCGTTTTCCATGAAAAACGATTTCACTGGAATGAAAGAGGGAAGCGGAAAACAGTGGAAAGAGCAGCCCCAGGCCTTAGCATATAAATATAAATGTGAAAAGTATTTATATATTTTATGAGCAATCGCAATTGATGAACGAATTTAAATATATTTAAATATATATGTGTGTGTGCATTTGCCTTTGCCTTTGTAACTGACAAGGGAGATTATCGTGGCTTAAACTGTATTTCTGTTTGGCATTTAATATACGCCAGAGTTGCATGAAGTTGTTCAATAGTTTAGCTCAAATTTGCCAGAAATGTCGATTGCCTAAGCAAAGCTCTTGCTTCTGCTCGTTTAGCTAACTCCGAGAACTCTCAGAGGCACGACCGAGCGCAGCTGATCTCAATTTGTGTCTTGAATAGAGATGCGCTTATATACCCGCTCCTACATAGTCATACAATTGTGTATACCCAACACAGAAGAGATTCGCTGCAGTTGAAGAGTTCTTCTGAGCGAATAGCTCTAAGCATAGACATACAAAGCACACTCAGCTGAGCAGCTCTTTGCAGCGTATGATCTGCTTGAGTATTAGCTTTTTGTTGGCTTGATATAATGTGCATTCATCAGTGTTTGTCATCTCTCTGAGCAACGCTGCAAATCATATTGTCTGATCGCATCAGATATCTCTACAGCAACAGCTTCAGCAGCCATCAGCAATCTGTGTGTAAGAGAGTCAAGGAACACAACTTCACATTTCACTTATTGAACTCTGAACTCTTTGCATCAAAAACTATTTTCCTTAAAAACCCAATGCTTATATACCTTAAGACTACTTCCAGTCGCTGGCAGGCTACAATAATTTCCAGATGTTTTGTCAAGTGTTCTCTTTCGATCATTAGGCCTTTGTCTAGACTCACATTTCATTCCTTTTAACCCGCTGCAACTAAATGATGACATATTTTATATTTATATTATATATTATTATTATTATTATTATTATTTTATATTATATTATATTTATTACTCGTCGTCAGCTAATGCACGCGTTTATCGAGATAATATTTTAAATATATTTATGCTCGTGTCGACAATTGCAATTGCATCAATATATCAGCTATTGCCACAGTGAAGACAGCAATCAGAAACAAAGTGCAGATCAGATAATTATTATTAAACGGCAAGGCTTTGCCAAAACAATGGCTACACACTAAATATTATTATTATTATTATTATTTTTTTTTTTGTTTTCCAATACTCACAAATTGAGTGAGGTTTGGTTCTAATTCTACGTACATAAATGTGTTGTTAAAGCACTAAATCTGACTGTACCGTTTCTTCACTTGTTAAACCAAATAAAAAAAAAAAAATTTTAAGACAAAAAAAAAAAAAAAAAAATAGAAATTTTCAAGACAAAAAACTTAAAAAAATAATACTTTGCAGAGCTTCCAAAATTGAAATCATTTAAGCTGAATGACAAGAGACCATAGCAGCTACAGCAGCTCAAAATGCGTCACTTTGCTTAGAACAAAGCTAAAGAAACAGATAAAATAAAATAAAAAATATATTTTAATTATAAGCTAAAACTAAATAAATAAAAAAATAAAAATAAAATAAAATAAAAACAAGTAAGAAGGCTCTAGTCGAGACGGCTCGACTACGAGATCCCCTGAACCCTGCAAAAAAAGTGATACTCTTCTTCTTTACGATCGCATGAGCGCGAGCTCTGCTAACCGCGCAGTTGCTGCCGTGGCTTGGGGGTGGGTTGGGCTATACTTTAAACTCCTATAACTCCATTTCTAGATGGATGATCTTAATGAAATTTTTAGAGTAGATGAGGAATATCTATATGTATCTATGTGCCAAATTTCAAGTCTCTAGTATTTGAAATGCGTTTTTTTCAAATTGGGGGCGAAGGGGGCGTGGCATCCAAAATATAAAAATTACATAATCTGCGTATTCCTAATATCTATCTAAATATACAAATTTGAAGTCTTTGGCTAAAACGATGTAGAAGTTATGCCCGAAAAACATTAAAAATTGAAACGAATTTTCGATTTTTTATCGATAATTTGGAAATGGGATGAGTTATCGAAAAAACAAAATAAACTCGTACTGCGTAGCTAACATACGAGTGTTCATGTGAAATTTCAGCTCTCTAGCTTTTGTAGTTTCTGAAATCTCGACGTTCATACGGACGGACGGACGGACGGACGGACGGACGGACGGACGGACGGACGGACGGACGGACGGACGGACGGACGGACGGACGGACGGACGGACGGACAGACGGACAGGGCTCAATCAACTTATTTTTTTATGCTGATCAAGAATATATATACTTTATGGGGTCTGCGACGCTTCCTTCTGCCTGTTACATACATTTTCACAAAACCATTATACCCTGAATTCCCATTTTCAATGGGTTCAGGGTATAATAAATAAATGCGCTGCGAATGCGATTAGCTCCAGCAAATGTTGTTCAATCGCGCGTCCTAAGCAAATAGAAATATTAATAAACAAAATAGGAGCTGGGCTGAAGCTGAGAGCAAATTATGTGACGTTCTGTGGGCAAGGAAAGAAACTTTCAAGCAACTCCCTTAAGTATGCAATACATTTTGCTGTCTCCCGTTTACTGAGCAAGTCCAAGCCCTTGCCTATGCTTTAAAGCAGCAAAATAATGAAATGGCGGCCAATACGACACACACACAGACGCACAGACACACGCACACAGCATCTTCAGTCGGTTTCGCGCACGTTTTCACTGGCTGTTGTTGCTTTTGTGTTATAAACAAATTCACACATTTCGAAGTTCGAATTTCGAACAGCCGAGCCGAAGCAGCCGACGAGCAAGCAGCGTTCGCTCTTTGGCACGAAGAGCGGCGAGTTCTTTGCTTCGCTCTCTTTGCCTGCTCTCTTTGCTTGTATGCAATTACCGCGTCATGGCTGTGGGCTGGGTGAAGGGGGGTGGGAGCACAGGAAATTGGTTGGCAACTAAACTGAAGGGAACTTTGTTGACAAGCCAAAAACACGCATACCAAAAGAGAAAGCAAGCGAGGCTGTGTATTAGAGAGTGTTAGCTATAGCCAGAGCGAGCGAGCGAGCAGTGTGTGAGTGAGTGGGAGAGGCAAGGCATGGCGAGGCATGCCGTGGCGAGTGTGTGAAGGGAAAGGCGTCAACTTGGGAACACACCACATGCTAATCAAATTTCACATTAGCGATTGCTTTTTTTTTTGCTTTTGCTTTTTTTCATTGCTGTTCTTTGCCTTTGTTTTTGTTATGCTGCTGCAAAGCGCTTTATTGACTATACATTTGGCTGATTCCACTTCCGACAATTGGCAATTGCAATTACCGATGCGGGACTGACAAAGCGTCTTGGCCAATGTCAATTTACGACGCCGCGACGACGACTTAATTGCAACAAATAAATCATAGACGGCAGCAATCAGTATGTGAGCAGCGCAGTGAGTGATGATAGACGCAGAGTTACCCTGTGAGCGCTACAGACACTTTAATGAATATTTGTATAAAATATATATATATATATATATATCATTTTGATGTGCATACGAAATGGCAAGAATTTCACACATTTCAGGCAGAATTTATGAAAACTGTTTCGCCTATATTTTATTTTCTTTAAGCTCTAACCAAATAAATACATTTTTGCTGCATAAATATTTGCTACGAGTTCATTTTCACAAATCAAATTCAAGAGAAAAAGCACGAAAGAAAAAATGCAAATACATGCAAGATTAAAATTGAAATAAAAATATTTATTGTAAATATTTCTGTTTGAGTTTTTATTTATTTTATTTAATATAGTGAGCGCATTCTTGAAAAAGGAATTTCGCTATTTCTGGTCTGCACGAAATTCTACGCATTCTTGAAATCAATTGAGCTATGAGTAACAAGTTGACTGAGAACTATATATACGCACTATATAATCTTGTATATGCTATGCTTATAGAGCAGGGAAGAAGGCAAGGGGTAGCCCTTGCTCCATTGATGCCGGGCAAACAGTTTGCAATGCTCATAATAAACACCTTCTGGCTACACTCGATAGTTAGCTTGCTAAGCATTTTGACAGCGCCAAGAATTTCGATAGTTACTCGCAAAGTTTTTGCGGCGATAATACGACTACACAATGGAAATTGTATTGCCAGAGGAAGCGTCAATTCACAATAGCCAATTGCTTTGATACTCTTCCTCTTGGCAGCATATAGTACTGTGTAGAGCTAAGCTGAGGGTTTGGCAAACAATGATACATACTATGACTAGAAGTGTTCTGTGTGTGTTGGCTTAAACGTATAAAGTGTTAAAGTTATTACAAATATTTCAGTATATATATATTTTATACATTTTATATTGTAATGCGAAATATATAATATAATATATATTAATATTTATAAAATATATTTATATAATAATATAAATATTTTATATTGTATATCAAATATTATTTTCAAGTAAATATACAAATAAATAGATAAATATATGATAGTAATAAATAAAAAAAACATATAGAAATAAAAATATATTTTTTTATTATTTTATAATACAAATATATAGGTAAACCTTAGTATATCATATATATAGTATAAAGTAAGTAGGGCATATATTATGAATATATATATAGTACTGAATATGCACTGGCACAAAACCACATAAAACAATCGAGACATAGATAATAGCTTATCAAGAAAAATCATAGACAATCTATGAAAAGACACTTACGCTTTTGTTAACCTGTAGAATAAATCTATAATTTAATAAATAATTTACACAAATTAATGACTAAAATAAACAAATATTAGGTACTGTTATATTGCACTTTCGAGATATTTTGCACAAAATAAATTTCTGAACGCACACATAAAGAGTTGTTACAGGATTGGACAACAAATGTTTGACTTGTAATAAACAAATGAGCATTTATTGAAATGATTTAGCATAATGAATACACATTTCTTTAATCTTTAAATCTTAAAAAAAATAAATAAAAATAGTTTATTCATCCATTTTAAATAGTTCTGGATAAATGTCAATCATTAAAGATTTTGACAAAAAAAAAAATTGGACAGCTCCGAAATTAAAGAACTTTTAGAGAAAATAACACATTTTTCAAGTATTTGTCAATGTTTCAGTATTTTTAAAATATATTCTGCTATTCGGGACGAAGACAAATCCAAAAAATCAAGCAGATCTCGAGTTATAAGTGTTGTAACAAGCCCGACTTTGTTTTATATATATAAGATTATTTATTATTTATATATGCTAATATTTAAAAACGTTATCTATATGCAGCAGTTATTGGTAATAGCTTCTAACAAACCAAGTGATTTAGGGCAAGTAGATTTTTTACTTAAAACGCTAAAGCTGCTAATCAAGAGCTGCTCAACTGACTTTCAATATTCATAAACAAAAAGAATTAAAAAGCATTTAGCAAATGCATTTCATGAATATATATATATATATATATATAGAGAGAGAGAGAGGGAAAATCAACATCTGCATATAGAAAATAGCTATATAGAAATCAATATAGCTTCGACTAGTTACCGGCAAGGATATTCCGTATTCGTCTGCATGGCCTACGCTAGCTTTCAGCTTCTACTTATTGCTTTTATTGTTGTGCGGTTGCGTTCGTGAGGAAAATGTGAAATATATTATTGGCTGGCAGCGCTGACCGGGAGCTGGACACTGCGGAAAACTGTGCTACATGGCGATGGCTTCAGTTGCGTTTCGCACATAAATGTCAAGTGCGCGTGTTGCTCCAGCGAAGCTCATGCTCTCACACATGGCCACGTACGCGGCACACACGCAAGTTAAGTAGCTTTGCTCACACAGAGAGAGGGAGGGGGAGTGAGAGTGGGAGAGCGGGAGTGGGCACCCATAGCACACAGGAGCAACATTCCTTTATGATGAATGCGCATAAAGTCGCCATAAATAAAATTTTCTCGGCCTCAGACGACATTTCCGTCTTGTTTGTTATTGTTATTGCTGCTGCTGCTGCGGCTTCTGCTGCTGCTGCGGCTTCTGCTGCTGCTGTTGCTTGGGCTTTGATGCTGCAAAGAAAAATCACAAGCTGCAAGACTTTAAATGACTTAATTCGCTTGAATTTGCAAGCTGGCCATGGCCAGGGCACCTCAATTTGTCGCCTATTGATTTTTTTTTTCTACTTTTTTGCTGTCTATTTTCTCTCATTTGTTTTGGGCTCTTCATAATTGTTTTCGCTTCCATTTTTTGTGGTCTATTCACAATTTTCTTTCCTGACTTTTGAGTGAGTTTTTTATTGAGATTTTTTTTTTTGTATTTTAGGTGCGAATTGATGAGGGACAGATATCGAGCACTTGCAGCGCGTGTGTGTGCGGTTGACACGGAAGTGCGCTTCACTGTCACCATTTCAAGTTACGGCTGCCCCGGCACGAACCTTGTGGTTCTTGCAACCGCTGCCAGCACACATCGAAAAAGTTCAAATAATAATAATAATGAAATAAAAAAAGCCAGATCGAAGGAAATAAAAAGAAAAGCAAGCAGACTTGGACTCGAACAATAATGATGAATAGAGGCGAACACGAGCAGAGCTACAACACTAGCCAACATAACTGCTGGCATTACATCCCACGTCGAGCAACTAATCCGCAACAGATTCCAAACTCCGCCGTAACTCGGCAGCGTGGAAAACGTTATTTTTTACGCTGCTTTTCCGATTTTCATGCGCTGAACTCACTGAAAATGCAAAATCTGTGCATAATGCTTTTGTTGAATGTGTGTAACAGGCCGTAGAGTATATATATGCCTGAACAGGTTGACGAACTGAGTCGATATAGCTATGCTCAGCTGTTCGCATGCTTAAATGCGTCGCTTGTCGAAGATATAAAAGCTAGAGACTTCAATCTTTTTGTGATAGCTTCGTATATTGCACGCGCAGCACAAGTTTGTTGCAGAAATTCGATAACTTTTATCGTTCAAAAGTTATCGATAAAAATAGATTTTGAAAAATTAGAACTGGGTCAACTTTTGAGCTAGAGTCTTCCAGTTGTTTTATATATATTGATACTAATTTAATACAATTTCGATTTTTGCCAGATTTTGTATACCCGTTCCCAGTTCTGCAAAGGGTTCAGGGTATCTCGTAGTCGAGCAGTCTCGAGGCTGGTCTACAGCTTTCTTGCTTTTTATATGTTTTTGAAAAATGCCTCTGGCAGCCATATAGATTTTTGGCAAATAAAATAAATGCTCTACTCGTAGCTCTACTCGTTTTTATTTTTATTTTATTTTTTATTTCGTTTTTGGCCGCGGCGCGACGAGCTTTAACTTATGCAAATACGCGCGACTAGGCGAATATATGTAGGGCACATGGTGACAGAATAACAAAATAACAGAATCAGAATCCGAATCAGAATCCGAATCAGAATCACAATCAGAATCACAATCACAATCTGGAATCAGCAGAAGCCAGAGAGAGCAACAGCGGCAAGCCGAAAGCAACAATTGAAAGCATTTGAACAATGTCTGGCCACGTTCTGAATGTCGACAATCAACTCAATTTGAGGTGAAAGCTGGCAGTCACATGCAAAATTGAAGCAAATCCTCGACTCCTGGTTGACGGAGTTGACGGGCGCGCATGTTCGCTCATCTTGTGGCTGCCGCTTCAGGTAGCACGTGCCAGCAGTAGCCAGCCAGTTCGGCGGGGATTTTGTATTTCGAATTTGATGCCACCAATTCAGACATGCCAGCAAAGCCATCATAACTTCTCAGCCAGAGCCACACACATGCATGAAATTACGGGCCTCGCTGAGCATTTCATAGCTGGCAGTTCGATCTCACCCAAGCCATCCTCTCGCATAAGCCATGTGTATTTGCCCATTTGCATAAACATTCAGCCGACAACAGGCTGCAGACAGGCAGCAAGGCAAGCCGGCTGCCAGACGAGACTCTCCGCATATGCTGTCATAATAGTACAGATACAAATAAGAAATACAAATTCAGATAAATATGCGATACGGCTGCGGGTACACAATGCAAATGCAGATATAGTTTACGAAGCGGCCACACAATCAGACACGTCTGCAGGTAAGAAGAGATACAGTTACAGGTTACACATTGAGATACTTATCGAAAGAGGGGGGATAGATAGAGAGAGAGAGAGAGAGGGAGCATACAGCATACAGCATACAGCATACAGCATACAGCATACAGCATACAGCATACAGCATACATAACAGACAGACAGCATACAACAGAGTTGAGAATTAATAACTCAATCAGGTGTTTGTTGGGATTAAGATGAAAAGGCGGAAACAAAGCGTCGGCGGAAAGCGAGCGCTAAAACGAAACATGAATTCAAATTGCTATGAAGCCGAGACTGCAATTCGTTATCCTTGTCGACTCGGTTCGTCCGTTTTGCTCCCTTTTTTTTTATATATTTCTGTGAGCTGTGAGTTCAAGCTTTTGCTGCATGCCTTTCGCTCGTTTTGTCAGTGAAAAATCACAACTGGACAGCAGCACTTGAGGCACAGCCGAGGCGAAAGCTGTGGCAGGTGCCTGGACTTGTTGGCCATAAGCCGGCAGGTGGCACGACGGCAGGTGAGCCAGGTGAGGCACGTGTGCAAGCGTAGCCTTACCACTTGAGCTCATTTTCATGCAATGCAACGCTTGCTCTTAGCCATTCTAGTCGTAGGCAGAAGGGTTTTGCTTCTCTTTTTTTTAGCTAATGGATGCTGAGGCTGGTTTGCAGCATAGAAATCAGATTTGTTTGCCCACTGCCATGTGCGAGCTGTGAACATGCAGCTGCGAGTGTTGCAAGCGGCTTGATTCCATTTAATATCCATTTACGACAATCCACAGGCAAAGATACAAAACGAATGCGATCTGCCTGGAGCTAACAATGAAATGAATAGCCTTTGAGTGCTTCGTGCGCTGAGTGAATCATGTTTTTCGAGTTGCTTCAATGAGGCTCAGGCTAAGTTAATTAAAGCTAAATTATTGTTTAATCAGCTTCTAGCTTCAGCTTGACTGCTGCTCATTAGCGACTGAATGAGTGTGTGAATGAGTGTGTGAATGAGTGAGTGTGTGAGTGAATAATGTTTGCTATTTAGCTGTTGTCATACTAGATGCAAAGGGAGAGAGGGAGAGTGAGGGAGAGAGAGAGTGAGCGAGCACAGTCACTAGCTCGCTCTCACTCTCTCTCTCCCTCTCCCTCTCTCCTCTCTCTCTTTGTCTTTCTCTTTTGCTAAGCTTGCAAGTCAATGTCGTGGCTGACTCGATCGAAACCTCATGAAAACCTCGAAATGCAATATTGCTAGTAACATTGTGGCATAGTCGCAGCACACACACACACACACACACACACACACACACACACACTCATATATATATATACAGTTAGATTTATTGTCTGTTTGCGCTGCCTAGACCCAGGCGGGATCGTTGGCGTGTGGGCGGCAAATAAAATGCACATAACACGCCTCATCAACTATAAGCTACGAATGACAGCAGCGCAACAAAATAGCTGCCAGCAACTAGCTGCCACGCCCACAATGCTATAGATGGCTATATGTATGTGTGTGTGTGTGTGTGTGTGTGTGTGTGAGCCTTTCAACAGCTCGCAAGTCGCTTGCTTTACGGCAGGACACGCATGATGAGTGACTTAGTGAAAACAATTTCCAGCAGGCAGGTGCAGCAGGCAAAACTTGTCACACACACACACACAGCACACACACACAGACACACTCGTGCACACGCTTGAGTAAGTTAGCTTTTCAGCTCGTTGCTGCAATTGCAGTTTCAGTTACAATTGCTTGTGCAGCAACTAGAAAGAGAGGGAGACAAAGAGAGACAAGAGAGAGAGAGAGTGAGAGAGTGAGTGAGTGAGCAAGCGAATGCCGTCCACAATACACACCTGAGCTTGGACATAAGACACGGATGCGTATACGGACTACGGACTACGGACTACGGACTACGGACTCGTGCATTTCCTTGCATAGCTGAAAAGTATAAATTTTTGAAGCATTTTGCATTTGAAAGCAACGCGTCAGCATATGCTTGGCAAACAGCATTCCGTCAGAGCCACAGTCTGCCATACATCATGCTCATGCCTCAGTCTCCAACACACACACACACACACACAGCCTCTCTCTCTCTCTCTCTCTCTCTCACACACACTCTCGATGGATGCGCCTCGCGAGCCAGCGAACGCGTTCGCTTTGCCTTTTGTAAATATTTATGGAAAGATTGTTGTATGATTTATGACAATGATAATCTCGCATGCACAATGACGTGTAAGAAATATGAGTTGATATATTCTAAACAAATATTTAATTCGCATTGCCAGCTAACGGCAAAATGTGTCTTGCATAAAGCCAGGCCCGCAGATACGCTGAAGCATATGCAAAAGCTTTGCCACCTCACTCTCCCCCCTCTCTCTCTCTCTTCCACTCTCTCCCACTCTCTCTGTGTGAAAAGTTTTTCAGGTAATTATGGATCAAAGGTCGGGCTTAATGTTTCAATTGGATTGAACTAATGCTCGGCATCTTTTGCTTTTAATAAATAACCCATAGCAATGACAAATGGTTCTTCGCTGCTCGGCGTCGTCTTTCGGCCGGGCTGCCATTAAATGAAATTAACTTTTTGCCAGCAATTGTCGCGGCACAACGTCTTCCACGTTTTGGTTATTTATGCCTTCTAGTTGCGTTCGCCTTCAATATTTCGCTTGGCTCTTGCCAACGATTCCCTGGCTAAACCTCAGCTGAAGCGCTTCGCTTTTGAACTTTTCTCTAAAATGATTTAAAGCTGGATAAGTCGCATGTGTGAATTTGTGCTTGTGCTGAGATGAGAGCTTTATTTAAATTTAAATATATGTGAGTAGAGGAAAATTTAATTTAAAATTTAGTGAATAAGTGAATAGATTTTGTAGATTTGATTTGTACCGAAAGAAAATGTTGAAATAGTAGTGAAAAACTTGATCGTTGCAGGGGAAAAAGTAATTGGAAATAATGTAAATATGAATAAATATACTAGATACAATATTGATATGAATATCGCTATGTGAATAGATATAATACTGAAGTGAATAGCATGTGAATACATGTGAATACATGTGAATACATGTGAATAGATGCAATACAGGTATGAGTACATGAATAGATATAATATATAGAGATGAATAGCATGTGAATACATGTGAATATATGTGAATAGATGTAATATAGCTATGAATACATGAATAGATATAATATATTGAAATGAATAGCATGTGAATACATGTGAATAGATGTAGTATAGTTATGAATACATGAATATATATATATATAATATATAGAAATGAATAGCATGTGAATATATATGAATAGATGTAATAATACAATGAATACATGAATAGTTTCAATAAAGAAACGAATAGCATGTGAATACATGTGAATAGATGTAATATAGCTATGAATACATTAATACATACAATGCATATATGAATTTTTACGATATGAATACCTTAATAGATATCATGTGAATACATATGAATAGATGTTATATACATAGGTATGAATATATGATCAAATACAATGTAGATATGAATATTTACGCTACGAATACATGAATAGATATAATTTGAATACGAATATGATATGAATAGATGTAATATAGGTATAAATACATAAATAAATGTAATATAGATGTAAGTGTCAAGTGAATACATGTGAAGAGATGTCATATATGTATGAATACATGAATAGATACAATATAGATATGAATATTTAAGCTATGAATAGCTATTAATCATATATGAATACCATGTGAATAGATGCAATATATATAGACATGCATATCTATATATGATCAGACACAATATAGTTGTAAATATATCATTACATACAATTTAGATTTCATTATCTATATATATCTGACTAATTTCTTCGCTTCAAGTAAATCCCCAACAGTTCTGATACTCTCGTAAGTCTACATTCTTCTTCATCAATTCCCATTGCCCTTCACATTCATTTTTTCATGCATTTCTTCAGCTCCTTATCATATGCTCTCCCTGCCTCAATCCTTGCATAGCTTCGAGCTTCTTTGAGCCTCTTTGCAAATGTCAACGATGTCTGCGGCATCATTAGTGTCATGTTTTTGGCCTAAAGTTTGATATAGATTCTTGGCATCATTATTTCGAATAGGCAAAAATCAAAGCTGTCAAAGTCCACCTGGACACGAGTGGGCACAAAATCGAGAGTACAATTTAGTGAAATTCAAAATATGCAATGCGATTTTAATACAGCTAAAGCTATTGCAATGTGTGAGAAACTCAGAAACTCTCAGTGAGAAACTTTTATTCTGAGTATACAAAGACAAAAAAAGTGAATATACCTTGAACCTCACAATCTCAGCGATAATATAAGGTTGTATAAGAATATATAGAATATATAAGAATATATAAGTGGCCTTAAAAACTGACACTAGATTTATGTACTGAGTTTATGCACGAGTCTGTGCCTATTGCGTTGAGCAATTCGCTTTATACTCTTTTATGGAGACTTATTTCACGAGTGCACAGTGGTCATAAATGAAAAAATGTAAGTCAAATTTTTCAGGAATTGCAATCATTTCAGAATTGATCATATTATTCGCTTCCATTCAAAACGTTCTTTTTGCAAATAATGTCAAAAGAGCTGAGATCTAAACGATGAAATGGAAACATGAGTTAAGCTCGAGTGAAAGACAGATCGTCACTGTCTGAGTCGGAGCAAGATCGTTGAGAACAGCTGCAATTCGCGTCTGCATTTTGCCGCATGCTTAAAGTACATGCCGTATGTATATGCCCTATGCATATACATACATATATACATATATAAGCACTTCTTATATACAAATATTGTACTTAGCCTAAGACGATATATTCAAAGAAATCAAGAATTATTATTGAAATAACGTCAAAGCCGAGCGGAAGCTCTTGTGATCATTTCCTTTTTGTTGCACTCACTACAATATTATATCTTTGGGTTTTTTCAAAGAGATTTATTTGAGGACTTTGAGAAATGCTCAACGGTTTCTTGTGAGCTCTGCTGGATTCAGAAGCAACAAGTATTATGCCAAACAAAGTATGTATTTTGAGCTGCATTTAGATATAGTAGAGTAGCCAATGTAGTTAGGCAAACATAAATATATTTTAAACAAATATTCTGCTGCATTTTAGTGACAATTTTATTCAGTTCGACACCAACTTACAGTTGTAGTAAAAGCCATAAAGCCTGCACTTATTTAAGCAGCCATTTTAAGAGAGACCTTGACTAATGTATAACAAAAATGTTATTGAATAAATCATAAACTTTTTAAAAGGTTTTACTTTTGATCTGCTTCATTGAAAGCTTAAGCTAGGCTTTCAGTGCGAATGCGCATTTAAAGACTTTTAATGTAAGAGTAAAAGTTATCTTTGCTAAAATTCACTTATCCCAGAGCATGTCTCGAATGCAGGCAAAACCCTTTTCAAATATCAAATACCTTATCATAATTTGTGTTAAAAAAAAAAATATATATATATGAAATGCGGACAAATTTGCTATTGATAAGTCATAATTTGATATGTGAGCTGGCCCAGCTGTAATTTGATAAGCTCGTTACAATATTGTGTGTGTGCGTGTGTGTGTGTGTGTGTGCGTGTGTGTGTGTGAACATGGGCCTAGCTCCATATCGAACTCTAGTCATAACCATTTTTAGCTGCACTCAATACACAGAAGCAATAGGGTGCGCTCTAGAGGGGGTTGCGAGGGGGCGTGGCTGGCAAATTGACATGTGATGGGGGCAGCACAAAAAGAGCGAATCCTTATTTAAAGCAGATAGCCAAACTCCAACAGTTGAGGCCATGGAGCGCCTTTAGTTCACACAGAGGCAGAGGCAGAGGCAAAGAGAGAGAGAGAGAGAGAGAGAGAGAGATGGAATCTGTAAATAGATCTTTCTGCGTGCTCTGTCCACTTTTCGCTGGCCAAACGAGCGCCAATCAGTTGATTTTAACCCATTTTTTTTCTCTATATATACATATGTATAGGTATATATTTTGGTATTTTTATTTTTGTTGTCTTTTGTATGTCGTTGCGTACCCTCCATAATCGATAAATGATTTTGTTTAGCTTTGTTCGCTGATATCTATTGTTCAGGCACGCACGCACACATGGACCGCACCCGGGACAGCTTATGCAGCACTGAAAACATCACAAAAAGCGTTGGGGCAGGGGAGTGGAGTGGGGGGGGGGTGTATGTAAAGTACCCATAGGCTAGTTGTTAGGACAACTGAAAGCTGAGGCAACCGAAAATCCAAACTAAAGCCCAAGCCCGCACCGAACTGATGCCGCATGACATAACAAAAAGGATTTGGACTTAAGTAGCTTACATGTAAACAGCACAGAGAGAGGAGAGTGGGAGAGGGAGAGGTAGAGGGAGAGTGAGTGAGAGATAGACATAGAGTCACAGATACAGATACAGAGACAGAGACAGAGACACACAATGCGACATGCAGGAGCATTGCATACTTTTATGCAGATTATGAACATGGTTGTTATAGTTACGGTTACGGGTTACGAGAGGGCTTCTGTCAAGGTAGCAGCGTTTATCTTGTTGCAGCTGACGCTCGCCGCACGCCCATCCACGTCCCGCCAGCTCTTCATCGGGGTCCATCCGCCGCGCTGGCTGCACATTTACATATGCCACAGCGCCCGAGTCCCCGAGTTGTCTCAAGCAAGCGGAAATCCCCTGTTCCCCGCAATACCAAAGCAGCGATTCACTGAGTCTGAATCTGAGTCTGAGTCTGAGTCAGGACCCGGCCAAATATCCTTTTGCCTTCCACACACACACACACACACACTGTCGCGCCTGCGCTGGCCGTTGCCGGGCTCGACCTCAATGAAGTGCCAAGGATAAAGGATGCAGGCTTTGCCAGTCTCTAGCAAATATGCTAAATGCAAGCTGTCTGACTTCCGTTCAGCTGCTGCTGCTGCCGCTGCTACTCCTGCTACTGCTCCTCCTGCTACTCCTCTCTCCGGCATCGTGTTTTGTTCTCTGTTTCTCTGCATGTAAATGAGCGTCATATTTTCTATGGCATTTTCATGGCAGCTTTCCTCTTTTATTACACTTTCGACTCCGTATCGAATGGTAAACTTTACACTATCCTCTGCCTCATCGCCTCATTGACTCGCAGCCTCACTGCCTCACTGCCTCACTGCCTCGCTACCAGCTGCCAGTTGTTAAATCAACTGTTTTGCATCAAAATATCAATGCAATGCACAATCCACTTTTGCTGTTCTTCCCTCTCTTTTGACATAGGCATAAATTATTAGAGCTGAAATCGACGCATGCCAATCGCATAGCAAGAACCGGAAAAGCGAACGGAAAGAATTGAATAATATGTTGATGTGTCAGCTGTCCTAAACGTTGAGACCAGGCTCGGTTAGTGAAAGTGAAAATATTTCAAGAAAAGTAAAAAAACGAAAATTCAAGACTTTTATTCAAGCTGTGATACGTTACGTTCTTATTACGTTACTATTTACGCGCACAGAGCGCGAGATTAACCAAAAGAAAGCGTACTCTCTCGCTCTCGCTCTCCCCCATAGACTCTGTTTCGCGAGTTGAACGATTCGTGTGACGCTCTTCTAACGAACATCGTTTATCGAGCCACACGATTGGCGCTCTGAGCTCAGTATGCATAGCTATGCGAGCAGGTAGCAAAAAGAATCTATGCAAAGGGTCGTCACATTCATGCACACATGCACCCACCCGCTTACTCAATTGCTGTAGTTAGCAAAGACAATTCTCCCAAACACACCAATGCATGCACACAAGTTTATTCGCTTCATCTAACTTTGCCGAACGAATGCGAGCCGATCGCAAACGTACTCGTTAAAGAACCGATGCAATCGCTTTCTCTCTGAGTCTTTTCTAAAAGTGTGAGTGAGATGCACTGATTTGCAGGCATCAAGAAACGATCAACAGCCATTGGCTAACTATGATTCATACACACACATATTTACATGTAAATGCTGCCATAGGTAAGTTGAACTCAGAGATAAGCTCGTGGAGTCTCTCTATTTAGCTGCTGATGAATATATGTATGTACATATGTATGGCAGATGTACAAAATGTAGATGTTAACTTACTTGTATAAATGTATATAATAATAATATATGTATACTATAATAGATGATATATCAAAATCTTATTAAATAAATAAAAAAATATTAATTCAATAAAGCTAAAGCCAAGCCAAGCCAAAAATTTGAATTGAAAATGAGTTGGAATTTTTGATTTAATGCGCTTATAAATTGCATTCAATCGATAAATGTTGAATATGAGAACAGTTAAGGCAAAGTGTGAGATATTTACGAGTATATACAATTATAAATATTGTACATACCTTTGTATGTATGTAGGTAGCTTCAGCCATGTGCGTAAATCATATAACGAGCTCTGTGCAGTATCAAAATGAGCTTAGCTCTGTGCACATTGAGCGCATAATTTATAGTGAAACGCATGGAATCTTTAATTAAAATTTGAAAAATAAATGCCACACAGTGCATTGCCACACACACACACACACACACACACATGCGTACATCGACTCGCAGATAATTACAAATAACGTATACGCCGCATGAGCCAGTAAAGAGTTTTCCCTTTTTCAGCTTGCAGTTTTCTGTTATCAGTTTTCGGCTTCGGTTTCAGTTTCAGTTTTAGTTCCAATTTCAGTTTCGTTTTGTTGCATCGCTGCGCGTAGCTGGTTTAATTTATTTCCATTTGCTTCATCGTCTCTTATTTGCAACTATAAAGCAGCGTCCAAAACAAATTGCAGCGGAATTGTGAAAAATCAAATGTGCTTAAAGTTATTTATATTATTTTCGCTGGCTGCCGTCAAGCAGCCAGCAGCCAGCAGCCACTGGCTTGCTTTGACAACGCTGCAGGGTGCGGGCATGGCAGGGGGCGTGGTCGTGGTTGGAGCTGTAGCTCCTGGCAACGTCTTCCAGCAGCAATATCCTTGCAAATGCTGAGTCGCAGTCCTTGCTATCATCAGCCAAGTTGATGACTTTACACACAGCATTTTCTTGTTGCTGTTGTTTGCATTTGTCACATCATGTGATGTGATGTGTGTGTGTGGTGTGTACGAGTGTGTGTGTGTGTGTGTGTGTGCATACGCTTAAGTGCATCTTGCACTTTGACTCGGTCTGTCTGGTTGTCTATCCCATTCTTGGCATGCCTCGACGGTCTAATAGCTTGATAAACTACATTTCGCGCTTTCATTATGAATGATGCCAGCCACCTACTACTTTTTGCTCTCTCTCTCTCGCTCACTCTCTCACTCTCTCATTCCGCCATCTCTCTGTCACTCACTCGCTTGCTGTCTCAGCTTTAAGCATGTGGTGACACAATACAAATTTAACGATCATAAGTACAATTCTCTTCCTGATGCCTGCCTGAGCAGCAGACAAACTTTTTGCCCAGGCAGCAGCACGACGTAACGCGAGGCACTGGAGCTAGTATTCACCTGTCTGAATTCTATTTGATTTACCTGAATTACGATGGCTTACACAAGGCATTGTCTGTACCAAAAGTTATTTTAGCTGGAGTCGTAAGCGAAGCTGAAGACCAGACAGTCTAGCATCAGAGAGGCAACCGAGCTCGCTTATTGTGTTAGTCAAGATATGAGGAGATAATATCAGCAGACTGCTAGACTTAGTATAAGAATATAGTCTAAATTTAATGCTAATTCCATTTTCTAGTTAAGATGTTAAGTGGAGAGCCAATCACATTCCAGGGTAGACAAAAAAGGCAAACTATTCAGAGAGAGTTATAGAGTATACTTCCGAAATGTATATAGATACAGGCTATATGTGCAACAGAGTGGTCTGTATTTACAGGGTATATATCTGAATAATATGGATTGCAGTCTATACTTCACAATTGTATATCATTGCAGCGAATATTTATTAGGTCTATATAGAGTTACAGTGCATATGCACCCTATATACAACATAGCTACAGGGTATACATAAGATTAGTCTGCAAATACAGGGTATTTACAACTAAGAATCTATAGTTAAAGTACGTATATATTTACGAGTGCTGCATATACATAGCTACAGGCTAGATATGAGTACTGGGATCTAGTT
>JAWNOS010000596.1:14340000-14467500 GCA_035045845.1 Drosophila buzzatii
GCCATGGCCATTTGGTCAATTATCTAAGCAGCTTTAGTGCTTAGCCAGCTCGGGCAGATAAAGTATATTTTTGGCAATTTGGTCTTTGAGTGGATATTGGCTTTAGCTTTGCCTTTAGCTTTGCCTTTGGCTTTAGCTTTGGCTTTGGCGTTGCCTCTGATAATTTGTATTTACGCGCATTTTATGCACGTGCAAAGTTGCGAGACGTCGCGAGCTCGATTCGTGCCTGGCTTTGGCTCAGCCATTGGCATTGGTCGTGGAAAGGTTTTGCAATTGACAGCTACAGATACACAATGTTGCAAATATATACGAGTGTCTATTGCAAATGTGTGTGGAGTACATATAAAAACAATAAGCGAAGCGCCAGCAGCAGCAGCAGCAGCGAAGCCACAGCTCGATGTCGATGCTATGGCAAAGGCAAACAAATACAACAATAAATATTAATAAATTTCACATGATCATAAAAATGAATTTGTGAATCCCACTCGCACACACACACACACACACACACACGCATGTGAACATATTACATTATATGGCTTAACCATAACAAGGCAATCGCATTATTAGGCAGCACTGAGCACAAATACGACAGCGACAGCCTCTACACGACGGCCTCCAGCTGCTGGCAGGTGGGCGTGGCTGGCAGGTGGGCTGCCTGCTTTTGAGCATATTTGGTACACTTTTTCTTCCTCTTCTCTCTCTCGCTCTCTCTCTTGCTTCTGCTCTGGGCAGGCAGTGTTGTCTTTAAGCACCAACAGCTGTGAGGTGTTTCATCTTCAACTGCTACGCGTGTGTGTGTCACACTCACACACACACACACACACACACACTCACACTCAGCAGAGAGTCATCGACACACGCATGGCTGTAATATAAACATATGCAATAAGGTTATCTTATTACCAGCACCAGGAATAGGCGCCTGAGAGACAGAGGCAGAGATGCTGCGGCTTAAGCGGCAGCAGTTGACAGCTCTGAGTTTTTGGGGCGTGGCTGCAGGAGGAGGAGGAGGAGGAGGGGGGTAGGCTGATGGCTTGTGCTGTGAGTGAGTGGAAAATCGAAGCAGATATAATTCTGCCCACACTCACGCTGGCAATTTGAGGCATTGCGATAACTAAAAAAAAAAACCTTTTGAAAAAATATACATGCGAGGAGGAAGAGGAGAAGAAGAGGAGAGGAGAGAAGAGGAGGCTTATGCATTGTTATTATTATTAGCATGAGCTATTATTATTATTGATATTGCTTTCAGCTCAATATGAAATGCAGAGTGCATGCATTTCACATTTGCAAACGATTCCATCTAGCGATATGTGAATGCTATTGATAAGCTCCAATAAAAATAGTTGCGAATGCATATTAAAAGTGGCAAGAACTATTCCAATTCAACTATATCAAACTCTTGTTTAATATGCAGCAACAGAGCTTAAGCATCCACTGTTGATATAGACTAGACAGATGTGAGATCTGTGCGCTGCACTCTGATTCAGTGAGCTACAGGGTAGATCTCGCTCTTTGAACTAGTTCTTTGAGCCGCTCTGAGTACATCTGAGTGAAGCATGAAATGCTCTGCTCGCTCATTCCACGCGATGCCACTCGAAAGACCGAACAGTGATCCGTTGAGTGAGCTACAATGATGCATATTTAACACTGCGAAGAGCAACGCTTTTAAATTAGAATTTCTATGTAAAAATCATAGAGTTTCAGTGCTAAATTTTCCCTCCTTTCTCTAGCAGTTAATAATGCCTTCCACTTGCTGCTTGCTGCAATACATGTGATCAGGTATCAGAGGTATATGATGAGAGGCATGTCGGATAGCTTAAGTTTGATATCAACTGAGCTTAGCTAAAAATCTAGACCTACAGTCAAGTCCAATCATAAAACAATCAATATTTTAACAGACGAACAGACAAAAGCACAGAGGGACAGAGGAACAGACGGAGAGGAACAGGCGGAGAGGAACAGGCGGAGAGGAATAGACGGACGGGCAGGTGGATAGACGGAACAGGAGACAAGCGAGTGGAGACGGATAGAAGAGACGAAGCGGATTAGATGAGATAGAGACTGACGAACGGATAGGTGGAGAGACAGAGGGACGGATTGATGGAAAGATGAACGGATAGGTGGAGAGACAGAGGGACCGATTGATACGCAGAGGGAGGGAAAATGGAACAAACGGAGGTAGACAAACAGATAGAATAGACGGGCAGATGGACAGATCAGCAGAGGGACGGACAGACAGACAGACAGAGGAACAGACAGATGTACAGAGTAACGGAAAGCCGGAAGAAAGGAGAGACTGACGGACAGGTCAGATATACGGAAGAAAGGAGGGACAAATGATTGGAGAGATAAGACAGACGGACGGACAGATGGACAGACAAACGGGGTGATAGATGAACAGAAGAAAGGAGGCGACAAACGGAGATAGACAGACAGATAGGACGGATAGACATATAAACAGATGGACAAACAGAAGAGACGGAAAGAGGGATAGATAGACAGACAGAAGGAATAACAGAAGGACAGAATAGAAGGACGGATAGAGGGACAGATAAACAGACGGATAGTCAAACAGCTAGAAGGAAGGAGTTACATACGGAAGAACAGGCGGTTGAACAGACGGACGAACGTATAGATAGACGGACGAACGTATAGATAGACGGACGGACGTACAGATAGGGAGCCGGGAGAATGAGCAAGCCTGCCTTATGGGATCAGCTACGCCTTTTTCTGCCTGTCACATACACTGGCACAAAATCATTATGCCCCAGTTCAGGGTATAAACATGACAAGGAAAAGATAAACGTATGTGTGAGAGTCTCTTTATGTGCATAGACTGCAGTCAACTGTTGTCTATCAGCCGAAGAAGTATTTGGCTCTTGATGGCCATCTGCCATCTAGCCAGGTCGGAGATGTGAAGTGTCTGTGCCTGAGTGATCTGTCAATTTGTGTGGTAAACGAATTATCCCCAGCACTGGGTTGGGCATTGTGCGAGTACACGCCTTTGCTCCTGATGCCACTTCCCGGACTGATACGCAGCAAGTATCTGTTTAATGACCTGCCCAGGGCAATGAGGATGGCAATGGCAATGCTAATGCCGATGCCGATGCCGTCGCCGATGCCGATGCTGATGTCGATGGCAATATTTACGCATGCTACGCAACACCTTTCATATGTTGCGGGGCGTGTTTATTATATGCGGTAATTTGAAGGTGAATCGGCTAGCACAAGCCAGTAAAAGGCAGCAAACTCTAATGCTGAGCGGGAGAGAGAGAGAGAGAGGGAGAGAGGGAGTGAGCGTGAGTGAAAAAAGGCAAAAACAAAACTAAGAGAGAGAGAGAGGGGAGAGAAAATGGACCAATCGATAAGAATGTAATTTGCCATAATTCACTGAAATTTGCTGGGGATATTGGCTTTTCGTTGCTCTTGTTGTTGTTGTTGTAGGCACACATATGCATATACATACACATAAATATGTGCGTCTGTGTGTGTGTGTGTAAAAATGCACAGGCGAGAGCCATTTTCCAGTGTGCGTGTGTGCGTGTGTTGGGCCTAACAAAAAAAAAAAAAAAAGAGAAGAAAATTATTAATGGCAAAAGGGCAGTTGGTATTAAAATTACACCTACTAAGGCAGAGGCACACACACACACACACGCACACTGATTTACGCAGCATATGCGCGTGTGTGTGTGTGAGAATTTATGTTTGTGTGCGTAGCCTGATGGCGACCCTCTCGAGCTCCCGTATGCATTAAATTGACATTCATATTACTTATTTATGCATGGGAAATTAATTTTGATATGTTGATTTCTTGCATGAGCAAATCCAACAAGCCGCAAGCACACGCAAACATACACGCATACAAACACACACACACACACACACACACAAGATAGCAATATACTTACATACATACATAAATTGCATAACGTTCAATTATAGCCAAACAAATGACAGTTAGTTGGATATTACATATAGTATATGAGAGAGAGAGAGAGAGAGATATATAAAGTTCATATAACTGCGCAGAATTGTCTAGTCGTTTATATATATCTGTTCTATATGTCTTCAAAATTACTTCGGATCAACATTTAAGATTTCAAGTTTCATTTGAAGAATTAAATTAACTAAAATCACATCATGCAAAAAATAGATGCAGTTCGAGTCGATTGTCGATTGCATATATATATAAATAATTCGTCTATAGCTAAATCTAGCTATCTATCTGTAATCTATCTACTATATATATTAATGCTATAATCTATCATTTGCTCTCTCTGCCAATCCTCTTTCTCTCTCTCTCTCTTCCTCTCTCACCCACACTCTCACAAATATAAATATGACAATAAATATGACAATGTATTTTCTTGAATTTGAATTTTTTTATGTTATTTATTTTTGTTATAAATAAAAAAAAAAAACTTTATTTGATTCATATTTACATATAAATCACATTTTTTCTTATATTTTATGTTGAATTGATTTATTCTGCACTGATTATTATTTGTAATTTATTGCATGCATTTATTTTTATTATTTTTTATTTATTTTTTAAATTTTGTAAAAATTTTTTTTAATTATTTAATTTTTTTTTAATAACTAAGTGAGACTTGATTCATTCCGCATTGATTATTATTTGTAATTTATTTCATACATATATTTTTATTTTTTACTTTTATTTATTTTACTTTTTAATTTGTTTTTTTTATAATATTTTATTTATTTATTTATTTTAATATTATTATTATTTTTTTTTTTAATAACTAATTTTGATTTGATTTATTCTGCACTGATTTTTCTTTGCATTTTATTTCATGCACATATTTTTACTTTTTTATTTTATTTTATTTTATTTTATTTTATTCTTTACATTTTAATTTTGTTATAATTTGTTTAGTTATTTATTTAATTTTTATTTTATCAATTTTTTTTAATAACTAATTTTGATTTGATTTAGTCTGCACTGATTATTCTTTGTAATTAATTTCATACACATATTTTTATTTTTTTATTTTATTTATTTTTTTTTTACATTTTAATTTTGTTATAATTTGTTTATTTATTTATTTAATTTTTATTTTATCTATTTTTTTAATAACTAATTTTGATTTTATTTACTCTGCTTTGAATGTTATTTTTAATTTATTTAATAATTTAAATTAAATTTTTTTATTGCTATATTTATTTATTTATTTATTTTTTTACTTTATGTGTATATTTTTGTATAATTTTTTTTTTTTTGCAAAAATAGTTTTATGTTGAACCGATTTATTATGCATTGTTTATTTTTGTAATTTATTTGAATTATTATTATTATTATTATATTATTTTTAATTTACTTACTTATTTTATTTATTTTTCTTTTCAGCCGTTGTTTTCAATTGAACTTTTTCAATTGGCCAATGCTGATTTAGCTACAGTTAAATTGCCTCAGGGAGATTAGTGAGCGAGAGGGACACAGAGAGAGATGGGGAGAGAGAGAGGGAGACTTGTTCGTTTGCATAAATTGTAAGCTGTCTCCAATGCCATCCATTGCCATTGATCCAGGAACAATGGACGTTGTCCAAGTGCGCCTCGATTCATCAGGCTCTGGCTCTGGCTCTAGCTCTAGTTCCCGCTCCCGCTCCTGCTGCTGCTGTTGCTCCTGCTTCAGCTTCAGCTTTGGCTTTCTAGTGCGCTTCCGTCCCGCTAATTCATTATGCGCACTTCCTGTCATCCGGTTCGGCAGTCCTGCGCCCATTACGCGCCCACCATTTCGCATTCATCGTGCCGCAGAGTCGCCTGCTCATTGTTTTTAATCACTTCGCTGCGGCCTCCTGCCTAATTGCCTGAGGCCGCGCGTTGATTGCCAATATAGTGATTATGCATACATATATACAACTGTACATACATAGCTACAATGTGTATATAAAACATAATAGTTATTCACGTTTCATAGCCTACGGCACTTTAATTTGCATTCCCCATTTAAGAAGACATCGATTTCGGAGTGCCCGCTCTCCGATGGCTCATACCTGTAGCTGTTGCCAGGCCCAACAACTTTTCACTTTTTCTACATTTTAGCCTGGCAACACTTTGCTCTGGGTATGGAATATAGAATTGCATATGCTAATATACCTTGGTCTCATTCCAAATTTCGGCATTTGATAATCCATGCTCCATCTGCGCCCAACTTTCCATTCGTCAGACACACTTGAAACTTTCTCTGCGCATATTTTGTTAAATGTTGTATTTGTTTTGTATATTTTTGCAGTTGCTGCTGTGGCTCGTCGCACAATTAAGCGATAAGCATGCTAAACACACAATGCATTCAGCTAGAATGCTCTGAATGGGTCGCCTAATGGCAACACCACAGGAATGTGGCTTGGAGAGACACAAAGCACGATGTTATCGCTGCTCAATAAGAAAGTCGAGTGGCAAGTGTGGGAAATGAGGAAACTGAGGAAAATGGGGAAACTGGCGCACATGTAGCAGTCAGTTGGTTCGGCTTAGCCCATCGAGATGAAGATATTCACTTGAAAACTCATTAGTTGGAATTATAACTAGGCAATTATTAGGTTTTTAATTTGTTGTTCTTGCTGCCTGCGAGTTTCATTATTATTATTTGCTTTATAATTATTACGATTATCATCGCCCGGCAAGTTAGGCAAACAGTTTGCCAATTATTCGCACTTAAATGGGCCATACGTTCCCCTGGCCACAGCCGGCGAAATTCGCAATTTTCATGTTAATTGCAAATTGATTGAATTGATTGACAGCGAAATTGGAATACATAAATGTTTTAGCCACGGCAATTATAACAAATATTTGTTCAATTCCACGAGGCTGTTCTTTTCTCTTCTCTCATTATTTGCAATTGAATTTTATTTCATTTTTGTAATTGCTTCCATATATTTGTTCAAGAATTATAGTTTATAGTAAATTGTATAAATGAAAAGTTTGTTGAATTTCTTACATAAAGTCAGTTAGTGAATCACTCACTAATGCATTCAATCTGTCAGTCAATCAACTAGTTACTCAATTAGTTAATCAAGTCTATAATATTCTGTCAGTCATTGTCAATCAATCAAAATTTCAGCTAAATGAGTAACTTTGTCGGTCAAATATCAAAGAACGTCTATCACGGTCAATCAGTATCAGTCAATCAATTAGTTAGTTATTCACACAGTAGTCAATGAGTCAATGAATAATTATATTTAATCAAACGATGTCAGTAACACTCGCAATCATTCAACTCTAATTAATCACGTTGATTGTCAATCAGTTCGTCAATCAGTTAGTCAATCAGTTCATCAATCAGTCTACCGATTAGTCAGTCAATCAGTGCACATTAATCAGAGTCAATCTGCCAATCTCAATCATTCGGTCAGTCATTCTATGTTCGTCAATCCATGCACTTTGAGTGAAGCAATCAGTCTATACCAAATAGTAAATGTCAATCAGACAATCAATCAGTCAATTAGCTACTCAGTTAATTAGTCAATAAATCAGTTTATTAGGCAGTCAGTTAATCAGACTCATTCAGAATCAATCAGCTAATATCAGTGTGTCTGTCAATCAAGCAGTCTGTATCACTGTCAAATCAATCAGCCAGTCAATCATTTAGTTAATTTGTAAGTCAATATACATCAGTCAATCAATCAGACAATTAATGACTCAGTCAATCAATCAGAGTCAATTAGTCAAGCAGTTATTAGCACTCAATCAATCACTGTCAATCAAATCATTCAAGCAGCCAGTCAGGTAGCCAGTCAGGCAGCCAGTGAGGCAACCAGTCAATCGCCAGTCAATCAGCCAGTCAATCAGCCAGTCAATCAGCCAGTCAATCAGGTAATTAATTATTCAATAAATTTATCAGTCAATATCATTCAATGAGTCTGTCAATCAGTCTGTCAATCTGTCAGTCAATCAGTCAGTCAATCAATATCAATCAGTTAGTCTGTCAATCAATGTCATTCAACTTACCTTATCATTGTTATTCAATCAGTCAATCAGTCAGTCAATCAGTCAGTTAATTACTCAGTCTGCCAGTCAATATCAATTAATCAATCGCAATCAGTCTGTCAGTCAAAGTCATTTAACTTACTCAATCAATCAGTCAGTCAATCAGGCATTTAATTATTCTGTAAATTTATCAGTCAGTATCATTCAATCAGTCAGCCAATCAGTCTGTCAATCTGTCAGTCAATCTGCCAGTCAATCAATATCAATCAGTTAGTCTGTCAATCAATGTCATTCAACTTACCTAATCAGTCAGTCAGTGTCCATTAGTCAGTTGATTAAGCTGTCATATCAATCAGTCAATCAGTCAATCAGTCAGTCAATCACTCAGTTAATTACTCACTCTGCCAATCAATATCAATCAATCAATCGCAATCAGTCTCCAGTCAAAGTCATTTAACTTAATCAATCAGTCAGTCATTTAGTTAGTTCGTCAGTTTGTCACCTCAATCAATCAATGCAAGTCAATCAAGTCACCATTGCCATTCTCACTCCCTCACTTATTCACTCATGCACTCATTCATTCAATCATTCCCGTTTCCACTCCTTCCACAATTTATCGATGTCAGCTGACAATTTCAAAGAAAAACAAAAAATGCGAAAATTAGCGAAAAAGACTCGAGCTTGGGGCACTGGATAATTGAGTGTCTGTGTGTGTGTGTGTGTGTGTGTGTGTGTGTGTGTTGGCTTTGTCGCTCAGCCTCAGCTCGTCTCGGCTCGTCTCGGCTTGGAACTGCCATGTGATAAATAAAGTGTGTACAAGTGCGGGTATTATTTCAATATTATGAATAAAATGTAAGTGCTGAAGCAGCTCGTATCACGTACCAATGCCAGCGAATAAGCGACCGCAGAGTAAAGCTCAAACAAAAAAAAAAGAGGAAGAAAAGGCAACGCCGACGAAAATAATTCCCAAGCAGAGCGCTTCACTATAGAGGTGTGTATGTGTGTGTGTGTGCGTGTGTGTGTGTGTGTGTGTGGGTGTGTGTGTGTGTGTGTGTGTGTCGGGTAATAATCTTATCTTTAACTCGACAGAAACAGAAGCCGTTGCCGTTGCCGTTGCCGTTGCCGTTGCCGTTGCCTGTGACCAGCGACTGTAAAATCAGCAACTGCGACGGCGACGACGTTGCCATTGTACGGTAAATGTGCGTGCCACAGTCAAAGACAGAGTGTGTGTGTGTGTGTGTGTGTGCGTGTGTGTGTGCCAAGAGTGCTGCCATTTCCATATGGCGTCATTTTGTTGGCTGTCATGACGGCGACGGCTGCTGCTGCTGCTGCTGCTGCTGCTGCTGTTGGTTTCTTACAATTGAAATTTATAATTATTCAAATCGGATTTAAATACAGAGGCACACACACACACACACACACACACACACACACACACACACACACACACACACACACACACACACGCACACACACACACATAGAGCAGGAAGAACGCTGAGCGCTGACAGAGTTTAGTTTTGAGCAGAAGCAACGTCGCCGCGACGCCGTCGGCTATAAAATAAAATAATCAAAATTATAGGCTGCTTGGAGGCGCAACAGCATTTGCGTGGTGTGCCGCGGGGCGTTTGGGGCATGGGCGTGGCCGTGGGCGTGGGCGTGGCCGTGGCAGCGGATAAACGTGATGGCAGACAGACAGGTGCATGCCGCAGCCAGACGAAAGCCGCTGAGCTGCCGAAGCTGCCGAAGCTGCTCTACTATGCTGCTGCTGTTTCCTGTCTCGCACTCAGCCCACTGTCGTAGTGCTACTCCCCCCCTCTCGCTAGCTCTGTGACAGAGGCAAAATGTATGAAAATTAATTCATTTTGAAGCGTTAAGATTCTTTACGCGCTAATGAGTCGAAGTGTGTGTGCACACACACACACACACACACAGAGAGAGTGAGAGAGTGAGGGAGAGAGCAGCTGCTTGTGTTGTGTTGTATTTGGCAACATCTGGTTTTATGACCTGCTTGGCCGCATTTGCGCTGCGGTTGCCAGCGTGGGGCGTGGGGCGTGGCAGCGCACGGATAAGCGCCCAGGCAATTCTCAGCTATAGCCGGCATTTAACCGAAAGCCGCGCCAAACCAAGTTGAGGCCCCGTTAAACCACAACTGAATAAAGCCTAACGCATAAAATTATGAAGCCACGCGCTGTCATACGAGCCAACAACGCGTCTCAGACGAAAGGATAGCAAAATTGGCTCACACTCGCACCTGCCTCATGCTTGGAGCGAGTAGATGGCCAAGACTTGACAAGTGGAGAGGGAGAGGGAGAGGGAGAGGGAGAGGGAGAGGGAGAGGGAGAGGGAGAGGGAGAGGGAGAGGGAGAGGAAGAGGAAGAGGAAGAGGAAGAGGAAGAGGAAGAGGAAGAGGAAGAGGAAGAGGAAGAGGAAGAGGAAGAGGAAGAGGAAGAGGAAGAGGAAGAGGAAGAGGAAGAGGAAGAGGAAGAGGAAGAGGAAGAGGAAGAGGAAGAGGAAGAGGAAGAGGAAGAGGAAGAGGAAGAGGAAGAGGAAGAGGAAGAGGAAGAGGAAGAGGAAGAGGAAGAGGAAGAGGAAGAGGAAGAGGGAGAAAGCGCAAGAGAGAGAGAGAGAGAGATAATTCTAGGCTCTCGCTTAGATCTCGTAGATGACCAAGGCTTGGGTTATATGGATTATCAATATCAGAATGATGCAGGGAAGGATTCTTCTACTTCAATGTAAATACGAGAGAGACAGAGAGAGAGAGAGAGAGAGAGCTAGAAAGAGAGAGATAGAGAAAGAGAGAGATAGAAGGTAAAGGAAACAGAGTGAGAGAAAGAGAGAGACAGATATGGTTAAATCTGTATCCTGCCTCTCGCTTAGATCTCGCAACTGGCCAAGACGTGGCACATGTGTGTCCAATTGAGAATGCTGCTTTGAGGTTTTCCTTTTTTTAACTTGGAATATATATCATCTATGAGAGCTGAGAGCGAGAAATAGAGCGGGAGACATTTCACGATATTTTTGCTGAGAAACTTGACCCTCACTTACCTGCACTTCGCTTTGATCTCTTGTCTCTAATATTACTCCATATACTTTGCATATGGGCAATGCTTAAGCCATAAGCCAACTGATGTAAAGAAAGAGAGACAGAGAGAGAGAAAGAAAGAGAGAGAAAGAGAGAGATATAGTTAACAGAGTTAACTGTTGATTGAACGACCTCACTAGGCTCTCACTCATCTGCCTTTCCCTTTGCTCTCCTTAATGCTCAACATCTTCTTCTATTGGCCAATGCGGACTGCTGCTTGAATAAGCTCAATAAAGACCTCTTCTTCTTCATCATCATCATCAACATATTCTTCTACATCAGCATCTTCTTCTTCCTCTCTATTCCTCTATACAGTCGCTGTACATTTCTAGTCGAGTCTCTCATAAATTTCAGCTTGCTGACAGCAAAGTTTTACTTAAAAAACATAAATAAAATAAAATAGAAGAGAAAAGTAAATTCAGTTGAGCTTTGTTAGCGTGAAAAAGCG
This sequence comes from Drosophila buzzatii, assembly GCA_035045845.1. NCBI lineage: Eukaryota > Metazoa > Arthropoda > Insecta > Diptera > Drosophilidae > Drosophila > Drosophila buzzatii. The sequence goes on from JAWNOS010000596.1 coordinate 14,351,481, forward strand.
CTCAAGTTCAGCATATGACAGCATGAAGTCGACAGGTCGATTACGAATGATTTGCTTGAGAGATCAGTGGGCGGGGCTATGTGGAGCTGAGGGGGTAAGGTTATTTACCCAGTGCGCGATCCACTGCTTCAATTACATCAAATCGATTCGTTTTCCAATTGGTTTTTCTGTTTTAGGTGCTATGCTCTGTCAGCCACACACACACACACACAGACACAGAGAGAGAGTTTTGGCTGCAAGGAGCTGCGCCTCGGCCTGGCGGCGACAGGTGGAGGCAACGGCACACTGCTAAAGATACTTGGACAAGCTTTGGCGTTGCGTTTTTCGTCGCTGGCTATGAAACAGATAAATTGCAAAAGTTTTTCCCAAATATTTTCACAAGGCGCTGCCGCTGCTGCTGCTGGGCGGCCTCTGGCAGTCGGCAAAGATTGGGCATTGAGCACGTGGTTTGGCCCACAAAAATGGATCGTCTGGCTGGCATAGCGCAAAAATCTGCAATAAAATTTTACCAATAAACTTTAGACGCACAAACGCACACACATGCCAGCCGCTGCGGATATGCGGATGTAGACAGGTGAAACTTTTTTCAACTATACTAAATTATTGTAGTTGCCGGAAAAAGTTCGCCCGCCGCACGCACAGCAGCAGCAGCAACAACAACTGCCATATACACTCACACGTGTTAACCCTTTCCTCTATGCTGGCGTGTTGGGACGACGACGCACCTTTTGACATGCCCAAGAGAGAGAGAGAGAGGGGGAGAGAGAGGGAGGGGCAGCGCACGCCGTGGGCTTGTAAGTGCCGTAGGAGATAACGCTGCACATATGCGAGCAAGACTACGGCTATAAAATGCGGTTAACTAATGGCAGGGACTGTAGCAGCAATGCCCCCAGCGCCCCCCCCCCCCCCTCCCGCCACCCAATGTGACAGCACTCGAAGAGCAGGCCTTGCCCGCTGGACCGTGGCAGTTATTAACATTGAGCGGCAAAGGGTTGAGCGGCACGTGCAGCGACTGTGATTTTAACTGTGTGTGCGTGTGTGAGTGAGTGAGTGAGTGTGAGTGTGAGTGAGTGTGTGCGTGAGTGTGCGTGGGTGTTGTCTGCAACATTTCATTGCACTCAGTGTAGAGTGGCTTTTGTTGCTGTTGCTTTAGCTGTTGCTGGGGGTAACAATTTTTTAGCCGCCATGTCCAAAGTGACAAATGTGCCAAACTTGTGCGAATTTCCCGGATGCACAATGACAATGCCAGGCGCAGAGCAGCAGCAGCTGCAATGCTTCCTCTTCACGCATGTGTTTGTTAAGTTTTTATGCTCTCAAGGTCGTCCTCTCCTATCGTCCTCTCCGTCCCTCCCTCCGACCTATTGAAAACTTTGCACTGAACAGCAGAATTATGATGTTTTTAGTTAGTTGTCCCAGGGTAGCTAGCTGGCTTAATTTATTGATTTGACAGAGCTACTAATACTAGTGAAACTCCACACACACACACACACACACACACACAGTTGGGTGCCGGCGTGCAGTGGCCAGAACTTTGTTCTGACCGCAACTTAAATGTGATTTGTGTAATTTGCGGGCGAAGCCAAGTCCGATTGCATTACAACTTATGAGTGTCTCTACCTGTCTCTCCCTCTCTCTCTCCATCTCTCTCTCCCTCTCCTCCCTCACAGCACACAAATTGCACTGAGCTTAGCTGCAACGGGGACTCGCGCTTTGCTGCTTAGCAAAAGTTTCGCCACTATCAAAATCAAGCAACTAATATGTCTTTCATATAATTTATGTGTGTGAGCCGCATAAAATCCGTAAACCAAAGTCCACGCCCTAGCAGCAACGTGCGACGGTCGCGCCCGTCAACAAACCAAGTGACATCGACAACAACAACAGTTAGCCAACCTCCCGCCCACCCGCTGTCTCAGTGTGTGGTAAGAAAAGTTTCTTAGTTGGCACACAAGGCACGTCCGCCTGTGGATACAATATGTCATTGTGGCTCCCAGCTCCACGCCACATGAGTGCCGGGACTCTACGGCCGTGGCCGCGGTCCCCGCCGGAGCACTTGGCTTGTAACATGTGTCACTCGCTGCTGCGCACCGCTCCGGCGGACGGTCAATGGCGCTGCCCGGCCGGAGCGCTGCTTGGCGGCATGCAGCGCTTGTTGACAGCACTTACGGCCTCAAGTACGGCGTATAAATTTTTGCATTCCGCCAAGCTAATAGCAGGAGTTTCGCCAGCCACCTGCGACACACACACTCTTTGCCTCCCTCTGTGCCCAACATATCACAGTTGGCATGCAAATCCTAAAACAATCACTTAAAGTTATACGTGCGGAAGGGTCACACTTGCCATTGTCTCCGTCTCCGTCTCCGTCTCCGTCTCTGTCTCCGTCCCGGGCAGTCGCGAGCAGAAGGCATCTTAAACGGCGAGGAGCAGCTCATCAAGTATTTAGAGCTGAGCTAAGAGTCCCAAATAAATTGTCATTGCTTTGCTCTTGCGGTTCGCCAGACTCGAGTACGGATTTGATTTGCTGCCTTAGTCCACATTTCAAATTTCCAAATTTGACATTTGAAATTTGAGTTTTTAATTGGATTTCGGCTCTATCTATATGCGAATCTATATGATTATGTTTAATGTCAACTATTAAAAAGTTGCTTAACGAGCCATTCCTCTCGGCATGTTCAAGCGAAATCTCACAATTTACAGCCGTATCATGTTTTGCGAGCGAGAAAACAAGGAATCTTTTTTTAATAAAAATGAAATGGCTTTTTTAAAGCAGGAAGTCGCTTCTCGGGGAAATTAACCTATTAAAAGTATTTGGCGAAAAATATGCAATAAGAGTATAGAGTATATAGAGTATAGAGTATGTAGAGTTAGAGTATATAGAGTTTGAGTATGTTGAGTATAGAGTATATAGAGTATAGAGTATAAATTATAATGAGTATATAGAGTAAGAGTATATAGAGTTAGAGTATAAAGAGTAGGGAATATATAGAGTACTCCCTACTCTTTTATAGAGTATAGAGTACGTTGAGTATAGAGTACGTTGAGTATAGAGTACGTTGAGTATAGAGTATGTTGAGTATAGAGAATGTTGAGTATAGAGTACGTTGAGTATAGAGTACGTTGAGTATAGAGTACGTTGAGTATAGAGTACGTTGAGTATAGAGTACGTTGAGTATAGAGTACGTTGAGTATAGAGTATGTTGAGTATAGAGTATGTTGAGTATAGAGTACGTTGAGTATAGAGTATGTTGAGTATAGAGTACGTTGAGTATAGAGTACGTTGAGTATAGAGTACGTTGAGTATAGAGTATGTTGAGTATAGAGTACGTTGAGTATAGAGTACGTTGAGTATAGAGTATGTTGAGTATAGAGTACGTTGAGTATAGAGTACGTTGAGTATAGAGTACGTTGAGTATAGAGTACGTTGAGTATAGAGTATGTTGAGTATAGAGTACGTTGAGTATAGAGTATGTTGAGTATAGAGTACGTTGAGTATAGAGTATGTTGAGTATAGAGTACGTTGAGTATAGAGTATGTTGAGTATAGAGTATATAGAGTATAGAGTATAAAGTATAATGAGTATATAGAGTATAGAGTATAGAGTATATTGGGTATATAGAGTATATAGAGTATAGAGTATAGAGTATATTGGGTATATAGAGCATATACTCGTTAGAGTATTCATTCATATCATATATAGTCTCATATTCAGTATACATATCATATTTAACCCAAGAGGATATAGATTGGTGTACAGGAACTCTACTCTCTCATCTCATATACCTTCTGCTGATATATGGACTACACTAGCTTGTAGTAACTGGGATATTTAAGTATTTAGTTGAGAGTAAATGGAAGTTGAGGATTTGTTGCTTGGGTGTTGGTGGTGAAAAGTTGACAATGGAAATTGCGATAAGCCACTCAACGTGTGCTGGCGGTGGTCTGGTGGTGCGGTGGTGCGGTGGGGCAGGGCACAATCAATGCACCGCTGACCAGCTGACGAATTTGCCGTGCGGCACATTAATGCGACTAATGGGCAAAGTTTTATGCCTGTGCAACACTTGAGGCATTCTCGCCTCAAGTGCCAGCAGCCAGCAGCCAGCAGCGAGCAGCGAGCAGCGCGATTCGCTTTAATACGCGCCGCACTTAAAGTGCGACAGGAGTTGCCAATGTTATAAAATTATGCTGCGAGCCGAGCCGAAAGAGAGCACGAGGCAGCACGAGAAAGAGCGAGAGAGACAGAGTGAGGGAGGGGCAGAGTGGGGGCCGAGCAGGAGTGCGCAGCTTAAGAGAGCGCAAGCGAGTCGCTTATCAGCCAATGGCCCAATGTTGACAATGCTGACCTGTCCAAGACGCAGCAACAGCGCCCAGGAGTTTGTCAGGCTTAAGGATGGATATCTAATGTTTGGGCCTACAACAAGCTCTATGCTGTATGCGAGCTGCCATTGTTTGGCGGCATTCGGTAGATGTGGAAATGGAAAAGCTAGAAAAAGAGAAGAGAATTCGAAAGGTTTTCGCACCAATCGGCAGCAGCAGGCGCTCGGCTCAGCGCCTCGGCTCCGCTCGGCTCTCGGCCGTTGGCGGCGCGGCTCCTGTCGGCTGCTTGGCCAACAAGACTCGACAGTTGGTTATGAAATCTCAACGTGTTCGCACGTGCCGCACGGAGCACGCAGCAGCAGCCAACCAGCCATCAATTCAAGCAAATATCACAAACTCACAACAGCCGCAATAAACATCAAAACTGTCAACAGAACAATAAAAAAAAATAATAAAATAAAATCAAAAAATCTAAATAAATCAAAAACTAAAATTTAAAAAAATACAAATAGCAAATACAATAAACAAGCCAAGTTTCATGAACTCATCTCGAATTCAAAAACATATTCAGTGTCTGGAGCATCGTTACAGAAATTCAAATCGCCATCAATCAAATCCCAATCAGCTCAATCAACACGCTGCGTGCTAAGTTTATAAACAAAAACAAAAAATATTTAAACCGAGTTCTCAGTTTCGAATAAAACCGTCGGCAATTAAATCATCCCGTTGTTGATTCGTTCGTTTCTTTCTTGTTGAAAAGTCGTTTTTTTTTCTAATTTGCGCATTGTGTTAGACGCTAGAATTTTTTTTTTTTATTTTTTTTTTTATTTTTTTTCTTGTTGGAAAATATAACAATAAGTGTGTCGCAAGATGTGTGCATAAATTGAGAAATCTGTAAAGCAAATGCAAAGCAAAGGGCGCCAGAGCCAGAGCAACAAATTTGAATTGTCTGCAATTGAAATGTGTGCGAAAGTAATTCGGATCTAAAAGAGAGAAGCTGCGAGCGAGCGAGATAGCAAGCTAGAGCGAGAGAGTGGGAGATCGCCTCAGACTTGAGTGAAATTCCAAGGCGCGCAATGTAAGTATTTCCCATCAAGTGATTTAGCTATAAAAGATGTGACAATATAATATGAGAAGAATAAAACAGTTTTAAAATATATTTATAAAATTTCAAGTGTTTTTTTCTTATTGAAGAATTATATTGAAAGTAAAATAAATATATTTTGTGTGCTAAAAACTAAAGTCAAAATCAAAGTTTGATAGTTTATTTAATAGATAATTCAATAATTTATTTAGTGAAAGCTGAAATGAATTTAAAATAAAAAAAAATAAAAATAAAATTAAAATAAAATGAAATGAATATTAAAATATTTATAATTAAATACATACATATATTTGAAGGTTTAGTAGAATTTTTCGAATCTGTGTCTATATTAGTTACAAAAACATTGCGCAAACCCAATATACTCTTTTTCCCTTTGGGAACTGAGCATAATGAAGTTTTGAGTGCTCTTTAGAAAATGTCTGGGAATCAAAATGCTAAAGTCTAAAAAACTGACTAAAATATTTATGCCTTTGCTCGATTACTAAATTATGAATCAGATATCAAGATAAATATATATACATATACATATATATTGCAATATGTTTGGATTTTGAGTTTTTCATATCAGATCAAGTCAGTTGCAGCTGTTGTACTTCGCTTCATTAAACCCAAATTGCTGAGCGGTGCCTGACTTTAGATAAGCGAGAATTTTTGACAGCTGCAATGAGAGTAATGAGAGGCTTCAACAAGCTTAAAGATGCGATCAAGATGCATGTCGCAATGCAAACAATGCCAAATTAGCAGCTATAATTAAAGCTTGTAATGAGCAAGAGAGCATTGAAATTAAAGTTAAAAAAAAATAAATCATATCTCTCGATTTAAAATTATTTCACTACAGATTCTTTTAGGAATGATATCCTAGAATAATTTAAGAGCGTCGACTACTAGGCCTTGGATATTTAATTAACAAGTTAATAGGGAAATATATAAATAAACTTTAATAAATTAAAAAACAATAAGAATAACATGGAAAGTAAATATAAATCAAAATTAACTTGGAAAATGCTTACAATTTAATTATTGTAATTAATTTAGTCGTGTGCAATGCGATGCATTTAATTTATATTTAATTAGTTATAATCAATGCAAAATTAAATCAATTTTTAAAAAAGTAAATAAATATTATTTAAATATTTATAATTCAATTGAATAAATTTTCAAGTATGCAATTCATATTTAATTAAATATAATATATATATTTATTATTTAATTGATATTTAATTTAATATTTATTTAATATTTATTCATTAAAAGTTAATTATTTCATTCATTATTTAATATTTTTTTACATAATTGTTAATTAGTTTGGTATATTTAATAGTTTATTAATTCCCTATTTATATATTTATTGCATTTTTACTAAATTTAATTATTAACGTTTTTACTGATTCATATAATTAATAACTCATAATAATAATTAATAATTAATAAAAAAACACAAATTTATTTTGTAATTGTTTTTTATTTATTTATTTATTGTAATTGTATTTATTTATTGTAATTGTAATTGTTTTTTATTTATTTATTTATCTTTTACTTAAAAAAAAAAATATTTATTTGTTAAAAAAAATTATTTATATATATTTGTATTTAATTGTTTACTTTATAATTTTTCATTTAATTATTAATGTTTTTACTGATTCATTTATAAAATTGACAAATAATACATTTATTTTATACTTGTTTTTTATTTACTTTTTATTTATTTTTTTCTTTTTATTTATTTTTTAATTAATTCATATATTTTTATTTATTCACTTTTTAATTTAATTATTAATGTCTTATTGAATTATATATTGAATTAATGAATAATACATTTATTTTATATATGTTTTTATTTATTTTTGTTTATTTATTTATTTGTTTACTATATATTTATTTATTTTTGAATTAATTTATATATTTGTGCTAATTATTTAGTTTTACTTTTTAATTTAATTATTAATGTTTTTACTGATTCATTTATTTAAATAATAAATAAAAAATTAATTTTGTATTTGTTTTTATTGAATTTTTAAATGTATTATTATTTATTTATTTTTTACTTTTTATTTTTATTAATTTTTAATTAATTCATAAATTTGTATTTGTTTACTTTTTATTAATTTTTAATGCAAATATTAATGTTTTTACTGATTCATTTATTTAAATAATAAATAATAATAAGTTAAGTTTGTGTATAATTTTTATTTATTTTTAATCTATTTTTAAAATTATTTTATATATTTCTGCTTAATTATTTACTAATTTTTTTTTTTAATATTTATTTTTATGTCGAATTATTTCTTCATTTAATTATTCACCTATTTAATATTTACTTATGCATTCATTCATTAGCTTTATTTTATTTATTAAATTATTCATTTCATAATGTCTTTATTTATTTCAAAATATTCATTTATTGATACACACATACATATATTTATTTCCACCTGCTGCCATGCACTACTAATATATATACATGTATGTAAGAATTTGATAAGTTGATTGAAAACTAAATTTGAGCTGCAACTAAGCAATTCATTATGCAGTTAGTCAGAGTTGGGGATAATTGTATTAAAAGTTAGTCAGTTTCTTGTCAGCTGAATGCGGCCAAAAATGTTGACGAGCTGAGCTGAGCTGAGAGCCCTCGAAGCAAATGGCAAGAGAGAATGCCAGATGGTCGAGGGATGGGCGAAGAGTTGGCGGCGATAATAAATAGTCATATCGATGGCCGGGCTGAGGGCTGAGGGCCTGCTGGGGCAGGCAGACGGCTAGGCCAAATCTCCAATGGCAAGCGCTGTTAATATGGCTTTTAGTTGTTGCTCTGCCCGATGCTGTGGCAGAGGCAAACATCTGCGGCATGTGCTTAAGTTAATTATTATCAATTAATAGCTAATCACGATAAATGTGCATGAAAACGGGGCCAGCAACAACAACGGCATCTAAATGGGCCAAGGGTTGGGGCTGCTGCGGGGCTGCTGCGGGGCTGCTGCGGGGCTGCTGGTGTGAGTATGGTCTTCTTGCTGCTGAAACTGGCTGGCACGCAACAAATGGCTCTGACAGCAATAAGACATGCTGCCCCGCCCCGTCCCGTCCCGTCCCGTCCCGCATATCCTGTTGATTTGTCACACGCGGCGCATGAACAATGCCAGGCTTGGTAATTAAAAATACGCATACGCATTCGAGCCGCACGCCAGTTGTCGAGATGTCGAGACGCAGCCATAGTGGAGCGAAAACAAAGCCATGCCAACAAAACCCAATACAATGGATAGCATAAACTCGAGCGTGTAACAAGTGATTGGGTGCGTCTCACACAGCCAAGAGCGAGTGTGTGTGTGTGCGAGTGTGTGTGTCTCTGACAGTGTCAGATTGTGTGTTGCTGCACGCGTCTGCCTGCCAGCGATATTGTCGCACATTCACAAAACAATACTCCAGCTCGGCTTAACTCCAATGCTCTTTATGCCATCTCCAACATTGTTCTACCATTTCAGCATGTTCCCGTTTCCATTTCCACTTTCCCCTTTCGCCTTCCACATCTACTTCCCCCTGCCAACTGACAGGTAGTTTAACTTGCCCAGCAGCTTAATTGCATTTGCTCTGAACTATAATTTCGTTTAACTAGAGCTAAGCTAGGAGCTCAGAGATGAGCTGAGCATGCTGCCTGCTCTGACTGATTGCCTGCAAAACTCTTGCAAGCTGCAGCAAGTCTATATAGAAAATGAGTGAACTGATCGCGTTAGGCTGTCTTCTATTTGATATTGGCATAAACTCTTCTGCTTAGCTAAAGCCAAAGTTAAAGTGGATTTCTTCACCTTTTTTTTACTATTTTTGTCAGATAATTTTTCATTCGTGGCACGATTTATCATTTGACAGACAATAAACGATTATTTTTGGCTTTCACGCACGTCAAATGGTTGGCAATTCATTGAAACGATAGTTGATTATTCCAGTGCACTGCTGCATATGTCAAAGGACTCTTAAGTGTTGTAAATTGGCTGCAGCAACTCTGCTCAATACTCGATTAAAAACTTAAACTCTTCGAGTTGGAGAAGCGAAAGTTTCTCTAGCAAAGGAAAGCATTGCTGAAGCAACGACTGCAGCTGAAGCGAGATCTTATCAAAACAGCTTTGATTGCAATTAATAATCGAGTATAGTAAATAGTTCTTGTGACTACTTAATCGTTTTTGCTGGCCATCACTAGTTGTGCCTAGTCATCTTCCAGTTTCTCTAACGAAGCAAGCGTTGCCTGTTCATCAGTTGACCGAGAAGTTGCACAAAAATTCTTTTGTGTGCTGATTGACTACAAATCAAACGAAAAATTTTCCAAAAAAAAAAAAAAAAACTTTTTCTGTTTTAAATTCACAAAAAAAAAAAAAAAAAAAAAAAAAATTCCTTTCCTTAATCAAATTTGAACAACTGGAAGCCCGTTTAGGTCTGATAGAAAGAACAGAAAAGCAAGCAAAAAACACTCATCAATGGCCACCACATCGATATTGCGTGTCAGGCGTGAGCTCGCTGAGGTCATGCGCGGCGAGGAGCTCCTCGAAGGCATGATCAAGCTCGAGCCGATCGACGACAATTGGACAAACTTGCGCGGCGAGATAGCCGGACCGAAGGACACGCCCTACGAGGGCGGCAAGTTTTTGCTGAGCATCAAGGTGCCGGAGTCGTATCCGTTCAGTCCGCCCAAGGTGCGCTTTACGACACGCATCTGGCATCCGAACATCTCGGCCACAACGGGCATCATTTGCCGTAACATACTGCAGGAGGATTGGGCAGCCGCAATGACGCTGCGCACGGTGCTGCTCACAATGCAGGCTCTGCTAGCGACGCCACAGCCGGACGATGCGCAGGAGGCGTACGTCGGCCAACAGTACAAGGACGAGCCCGATATGTTCGAGCTAACGGCCAAGCACTGGACCCAAGTATATGCTAACGGACCATACAACTCTACCGACTGTGCCTCGAAGGTTGTATATCTGAGAGACATGGGCATAGATGAGGACGCCGCGCGCCTAACACTCTCTCAGGTGAACTGGCATCTGGAGAGTGCCACCGAGCGCCTGTTTCCCTGAAACCAGCAGAGAGTGAGCAAGATAACGAAAACAAACCAAATTGAAATAAATCTAATTCCGCTTCCAGTTACAGAAATCCAATTGATTTGCACACCCAACCTATCGAAAATCAAACAAGCAAACAAATTATTAATCAATCAAATCACACAATTCAATCAAGTCAACGGAATGTTTATGTATATATACATATATTATATATTTGAGGAATATAATAATTATATATATATAAATATATATACGAAATATGTGTGCAATTATTTCTAGCTTGAAACTTAGCTCAAACGTATTAAAAGCTTTAAGCTCACACAAAGTTTTATTGAAGCTCAGCGAATGTTAACTTAAAGCTCATTTAAAGCTTGTGCGTTGCAGCCAGCTTTTTCGCAGCTCACTTAAAGCTAGATTAAAGTCGCACTTAAAGCTGACTTAGAGCTTATGAATAGCTTATCTTAAGCTAGCTTGCTTTCCTCAGCTATAACTTAAAGCTCGCTTAAGGCTTGCTTATAGCTTTACATACAAATCTTTATAAAAGCAGCCTTAAACAGAGCTCGCAGCAAAACGTTGAGCACATCTCAAAGTTCGACAATAAGTCACGCTTTCCTGAAGCTTCTTCTTCTTCTTGAAGCTCAGCGAAAGCCAACTTAAAGCTCGTTTATTGCTTGGGCATTAGAGCCAGCTTCTTCGTCGCTCACTTAAAGCTAGATTAAAGTCGCATATGAAGCTCACTTAAAGCTGACTTAGGGCTTACAAAGAGCTGCCTTCTTCAGCTGTAACTTAAAGCTCACTTAGTTATTGCTAGAGCTTTACATACAAATCATTAAAAGCTCGCAAGAAAACGTTGAGCATTTCTCAAAGTACGAAAATAAGTCACGCTCTAGAAAAAACGAGTGACAAATTGCAACTGTTCTCAACGTTCTCGCTCACACTCAGACGGACACGATCTGTTTTCGGCTTTACATGTGTGTATGTGTTGGTGCGTATGCGGGGCTTGGCTTCGCGTGTATGTGTGCATGCATATGTGAATGTGAAGTCGCTTTTGAGATCTGCAGCATCGAGTGAGTCGCAGTGGGCGAGTGTCTATCGTATTACTCGTGAAATAAGTCTCATTAAAGAAATATAATGCGAATTGTTCAACACAAAACTCTCAGACGAAGACAGAAACGGAACAAAGAAATGCTTCTGCTCAGCATGAGAGAGAGACAGAGAGAGAGAGAGAGAGAGAGAGAGAGAGAGAGAGAGAGAGAGAGAGAGAGAGAGAGAGAGAGAGAGAGAGGGCCTTAAAGTCAGATCAGCTCCATTCATCAGATCCATTTATTGACAAAAATAACTTTATATGGAAAGTTACCTTAAGCGTAAATTTAGGTGCAAGCTAAAGCTTTACGCTCACTTGGAATTTGTTTAAGTATTTTTTGATAAACTTAAGTCATCAATTTATCGATTTCATATTTAAATAATAATCATGTAATGCAGTACATTTAAATCTTATTGAAGGTTAAGTGAAATTATTTAATTATTTAATTTTTTTCTATAAAATCTATCAATTTTTTCTCTCAAGAGAGTCTATGGAATCCCTTGCCCAATCGATATACCTTAAAGCATACTTTGAGATGTTTTTTAAGTCGAATTTTCATTGAATAAAGTACGCAAAGCAAACTTGTTGCTCTGTTAAAGTGCACTTAAAGCTCTAGCTTAAAGCTGACCACAAAGGAGAAGTGAAGACTGAATAATACAGCAATTCAACAAAGCTCACTTAAAGCGCAGCTAGAGATGAAACTAACTTTATTATTATTATTATTATTATTTTTTTTTTATTTTTTTTTTTATTTTTTTATTTTCATTATTATTATTATTATTATTATCACTATTATTATACAATATTATTAAAAGATATTCAGCAATATATCAGCACTTGCTTCATTTTTGACATACAACTATTTCCAGTATTCGGGCAACTTTGACAGTTTTGTCTGATATAATGTCTGGAATAATAATTGCGCAGATGAAGTGCATGAAATATAAATCAAATGGCTAAATGAGCTGCGCTTTGAGCACAACTTTTGCTAGCTGAAACATTTAATTTACTAATTGAGACTATGCCATCTCCGGGCAGCATCGACTCCGCCGACTCCGTCGACTCGCAGACTCCGTCGACTCGCTGACTGGTTGACTGGCTGATTGCATTGAGTGTGGAGTCGATGGCTTGAAGACTGTGGCAAATGTTCTATTTTCTTAGCAGATACGAGTGCTGCATGGGTGAGGGTGAGGGAGGGGGTGCTTGGGCATTGGTGAAAGGAAAACCTGAAAACAATCGCCCTCATTCGCTTCGTTCCGTCAATAAACGACATTTTATTATTTTCTCGACTGTTTGCTGCGCGTTCGGTCTCTGCTTTTGCCTTGCTCACTCAATGCCCAGTTCCGTCCGCAGTCGCTGCTCCGGCTCCTGCTGCCAGCCGTCCCACAGCATTTCACTTTTTTTTAGCTTCTTCTTCTTTCTTGCTTTCTTTTTTTTTTATCGTTTCACTTACAAAGCGTCGCGCACTTTACGCTGATTGCGCGCTCTGGCAAACATTTTGCTTGCTTTTTGGCCCCCAGACAGGGCACCCGGATCGGTTTGGTTCGTATCTGTGTCCGGCCTCGACTCCGGATGGGTATGGGGGCCGGTGTCGGGAGTCGCCAACTGGTCCGCAGGAGGCGGGAGTCGGCACTGAACTGGCCTTTGTTTTTCAGCAGAGCAGAGCTGTTGGCTGTGACTATAACTGGATACGAGTCGATAGCATTGGGTTTATTGTTACTTCCTTTTGCAATTATCCTTGTTAGTCAGTGCGGCCGTCAGCGCACTCGAATGCCCCGAACTTGCACAGCGCAACTATCGTCATTATCATCAGCTCCATATCAGCATCATCATCATCAGCATCATCATCATCATCATCGCCTGTTGTTGCTTTTCCTTTTTGTCATCATCTTCTCTTTGTCCTCCTCCAAATTAGTTAACGGCAAATATCCTGCAGTCTCGCATCTCAATGACAAAAGGTGCTCCATTAATCAGCTCGCGGCTGCCACTCCTCCTCCGCCCACTGCATATGCACTATTTGCATTATTATCGTAATTAATGAATATAAATGCAAGCTTTTGCAAATTAATTATGAAATCGTCCAGCTGCAGAGCGAAACTTAAATGCAAGCAAAATCAAAGACTTGAAAATCGAACAAATATGAGAATTTGGGAACTTTGTGAGAAAAGAGAATTATTTAATAAATAAATAAATAAATAAATAAATAAATAAATAAATAAATAAATAAATAAATAAATAAATAAATGAAAATAAATAAATAAGTAAATAAATAAATAAATAAATAAATAAAAAAATAAATAAAAAAATTAATAAATAAATAAATAAATAAATGAATAAATAAATAACTAAATAAATAAATAAATAAATAAATAAATAATTAAATAAATAAATAAATAAATAAAAAAATAAATAAAAAAATTAATAATTAAATAAATAAATAAATAAATAAATAAATAAATAAATAAATAAATAAATAAATAATTAAATAAATAAATAAATAAATAAAAAAATAAATAAAAAAATTAATAAATAAATAAATAAATAAATGAATAAATAAATAACTAAATAAATAAATAAATAAATAAATAAATAAATAAATAAATAAATAAATAAGTAAAAATAAATAAATAAATAAATAAATAAAAATAAATAAATAAATAAATAAATAAAAAAAATAAATAATTAAATTAAAAATAAATTAAATAAAATAAATAAAATATAATTTATTAAATATTACAAAAAATTTAATTTTTATTTTTATTATCAAGAAATATTTTATTTTAGTTAGAATTCAACAGAAATAAAATTAAAAATTGGTAAAAAATATATAATATTAAATTTTATTTAAATACGAATTTTAGTTAATAATTAAGGTCATTTACTAAGCTTAAGCATTATATATTTGCGTTTATGCAATGTTTATCCTGCTCTTTTGACGTACGTTCGTTTCTCTATCCATCCGTCTATCTATTCATCTGTCTATACGTCCGTTCTTTTATCTGTTCATCTGTCAGTGTGAGTCTAGAGACTTGGAATTTGTATACATATGCATATGCCATGTCAAACTGCCTCTTGGTTGCATATTCTCGTTCATCAATATCATAGCAACTCTGTACGAAGCCCTCTCGCTCTCACTCTGCGACATCTGAGACCACGTTCAGCAATAGCTGTAGTTGTCTCTTTCCCACATCCTTTAATTGTCCCTAAAATGCTTACTCATTCGATTAGCGCCAGCTGCCAGTTTCTCTTTAATACTACTGTAACTGTCAAGCACAACATAATAACCAACACATATATACATATAAAGTATATATAGTACATATAAAGTATTAAGATTTTGCTGTAGCATAATTCTCTAGATCTTACAGTTACTCCAGACTACATACTTCTGAGAATTACTCCTACTGTAGGACTGGCAAATCAGTTTTAGCTGTATTTTCCATCAGCTTTATAGTTGCAAATGCAAAATTTTACAGCTAAGCTTTTGCTAAGTTCCCTTTTAGATATACCAAAGCATCATGCTGAAAGAGTGTTGGGTATCCTGAATGAGTATTGTAGAGTCGACAACGCGCGATTGCCTCTCGCTTACTTCCTTTTAATTGGATTATAGAGCAAGTAAATATAGAAAGATATATAGATAAGTAACTTAATTCAGATTCACGCTTCACTAATAAATACTAATAGGGAAGAGTCGCACATAGTTCACTATAGAAACACACAAACAGAGAGAGAGTGAGAGAGAGAGAGAGAGAGAGAGAGAGTGAGTGGTAGTAGTAGTAGAAGATAATGAGGCGTAGAAGAAAAGTGTGGTAGATGCTGTGACGTTTAATTAAAAGCGTGCGAGAAATGCAACACTCGAGAAGCGTGAAGCAGAGAGAGAGAGAGAGAGGGAGACGCGTAAAGCGTAAAGCGAGTGGCGAGAACAGTGAACTGTGCGCTGCTGTGCGCCATCGACCAGAGCAGCAGGAGCAGCAGCAGCAGCAGCAGGAGCAGAGGTTGCTTGTTGAGCTAGTTGCATTGCGCTCGCCTCGCTCGCTCTGCCCCTTGTGGCAGCGATTTCCATTTGGCAAAGCCAAAACCAAATTAAATTAATTAAATTGCAAGAAAATCTGCGCTGAAGCACGTGGAAACGTGAAAAACTCACAAGCTTTGTTGCTGCTGTTGTTGGCAGCGTCAACGTCGTCGAAATTAAATCAGCAGCGCAAAGTCAAATTAAGTAAAAGTTAGGTTAGCTCAGCTTAGGTTTGCTTTGAAATCAGCGAGGGAGCAGGCAACGCCAGTCCGAGCCGAGCTGGTGTGAACAGCGCTGCCCGCTCGTTGCGCCCCGCTCTCTTCACACTCCTCTCTTGCCGCACTCTCTCCATCTTTTTTTTGCTATTATTTTCTTACACTTTGTTAGCTTTATTTGCACCTCACACCGCACTCCCTCTCACTCTGCTTTTTTACAGTGCAGCGCCTCGGCGTTTTTCATGCGTTTCGCACTTGACTCAAATCGCGTCGCGCTCAACTCTATGGCCGTCTCGCTCGCGCCGCTGCACTTTTTGCAATTAGCGGAATTGTTTCACATTTGCTTGTCGCCCGCTCCCGCATCATCGCGCAGCTGGACGGCATCGCGGCAGTCGAAGTCGAACCTTGCCTGCAGTTTATCTGCGGTTGTCACTATCTCAGTCTATCCCTCTCCCTCTCTCTCTCTCTCTCTCACTCCCTATCTCACTCTCACTCTCTAGTGGCGGTTTTTCGTTTTTAGCTTGGTTTGTCGCTCGGTTGAGCTTGTCCTGCTTCCTCTACTATTACTACTCTTTCTCTCTCTCTCTCTCTTTCACTCTCTCTCTGTAACTGGCTTTGCTGTGTGTTGTTGCTGCTCGTGTCCAGCATTTTGGCGCCCAGGGGAAGTGCGCTAAATCTTTTAAAATACATCTTAAAACCGCGTGGCACACACACACTCACACTCGAACACACTCTAACACTCTCACACACTCACACTCACACTCACACACACACTCTCACACACATAGAAGACAAACAGCTTTATGCACTTCACTTGTATTTGGCTTGATGCCTGCTCTCTGCCCGTGTCCTTCTCTGGCCGCAAGTCCTTGCTATCGTTACGTTCCAGCTGTTCGCCATCCTGGCGCTTCGTCGTTTTGGTGCACTCATGTGCATTTTAGTGGTAACCCAGTTTTCGTTTTTAGGTGCTTAAAAGGTTTCCCCATTTGAATGCTGTTTGGCTTTGTGTGGGCGACAAACAGCCAAAAGTGACAAGAGCGAGCGAGGGGCGACTCGACTGTTTGTGTGTGTGTGTGTGTGTGTGTGTGTGTGTGGGCAATGGACGGATGCCACTGCGGATGCGGATGCGGATGCGGACACACGGTTGATAATAGATCTGACTGAGCTGAGTTTTAAATCGCAGCCGCGTGCACAATTTACTGATGTAAGCTCATTTTCAGCAATTCGGTTAGTTAGAAGACATAAAACTAAGCCGTCGCTGGTAAAGAAGAAGAACTGCAATAACAACAAGAAGAAGAAGAAGAAGCAGTGAAAAAATACGTTTGCGGAAAATGGGAAAATTTTTTAGCCGCTAACGAGGCAGCTGGCAGCAGACAACAGGAGGCAGCCGTTTCCTGGCCAGAAATGACATCCTCATCCTCATCCTCATCTTCAGCCTCATGCCCATGCCCATGCCCATGCCCATGCCCATGCCCATGCCCATGCTCATGCTCATTCCCAATCCCATTCCCACGTTATCCTGCCTGCTGCTCTCTGCTCAAACGAGTTATGCGCATTTGCCCGCGAGCCAAGAGATTTGTGCTGCTCAGTTTTTTTTTCTTCTTCTTCTATTATACATATATATTTTGGTCTGGCCTGACTTGGCTGGTTTCCTTCGATTTGGCTGCTGCTGCTGCTTCGTCTTGTTTTCGCTTTGGCTTCATTTCTTTTCCGTTGCCGCGCAGCAGAAATTCGCAGCCGAATTTGGAGGCGCAGGTATCCTGTATTAACTGAAAAACCTCAAGGCGTACGTCATTTTGTTTACACAAAATCAGCCAAGTGGAGACAAGTGCTGATGCCAGCCAGCCAGCGAGAGGACCTGGCAGATGTGCCTGAAGATGGCTGCTAGAAGATTGCTCCTAATGGCGTTGCGGCCCGTGAAATGACCCTGAGAGTGCGAGCGAAAGAGAAAGAGAGAGAGAGAATGTCGAAAAAAATCTTGCCAACATTACGAGCTTTGCATTTGCATAATTATTATTGCAGATGTATGTATCTCTCTCTCGCTCCCACTCTCCCTGGCTGTCTGTGTTTATGTTAGGCCATCGGAAGTATTTTGAAAGCAACATTTTGCATTTCATTTGCATTTTAACCAAAGACAACCAGCTGATAAGTGCCAATAGAGCCAGACGGAGCAAAGCGTTTAGGACTCAACTCTAAACAGAAATACATGCGAAACGCAAGCAAATAAAATGTTTTTAGTTATGCATTGGGCATATAGCCATTGAGCATATGGCATATATTGCATATATATAGCATTCATTGCTCGAGCCTCTACAGCATCTCCAGCTTCTTTATTCATAGCTTGTTCTCTGAGATCATTGTAGTTCTTTGAGCTACATAGTACTATGAGAGAAATTCCTTAATATGCGCTAAGTAATGTTTAGAGTGGCTTTGCTTTATGCTCAATTCAAGTATTATCAATAGCAAACCTTTCAATTAAATCAGACTAGACTATTCAATGATGCTCAAAGAGCAGCAGGTAAAGCGACTACAGTAAATTATGTTTTACTCATTCTCTCATTAGCAAAGCTCGCCAATAGCTGCAGACATTGAGCTGCATATCAGTGCCTCTCACTCACACTTTGAAAAAAGATTCATAGAGCAAGCGAATGCAACGGTTCTTCAACGAGTTCCCCCACGATCGGCTCGCATTCGCTTGTCTTTGCTTTGCTTCGCTCTGGCTTCTACCCGATGCAAAAAGTTTTCTGCGTATATATTGGTGTGTGAGCGAGAGTTGTCTTTGCCTTACTACTGCAATTGGTTCGCGCATTGAGTGGGTGGCTGCATGTGTGTGAGTGAATGTGTAGAACATTTGCATAGATTCTTTTTGTTACCTGCTCTCATACTTACTCGCACTTATTGTGCGAGCGCCTATCGTGTCGCTCGTTAGTTAGAAGAGCGTGACACGAATAGTTCAATTCGCGCTCAGCCGACAACAAATACGAAGCCCATTGGTCAGAGTGAGAGCTCTGCGTTGATGTTGCGCTCTGTGCACGTAAATAATAAAACAGTTAAATCTTATTTGCGAGCTATGCCCATCCAAATATCAAAGTCTTTTATATAGAGTTTTTGCATAATAACTTAAGCTGTTGCCTTTCCCATGGCGACTAATATAAGCTCCTCTCTGCCCTTCCTCTCTGCTCCTGCGCTCGCCACTGCAACACATGAACAAGAGTTCTTTCTAGCATTTCGTTCATTTATGAGCACAGCTCTAATCAATGGCCAGCTATTGGCTCCCCCTGCAATACTTCTTCAATAGCTGTTTGCAATTGGCAATCAGTGACATTTTTTAAGCCGCTTATTGGCGAGTGGCTGCCTCGCTCTCTGTTTCGAAGAGTTAGTTCTTTGGCAGAGCTCAAAAACTGAGGTAGATATCAGTTTTATACACACATTCGTCAAATGAAAAGTTTTAATTGGCTTCATGTCCTGTGCCTCTTGCTGTCTGGCGTGCCATGAATGCCAAGCAATTAGATGGGATTTAAGTCTTGTCCTGTCCAGTGCTAAGATTCTTGTTAAAACACTAATTGACAAATCGAGAATTACCAGATCGCCAACAGCTCGCAGAAGATAGTCATTTAAGGCCCAACCGACGGCAAATATATGAGAGAGCTGAACATAGATATAGTCGGAGTTCTAGAGACTTATAGAACTTAATTAAAATACAAATAATTATTAATATTTAGTCTTTGTGCGCGTCTCTCTCTGTGTTTGCATGGCAAACTTAATTGCATTGATTGAGATGTGCTCATAACTGTTAAATGTAAATGTAACTGGCCGATTCGCATTGATATATGTATTCATCTGACCCATGGATGTTTGCTTGAATAACAAACAATCCACAGTCACAGTTGGCGATGACCGGAGTTAAGTGAATGCGAGACCAGATCGAAAGTATTAATTTCGAGCTGATGCAACAGATTTGTTGTATTTGCGGACTGTCAAATGAATTTGCTCTAGCACTGACCAGTTGAGAGCGAGAGAGAGAGAGAGGGAGAGGGAGCCCTACGACAGTTGTGACATTTCAATCTTGAATGCTGAGTGGATTTCCATAAAAAGTTGCCAGCATGCAGGTTTGGGCCTGCCACAACAGCTGCCTCAGTGCCTGGCATTGGCATTGGCATTGGCGTTGGCATTGGGCTCTGAAAAGCCAAAATGGCAAAGCAAACATAAATGACAATGCATGCCACATTTTTCGCAGCAGCACAAAAATTCCAATTAAGTAGCAGCTGTTGGTAGCTCGCTTTGAAAATTGAACGGCGACGAAACGCAAGGGGGAGGCAACAGAAACGAAGCAAACCGCCCACTCGAACCGAGGCAAGGCGAGGCTAAACCAAAAGCCTAACCCATGCCCAAACAACCGAATCAAAAACCAAGCAAAAATGGCACACAAAAAATTCTGCAAAAATGAGGCAACAGAAAAACGGAACGGAACGAAACGGAACAAGATGAAAAGCAGAGCCAAAAATGTGAATTCTCTCGTCGAGTTGCCTTCCTCGGGGCAACGAAATGAAAATCAATGTCACTGCGTTTGAGGCGGCGCTGACAAGTCAACCAGGCTCAGCTGGGCCAGCGGCAGCATTTGGCTTTTCGCCTACCGCCTGCCGCCCACTGCCCACTGCCCACTGCCCGTTGCCTCCTGTCACGTGCAGAGCGAGAGGGGCTTCAAGATCTTGACCACAACAAAGATGCCAGAGATGAGCGTTGCCCAGCCTGGGCATAAAAGTCAGAAACATTCGCTGGGCAGCAGCCGGTTGTAGTTCACTTTTGCCCTCCTCGCTCTCGCGCCCAATTGGCCAGGCCATTGCCACCAACATATTATGTTGGACAAATATTGTGGCTATACCCTGTGATAGCTGCTAGCCTGGGGTAGACTTGCTATTGATGCTATGCACTAACTAAATCTGAGCAAATTTGAAATGAAAACTTGTGTAAATAATAGAATTTTTCACTTCAAAAAGTCTGGGAGAGTTCGTGGAAATTCTAGTGAAATTCCTAAAAGTTTTCGCTCAGCTGTAGTTCCAAAGTATTCCATGGCGCATCCTTGGAAGCTGCCAAAGGTCATGGCAACATGTTTGCTATCGAGCAAGCTCTGCTATCTGTATGTTAATATGGCCATGATACAAGTATTATTTAAGCTCGCATCAATTTGAAATCAGTTTATTGTGAAATCATCCTCAGGCACAGGCCACGGCGCAGCGCAGCGCAGCTTCCTTTATGCTAGAAACATGCTGACGAATTTATAATTGGCTGAAAGTATTGACAAGCGCGGCATGATGCGCAGTAGATACCCTCTACGAACACACACACAGGCACGCAGTTGCAGCAGCAGAGTCTAGCTCTAGCTGAATCTAGCTCTAGCTGAGTCTAGCTCTAGCTGAGTCTAGCTCTAGTAGAGTCTAGCTCTAGCTGAGTCTAGCTCTAGCTGAGTCTAGCTCTAGCTGAGTCTAGCTCTAGCTGAGTCTAGCTCTAGCTGAGTCTAGCTCTAGCTGAGTCTAGCTCTAGCTGAGTCTAGCTCTAGCTGAGTCTAGCTCTAGCTGAGTCTAGCTCTAGCTGAGTCTAGCTCTAGCTGAGTCTAGCTCTAGCTGAGTCTAGCTCTAGCTGAGTCTAGCTCTAGCTGAGTCGCAGTGGCGACAACCTATATGCCCTGCTGAGCGCTGCTTGTATAGGGTATGTTTGCCAACAGGCAGCGAAACAGAAAAGAAAAACAACAACGAAAACAAATAGCAGTAAAGAAAGCAACCCAGAAACATGCCAAACACTTGTTCACATATGTGAGTGACTCGATGTCTCTCTCTCTGTGTGTGTGTGTGTGTGTGTAAGGGGCGCTGTGCGTTACGCGGACTAACAATCAAATCCCAGATGCCAGCGATGCTCAACCTAACAAGCAAGGAAAAAAAAAAGACGTCGACGTGTCGGCTAACCACATTAACCTGCCAAGAAGCTGCACACACACACACACACACACACAGAGCCTTGTTGAAATATAATAATAAAAAAAAAAGAAGTTTAATGTGCCTAAAAAATTTCATAAAGCAGCCAAACAATGCCAAAGAACACACCCAAACACACACACACACCCAAACACACACACACACACACACACACACACACACACATACACACACACCCAAACACACACACACAGAGCAAACATTAAGTAAAGCCAATGTTTGAATTCTCCGCCTGGCAAATAAAATGAATTCAAACAGAAATTTATTTAAATACATTTTGCGGCCTGAGCTATTGTTATTTTTGTGCTGAGGTCCGAAAGTGCGAACAAAAACAAAATATTCAAATGTATACATATCTAGCTCTCACACTCACTCTCTCGCTCTATCCCCCTCTCACTCTCTCTCTCACTCTGTGTTTTACATGATATTTATAAATGCATCAAAGTCAGAAGGAAATCCACAAAAATTGGCAAATATTTTGCGCGATTTGAATCTCTTTGGCATTTATTGTGGCATGTTACGCTATCTCTCTCTGCCTCTCTCCCTCTCTCCCTCTCTCTATCTCTCTCTCGCTCTCTCTCGCTCTATACATCTCTCGCTTTTTTGACTGCTTTGGCATTTGTTTGGCATTTTCTAAACGCCCAGGGCAAAATTTAATATTTCTATAAATTTCATTATAAATTTGTTTATTTCCACGCAAAACTACAATTAACATTTAATGTGCAAATTAGATTCAATTGGCGAACAATTTAAATTAAATATATGCATTTTATTTCGAATCATTTGCTGAAAATTGCATTAAAATAACCAAAAATTTAAAATAAATATATAAATATAAATATTTTAATATAAATTATTTTATATCTAAATAGAACTTGAATTGGCATTGAACTTGAACAAATTAAACTAAAATATGGAATTTTTTTTAATTTCTATATACGTTTATTTAAAAACACTTTACAAATTTGAGATTTTTTTTAGCTATAGCTATTAGCTATATAATTTTAATAATTTTATTTAACTTAAAACTTAATATGAAAATTTAATTTGGTATATTCAATTATTTTTCATAATAAAATAATATTTTTCATAAATAAAAATTAAAAGTAAATGGAATATATCTGGCTGCAATTATGAATATTACTGTGAATATCATAATTTGTCTAATTAGAAACTACGCAGAAACTAAGCACAAGAAAAAAGTGCTCAACTAGCAGCTACCCTTTGAAATGTAAATATACAAATTTTGAAGCTCTTTCGTATATATATTTATCTAGAATAGAAAATATAGCTAGCTAGCTTCTGTGTATTAAAATATTATATTTATTTATTTAATTTATTTATTTATTTAAAAACAAAAAAATAATAAAAAAATATATTTTTTAATAAAAATTAGTTCATTAGATTTATTATACACTGAACCCATTGAAAATGGGAATTCAGGAAAAAATGGTTTTATGAAAATGTATGTAACAAGCAGAAGCAGACGTCGCAGACCCCACAAAGTATATATATTCTTGATCAGCACAAAAAAATAAGTTGATTAAGCCCTGTCCGTCTGTCCGTCCGTCCGTCCGTTCGTATGAACGTCTAGCTATCGGATACTGCAAAAGTTAGAGCTAACTTTTAGTTACGCAGTACGAGTTTATTTTGCTTTTTCGATAACTCAGTCCATTTCCAAATTATCGATAAAAAAATTGAAAATTCGTTGCCATTTTTTACGTTTTTTGAGCATAACTTCCGCACCGTTCGAGCTAGAGATTTTAAATTTATATATTTAGCTAGATATTTTATTTTTTTTTTTTTTACATTTTGGATGCCAGACTAGAGACTTGCAATTTGGCAAGTAGATACATTTGGATGCTATTAATGTATTCTAAAAGTTTCATAGACATAAAACTTAACCCGCGTTAGCTTCTATATATTGTATATTACATACAAATAATATATAATAAAAAATTAATGCCACGCCAAGTCAATAATGTAGTATATAATAAAAATAAATAAAAAAATATATAATATTGTATGCACCAACACGCGCCTAAGACAGACAAGATAATGCCAATATATACCTACTATATACACATATACTTAATATCCAATATATATATGTGTGTATCCATCAAGCAGCTGCTGTTGATTTGCTTTTTGTTGCTTTTTTTATATCTTTAGACATCTTCTATATTGATGATATTATTTTATTTGCCGCTGGCATTGGCAGCGTATTTATGACAGCGAGCGAGCTGCGGCTAATCAAGACAAGGTGTTTTTTATAGAGCCACCTGTCGTAGCTGTCGTAGCTGCTGCTGTTGGGCGAATGGGCAACAAATATTTCGCGTGCGGCTATATTTTGCTAAACATTTGCGCTAATTTGTCGCACTAAGGCACGACATGGCTCGAGCTGGGGTTGGGAATGTCTGCGTGGGAGTTTTAAGTTGTGTGGCTGGCTTATGAATTACGAATCGAGTGAGTGCCGTGCGCTGCATGCATAAATCTCAAGAGTTGGTATTTTGGGGCAAGTGCGTGCCGTCGATTGGCCAAGATAGAGCGAGAGCGCGAGCGAGAGCCAGGATGAGTTTCTGTTGCCCTCGTGCTGCTGGGCTGTGCTGGGCACAAGCGCTAATTGATTGCTGTGTTTCTGCTGACAATTCGTTTTTGGGCAAATGTTGTTTGTCGTGACTGACACGCAAATGCTGCGCCCCACGAACGACAACAGATCCATGGGCGTTGATTGCGATTGCGAATGCGATTGCGATTCTGCGAGGCGATTGCGATTGCGATTGTGCTACAGTTGCCAATTAATTAATTAGCGGGGCGTGGCAGGGGCCGTGATTTATGGCTGATTACCAACTGGGAACACGCAAAACTGACATTTTTATTGTCACATTTTACATGACATTCAGCTGGAAATGTGAAAAGTGGCCAGACTGGGGCAGAGTGAGTGCTTCAGACATGACTGAGGTGCAGCTTATGAGTTCATTTTTAGCATGAAATGCGTGTGGCTAATGGCAAAGAGAGAATGCCAGAGAGAGAGAGGGAGAAAGCGAGTTAGAAGAAACATTTATAACTAGCCCAAAATTATGAGAGAAAGAGTTCTTAATCGAATGTTTTATAGCAGACTTTTATGCGCTGATACAAATTTCATATATGATGTACATATGTATATATATGAAAGTCTGGCCAGTTAACTAATTTTTAGATAATTCCATAGATAGAGACCTCTCGATAGAGATTCCTTTCTTTGGTCTCTCTTAAGCAGTTCAAGGAAGTTAAAAAATGATAACAATTAAATCAAATTAATATATTAAAATATTATATAAAATTTATAAATAAAATATAATATATAAAATGTAAAATATTAAATATAAAGTGTAAAATATAAAATGTGAAATGTAAAATGTAAAAAGTTAAATAAAAAATATAAAAAATAAAATAAAAATATAAAACATAATATGTAAAATATATAAAAAATAAATTATGAAATATAAAATAATAATAATAATAATATATATAAAATAAAATATAAAATGTGAAATGTGAAATGTGAAATGTAAAATATAAAATATACAAAATAAAATATAAAATATAAAAAATAAAATATAAAATATAACATACAAAATATAAAAGATAAAATGTGAAATGTAAAATGTAAAAAAAATATAAAAAAAATAATATAGAAAAAATATAATATAATATGTAAAATATATCAAAAAATTAATTATGAAATATAAAATATTTAAAATATAAAAAATTAAATATGAAATATGAAATATAATATATAAAATGTAAAATATAATATATAAAATATAAAATATTTAAAATATAATATATAAAATGTAAGCAAATAAAATATAAAATAAAATTTATATTAAAAAATATATAATATAATATGTAAAATATATCGACAAATAAATTATGAAATATAAAAAATAAAATATAAAATATAATATATAAAATGTAAAAAATAGAAAATAAAATATAAAATATTTAAAATATAATATATAATATATAAAATGTGAAATGTAAAATGTAAAAAAAAATAAAATATAAAATAAAATTATATATAAAAAATATAATATAATATGTAAAATATATCAAAAAATAAATTATGAAATATAAAATATCTAAAATATAAAAAATTAAATATGAAATACAATAAATAAAATGTAAAATATAAAATTTAAAATATTTAAAATATAAAATGTAAAATATAAAATATAAAATATTTAAGATATAAAATGTAAAATATAAAATATTTAAATTATGAAATATAAAATGTATAAATAAATGTGATTTATGGAATATAACATTTAAATAATAAAATATATAAAAAATAATAAATATAAATTTAAATGAAATATGTTTAAAATAATATAATAACAAAAACATGTATAAATATGTATATAAAATAAATTACACAAATGTAATTTTAATTTATTTTATAAAATTAAAAAAAAAATCGTATACTTTAAATGACTTTAACGGTATCTAGAGATGAGATACGCAATCAGCCCATGGCGCGTATGCGCAATATATAATCACAGCAGAAAATGTTTGCGCTCGCTTATTAATTTATGAAACATATACCAAGAATTCGGATTAACATGAAACTCGTTTTAAAGCGCAGCGAGAGGGAAATGCTTTCCTTTTTTTTCATTCTTTTTTTTAGATATATTTTTATATATATTTTTTGTATATTAAAATATCGATTGACCGCGGCGCTGGTCGCTTCATTCATGTTTATTTTCAGCTAGGCAAGATATATTTATTTATTGTGCAAAACATTGAAACTGACAATTTTGAAAGAGGTCCTTCCATTAGGGCTGACTACGGCTACGGCTACGGCTACGGCTGGGCGCGAACGGGTCTGTCAGGTTTGCTGTGCCTGATTATGGCGGGGCAGAGAGCCGCCTGTGGCGTCCCTTAAGCATTTCGCAGCAGTGTTACTAAAAATATACTGCAAATGGGCAGAGAGTAAGCGCACAATGGAAAGCAGACTCTCTATATGCATGTGCGTGTGTGTGTGTGCGTTGGTGTTGGTGTTGGTGTGTGCGTGAGCCCTAAAAGCAACAATACAGCAAAATAAACAAAAGCTCTGCACGGCCATTGTGTGCTTAAGACACACTGCAAACATTTATACATACATTTTACGTTCGTTTTTGAGCATTACGTATACGTAATTTATTTTGAGAAGACGCCGGAGATGTGCGAAGAAAGCGCTGCATACTTTTGCGCGCGCACATGCGTGCCAAGGAGACGACAGGCAAACAGCCGCATAAACAATGCAAAGCTGTAAAAGAAAGGACCAAAGGCAACAGCACAGAAGAGTCCCAGACAGAGCGACAGAGAGAGAGGGAGAGAGTGGGAGTGGGAGTGGGAGAAGAAGCAGTATGAATAATAATAACCAAATTGGTTTGAGCTTATTTTGGCACAAGTGAAACGAAATGAAATTAGCTTTAAGTTCTGATGACTTTCAGGCAACGACATGAACGACTCGAACGCTCGAGCGATGTGGCCAGAGTCGAGCCGGGCCGACAATTTGTCAATTGACGCCCAGCCAGGCGCTGAAGCTGCTTCCGCCCGGCTGACTGTCAATGGGGCCAGGCAGTAAATTTCATAGAATTCAGCTGCAGCTACCGCTGCCGTCGCCATCGCCTCGTGGCGCACTTTATCGTGTTGCGGCCGACGGCAGAGTCTTTATCGCTTTTTCAAAATCATCTAGCTGGAATAAACACATTTCAGCAGCAGCAATTTGCCACCGGGGAGGGCAGCGGAACCGTCTGGACTGATCGAATCAGCTAAATGCAGCAGCAACTCCACAGAAAAGATTCTCCGACTCGTGCTCGTGCTAATAGTTCCGCTTCAAGTGTATGCCAACTGTCACTAACTGACTGAGTGAGTGACTGACTGAGTGAGTGAGTGACTGAGTGACTCTCTCTCTCTGACTGACTGACCTCCTCGAGTCATGCTATGCAAATAGCTGCACTTATGGATTTACTTAGCAGCAACCACATCGAGATGGAACGCGCTTCAAATTCATTGTATTTACAATATAAATTATGTAGACTTAAGAGAGACAGCGAAAGAGAGGGTTGGAGTGAGGCAGCAAACCCTTTTGGCCACTGGCCTGCAATGTAATTGAAACTGAAACCTAATGACGCGTTTGATTGAAACCAGCTGAATGGGAACACAGCACTATAAATAGCCGGCAGGCGCGCGGCTCTCGGCGATTAGTCTTGATTAGCTGCTTGGCTGCTCACTCGATTACTCGAGCATTACTCAAAGCCAGCGGGCCAAAGACAGCTCCAGAGAGTTGCATAACTATATCAGAGTCTAGTCAGATCAACGTGACAATAGATAAGTTCCATCTGATGTCACCAACACCTGAGTTCACCTCTGCCTGAGAGAGGCTCCAGCTGAGACAGGCTCTAGCTGAGAGAGGCTCTTGCTGAGAGAGGTTCTAGCTGAGAGAGGCACCAGCTGAGACAGGCTCTAGCTGAGAGAGGTTCTAGCTGAGAGAGGCTCTAGCTGAGTCAGGCTGAGAGAGGCTCTAGCTGAGAGAGGCTCTAGCTGAGAGAGGCTCCAGCTGAGAGAGGCTCTAGCTGAGAGAGGTTCTAGCTGAGAGAAGTTCTAGCTGAGAGAGGCTCTAGCTGAGAGAGGCTCCAGCTGAGAGAGGCTCTAGCTGAGAGAAGTTCTAGCTGAGAGAGGCTCTAGCTGAGAGAGGCTCCAGCTGAGAGAGGTTCTAGCTGAGAGCAGCTCTACCTCAGTTCAGTTCAGCTCTACCAAAGATACGCTCTACCAGAGAGAAACTCTACCTACCTAAAATCGACTATACTAGCGAGAATTTCTAACTGAGAGAAGCTCTAGCTGAGAGAAGCTCTAGCTCAGTTCAGCACTACCTACGATACGGCCTGTTTAAAATAAGCTCTACCTTAGTTCAGCTCTACCTAGGATAAGCTGTATCAAAAGAGAAAATATGCCTGAGATGAGATCTATCAGAAAAAAGCTCTAGCTGAGCTCAGCTCTGCCGAAGAAAACCTCTAGCAGAGAGAAGCTATACCTTAGTTCAGCTCTAGCTGGGTTCAGCTCTACCAAAGGTAAACTATCGATGAAGATATGCCTGAGAGATCCACCAGAGAGAAGCTCTAGCTAAGAGAAGCTCTAGATAAGAGAAACTCTAGCTGAGAGAAGGTCTAGCTGAGAGAAGCTCTACTTGAACTCAGCTTTGCCTGAGTTCAGCTTTGCCTGAGTTCAGCTCTTCCTGAAACAAACTCTACCAGACATATTACCTGAGAAGAGCTCTACCGGAAACCAGCTCTACCAGACATCAGCGCTACCTAAGTCCAGCTCTATAGCCAACATTTCTGCAGGGAGATTTGCTCGAACTATTTCCATTGGTCGACGTGGCGAGTGTTATCATGGGCACACACACACACAGAGAGAGCGAGAGAGAGAGAGAGAGAGAGGGAGAGGACCGACACCTCTGGACATGGACGGTTAATTGCGAATCGGATTTCAAATTAGCAGCTCGGCGCAAATTCCGAGCAATTTGCATGCATCTGCAGTCAGAAAAGTCATTAGTTATCACATTACGCCCCCCGAGCCGCACCACGCCCACAATTTATGTTCATAAATTATGTAGTCTCTGGCAGGCTGGAAGGCTGGCTGAACTCCCGGCTGAACTACAACCGAAACAGCAGGCGGGAGTTGTTATCCTTTTTTTTTTGGTTGACGGCTTCACTGAAATCGGAATATGCAAAACGTTTGATCCCTTCCGGCTTAGCCGGACTGCCATCAACAGAAATGAGAGAGTGAGTGAGTGAGTGAGAGAGTGGGAGAGTGAGAGAGTGACATAGATAAGCAGGGGCAGATGGCAGAAGCGAGATAGAGCTTTAAATTTATTACAAACCCAATAAACCCCGAGCAAAGACAAAATTATTTATTTTGCCCAAAACGCTGGAAATAAAAAAATGAAAAAGAGAGAGCGGGAGAGAGAGAGAGATGAGAGAGAGGGAAAAACAAATTCCTGTTGACGTTTGGACTCTGCACAGCACAGCTTACCCCCCACAAGTTCCGTTCAGTGTCGTGGAACCCTTGTCGCCACAAAATAGTCGCACACAGCAAAACAAAAGTTTATTTATTCGAATCGAACAATTGCTAAAGCGACCCAGCTCTCAAAATACCCTGCAACACAGAGAGAGAGAGAGAGAGAGAGGGAGAGAGTGAGTGAAAGCGAATGCATTTGTCATCCTGCTGCGAAGCTCTTCACGGACTTCAGCTCGACTCGAGTCGCTTATCTAGCCTTTGGCTCAGCTATCGACTGCCCTCGGAAGTGCTCAGCGCTGCAGCTCGAAGAGAACTTGCTCGAAAACGTTTTTCATCTTTTCATTTTCATTTTCATTTTCTTCTTTTGGGCCATGTCACATGCTTTTGTTGCCAGCATGCAGACTCTTACAATAATTGTTCAAAACTGACTCGGACGAGCAAGGGGAGCTGCAGAGCAAAAGAAAAACAAAAATCTGTGACTCACGAGGGGTCAGTTGGATCGTTTTGGGTTTTTGATTAAAAATCCGGTCGGACGATATTATCTTCTGCTGATATGTGTTGCCACAGCCACAGCCAGAGTCGCCTTGACTTTGGGTCGCAAAGTTTGGGTTCACTTCATTTGAAAAGTTTCAGCGCAAGGGGCACGTACACACACGCGCCACGCCCACAGCGCCCAGTGGCTGGCTCAACTTGTACACTATTCAAGCGGACTGCGCTTTGCATTTGTCGCTCAAAAAGCAAACAACAGCAGCTCGAGTCATAAGAGCCATAAAACTGGGCAATTTTTTACAGCAGCCGCTGTGAATTTACACCCCAAAAAGTAGGCAACTCAAAGCCGCTGCTGCAATAACAAACATTCAATTATGAAACAAGGCTTGATCTCTCTCTCTCTCCCTCTCTCTCTCCCTCTCTCCCTCTCTCGCTCTCCCTCTCTCTCTCTCATTCCTTTGCCAAGTCCATCTGTGTATGTTTATCTGCGCCTGCTGCCATTAGCATTTCCAGCTTCAAGCTTCAAGCTTCAGTTTCAGTTTTAGCTAGCGTCCCGAAGGCCAAAAGGCAATGCTTGGGCAGTGAGTTGGGTTGCTATAAGGCGTGTGGCAGGGGGGGTGGGTGGTCTGGGGTTCTGGGGTCTGGGGTCCGGGCATGGCATAAAACTTTTGCCATTTGCTTGCAGGCAGCAAACGACAAAGGGCAAAGCAAACACGCAAACTTTCCCTGCATATATCTTGTCAGTTAGTGATATGTGTATACTAAATAGCTGCATACATTATCGCAGCACCCCGACGCCCTCGCCCTCTCCTTCTCTCTCTCTCATTCTCTCTCTCTCTGGTTGGGGCTTGGCTTAAAAATTGCGTGCTTGGTCAAGTAAATGAGCTTTCCTATGGCTTTTCCACTTTTGTTTGTCGGAGCTCGAGCATACGCTGGGCATGCTAGATCAAAGACATATATATATATACATATATGTGTGTGTGTGTGTGTGTGTGTGTGTGTGGATACTCTACCGGAAATTGATATTTAATTAAGGTTTCAGTCGCTGCCAAACTTGCAGCTGTCTGACTTTTGCCGCAACTGCAAATCGCCCAAGGCCGCAATTTTAAATACCAACTCGAGTTTAGCTGCGGCCAAATCAACTCGCCAACAGCCTGCTGCTCTCTCTCTCTCTCTATCTCTCCCATTCACTCTCTCTCTCTCTCTCTCTCTCTGGCATCTCAATATCGCATTCCAAATGCCAAAAACTTTTCAATGGAAGTTAAGCAGAGCAAATACAAAACTTTTCTAGCTGCCACATGACAAATAAATTTGCGACTTTATCGCGTTGAATGCTTTAGAGCTAAGATCGGATATGAATGATACGCTGTGCGTCATGGCAAACGGGGTATATTAGTTTGCAGGCAAGAACTGCAGCAGACCAGCTGCTATATAGAGAAAATTATCTGTAAATAAATAATAAATTTGATGATTTCTGATGATTTTGATATAATATAAAAAGGCTGAAATAAAGCAGAGTTTCAACAGCTCGAACCCAGGACAGCTGCAGAGGTTAGCCTTAAAGTCTTCGAGTGCTGTAAGGATTCCTGCCAGAGAAGAGGTTTGAGAGAAGGAGAATCGGGGCAAAGGCATAAGCAGCGAGACTAGAAATACAAAGAGCTAGGAACTAGGCAATCAAAGTCTGAAATATCAACTGGAAATGCATGAGAATTACGTCCTATAAAGTGCTCCGGATATAACGACGTTTCATGTGCAATTGCTTGAGCATCGTTATAAGCGGTTTCTACTGTATATAAATACAAAATTCAAGAGTTTCATGAGCCACAAATTCGGCTAGGCACATGCGTGACGTTTACTGAACATAGTCAAGGCAACCTGAAATCACATCGAGCCAAGGAAAAATTTCAGTAGAATTTTAGATTATGCTTAAAAAGTCGCGAGTGCCCCCAGCCTGTCTCTCTCAGCCTTACAGACTCTAGGCAAATATGAAATTCAAAGAGCACATCAATAAGAGTACAAAGTACAGGGTATATGCCAGTCAATACAAAGAGCGAGCTTCACTCTAGCAACAGCTGTGCTCAACAAGTGCAAATCTCAAGCTGAGGCTGACTTTGGCATAAAGCTAAGCTCGAATGTGTTTTATATTGCAGATTAATGGGCTATATCTGTGAGTGAAACTATCGCGCGCTCTGCTCGCAGTCGTATTTGCAGTCACTCAGACTTCAGCCTTCAGTTGCTCGCGCCGCATTGATTTCGAATTGAGTCTGGTCTGGGTCTGGGTCTGGGTCTGGTTGACTCGCGGCTATTAAAAGTGTCGGCAATGGCTGATGGAGCGGGGCTTTGGGGGGGGGAGGGTCGCTGCAAACATTTTGTTGCTCATTAAATGCACTCAGGCAAATTTATACCCATTTATTTTTAAGGGCACGAAACGCTTCAGTCTCTTAAGGGGGCCCAAAACGGGGGGCGTCGCGCTTTAATGATGCTCACTAAAAGTGTTTTTTTTTTCTCTCCCTCCCTCTCTCTCCCTCTCCCTCTCTTCCTCTAACTCCTCTGCTACTGCTTCGTTTCTTTATTTATTTAAATGCGAGCAGAAAGCAACAGCCGCGTCTCAGCTGATGCCTGATAGGAAGCGAGAAAGAGAGAGAGAGAGAGAGAGAGGGAGTGTCGCTGCAGGTGGTTGGGCTGGGAGCTGGGGTTGGGCGGGGGACAAGGGTGCTGAACAAAGTTTATGACTTTTATCTACGCGCAAGTTTGGAACTGGAGCCCGACAGCAGCAACAGCGACTGGCAATGGGCATGGGAACTAAGGCTGACACCAAGTGCGCTGAGTGAGAAAGAGAAAGGGAGAGAGGGAGCAGGCTGGAGCGGTACAACATGAGCCGAGTTGCCTCACGGCCAAATGCATAAATATTTTCAGTGGCTGTGTCGAGAGAGAGAGAGGGAGGGAGAGATGGAAAGGAAGAGAAGGAGAGAGAGATAGGTATATATATATAGAGAGAGAGAGAGGGAGAGAGGTAGAGCGAGCGCGTGACATTTTTCATATAAATTTATTTGGATTTGGACGCTTGTCGGCCCTGCCGCAACATTGATGGGCGTGGCATGGCGCCTATTTGCATATTTGAAGCCGAGCAGCACCAAAGTGCCATAAAAGCTGCGCTACAGCTGAATGAACTGAAGTCAAATGGCAGAGTACAAAGTACAACAAGCGACAGCAGCTCAACGACCAAAACAGAGCGAGATCCGAGCCCAACTTGACCGGACTCCTAGACAGAACGGAACGGAGCGGAACGGCCAGCAGCTATATATGTAATAAAAAGCTTATATAATAGCAGATGCCATGCCCGAATGTCTGTCAACTGAGCGCCAAGCCAGGCGAATCTCAGCCCTGCTGACTGCCCCGTTCCACGCGCAACATCCATTAAATGCTATTGGGCCAAGGTGTATGCTGAAAGTAAAAGTGGAGGGAGAGGGAGAAAGGGGGAGAGAGGGAGGGAGAGGGAGAGGGAGAGAGAGAGAGAGGGAGAGAGAGAGGGAGAGAGAGGGAGAGAGAGAGAGAGAGGGAGAGAGGGAAAGAGAGAGAGAGAGAGAGAGGGAGAGGGAAAGAGAGAGAGAGGTAAATATATATATAAGTGTGCAACATCACTCTCTCATCTGTATGTCTCTATTTCATATATTCTCTCTTTACTAATATCTTTCTCCTTCACGCTCTCTCATTGTCTCATTGTCTCATTGTCTTCCTCGTTTCTCCCTCTCTCCCTCTCTCTCTGTCACCCTCTCCATCCCTCTCTCTCTCTCCTTTTGTCATGATCTTTTAGTATCATTTCTTTTCTTTCCATTTTGAGCTCATCTCAATTTCTATCAATCTCTTCCCTTTCTCGCTTATCCCCTTGCTATGCCATTTTCTCGCATTCCCCCTCCCGCACTCGCTCGCTCTATCTCTCTCTCTATCTATCTCTTTTATTTTCTTTCTCTTTCTCTCCCCTTTTTCTATTTTCCAATTTATCTATGCAGCTTCTCTAGTTTGCTTTCGCAGTCTAGCTCTTTCTATTGCTTCCTTCCACCCTCTCTTTTTCTCATCCCTCATAATTTCTCTCTCTCTCTATTTCTCTTATTGCCTTTCTCTATATGTGACTTTCCCACTTTTATTCTCTTTCTCAGCCCTTTTTCTTCTTCTTTTGTTCATCTTCTCCTCTTGCTTGTTTTCACAGTCTTCCTCCTCTTTCTATCCTACTCCCACACCTTCCCTTTTTTTGTTCTCTTCTATCCACTCCCAATTTCCGTCTCTCTCTCTCTCTTTCTCCCTCTCTCTTATAGTCTTTCTCTATATATGTCCCTCTCCCACTTTCATTCTCTTTGTCCTCTTTCTATCGTTCTCCCACACCTTCCTTTTTTTTCTCTCTATCTTTCTATCTACCTCCAATTTCTCTCTCTCTCTCTCTCTCTCCCTCTCTCTCTCTCTCTTTCTCTCTCTCTCTCTCTCTCCCTCTCTCTCTCAGCTTTGTAGTTATCTAAAGATATTCTAATGCAACAAATTGATAATTTGGTTCAGTTCATATTTCGCATGTAGAGTTCCTTTGGGGAAACATGAAATGTGAAACATGAAACATGAAATGGGAGTTGGTGTTTCATTCTGTTTGATAAAATGTAATGAAATGCATAAGAAATAAATGAAAATAATTTATTTACATAAAGGCAAAGTGAGCCGTGTCGCCATCAGCGTCGAGTTACAAATTCGTTTATTCGACGCAGAATCTAGTTTGAGTTCGGTTTTTCCGTGTCCACAGAAAATGCTGCCAACAGCGCACCACTTGTCACGTATACCCTGTAAAGCAGCCCAACTGGGCTGTACTAGGCAGACGCTAGCCTTGTTAGAGATCTTACAGATGCCACAGAGAAAATTCGAAAAGATTTGATTCACAATTTCCCATTTGAGTCTTAGTTAATTGCATTTGGCTTTATCTATATATAACTTGAATTGAATTATAGGATAACATTCGGTTAGGCTTTTTGAATCTAGCACGTTTGCTTTTTGTTTTGACCGCTTCGAGCAGATTGTGTCAGATATTAAATTTATTTACGCGAAATTCGCACTTCGGGCTGTGTGAAAAAATAACGCCAACAACAACAACAACAACAACAACAACAACAACTGTGCATGTGCCACAAAATGTTGCCAAAAAAAAAAACACAGAAAAACAGAAAAAAAATCAGAAAAAAACTAACTGAAAAGGAAACAAAATAAAAGTATTCAACAAAAATAAAATACAAATATTGGGAAATGGCGGACAACGCTTTTCATGAAAATCGTGTTTAGCTTTTCAATACTCTGCACGGCAAATGCATGGGGAGTTTT
Source organism: Drosophila buzzatii (assembly GCA_035045845.1). Classification (NCBI taxonomy): domain Eukaryota; kingdom Metazoa; phylum Arthropoda; class Insecta; order Diptera; family Drosophilidae; genus Drosophila; species Drosophila buzzatii. The sequence goes on from JAWNOS010000596.1 coordinate 14,387,127, forward strand.
GTGTGGATATAATATGAGGTGGAATCTATGTGGATGCCATACAGAGCTTATGTGTAAGCAATAGATGAACCCAAACAATGTTATATGCAGAAGGACGGACTCTATATAGACAATACAGATATGAACTTCAAGTTGTATGTGAGGATATCAATGTGGAATCTATGTGGAGTCAATATCTAATATCAGTGAAGTGTATGTGGAATCTATTTGGTATCTATGTCGAACTCAGACGAGCTCCATGTGCAATATATGTGAACAATAAGTGTAGCATAGGGGGAATACATATGCAGTCAGTGTGGAATCAATGTGGAGTCTGTTGACTCAAATTTGTGCATGTATAATGTCTAAGCGGAATCTACGTGGACTCTAAATAGGCTATATGAGCGCTATGTAGAGCATATATACATGTATATGTGGACTCTATATGGACTCTATATCAACAGTGTACAATCTTCATATAGAAAATATGTATGTGAGCTAAATGTGAACTTCATGTAGAACATGTGTGGAATATATGTGGAATATGTATGGTATATATGTGGAATATATATGGAATTTAAGTAGAATATATGTGGAATATATGTAGAATGTATGTGAAATATATGTGGACTATATGTAGAATACATGTGGACTATATGTAGAATACATGTGGACTATATGTAGAATAAATGTGGAATATATGTAGAATGTATATGGAATATATGTGGAATTGTTTGGTATTTAAGTAGAATATATGTGTACTCCATGTGGAATATGTGTGGAATATATGTAGAATATGTGTGGAATATATGTAGAATATGTGCGGAATATGTATGGTATATATATGGAATGTGTACTCCATATGGATGTATGTGAAATATATGCGTACTCCATGTGGCCTGTACGTGAAATATGGAATATATGTGGAATATATGTGTAACATATGTGGACTATATATGGAATTGTACGGTATTTATGTGTAATATATGTGGAATTTATGTGGAACATATATGGAATTTATGTAAAATATATGTGTACTCCATGTGGAATGTATATGGAATATATGTGTCTAGCATAGGGGGAATATGTGTGGAATATGTGTGGAATATACGTAGAATATGTATCGTATTTATATGGAATTTAAGTAAAATATATGTGTACTCTATGTGGCCTGTACGTGAAATATGGAATATATGTGGAGTATTTGTGGAATATATCTGTAACATATGTGGACTATATGTGGAATTGTATGGTATTTAAGTAGAATAAATGTGTACTCTGTGTGGAATATGTGTGGAATACATGTGTCACAGCTGTGGAACATATGTGGAACACATTTGGAATTGAAGTAGAATGTATATGTAGTCCACGTGGCATGTATGTGGAATATATGTGTACCTCATGTGGAATACATATGTACTCCATGTGGAATGTACGTGGAATATATATGGAATATATGTACAATATATGTGGAATATATCTAGAACATATGTCGAGTATATGTAGAATATATGTGGAATGTATGCAGATTCAGTGCAGAACCTATGTGCAATACACCTGAAACTTACTTCAAACATATATGGAACCTATGCAATATCATCTGTACAATCTCTATAGACTACAAACAAACATCATTAGAATAGATGGCTATAAGTTGTGCATACAAATATCTGCAAGCTTGTTCAGTACAAGTCAGCATAAAGACAAAGATATATATTATTTAAAAACAAGATAAATTCTCCACTCGAAATGTTTTAATGGCAATAACAATCAACATGCATCCTCTGGGCTTACAGGGTATCTGTGAGCTGGGCAATCATATTCTACGCCACTTTGCCAGTTGAGTGCATTTTGTTTTATGCTTGTCGCTGCGGATTACCAACTCGAAAGAGGCCTTCAACTATGCGAAGCTGAAATTTGACTGCGCTCCCAGCATTGGGTATAATATTTCAATTCGCTGCCCGAAACAAAGGGGCTTTAAAGCGCTGATTGTATTGGAGCTGCTGCGCGACTTCAACTCCCCAAGCAGCTGCTAAACTCAGCTGCAACCACTTGCGATTTAAGATTCAAGTGCCCAGAGAGATGAAAGAGAAAACTAAATGAGCCACATTCGATGGGGAAGGGAAGGGATTTAAGGAGCTATATATATATACATGTGTATAGATGGAACTACCTAGTAAGATATGCATGAGCATAAGAACCTCTTTCTATGAGAATATATATAGCTCTATCTCTCTCTCCCTATCTATCTCTCTCACTCTCTGTATATATATGTTTCTATCTGCTTAAGAGTTTCTTTCAATCCCAAATAATACTTTTCTCTCTCTCTTGATTCAAGCTCCTTAAAAGCGCATATACCCACTTTATATGGCCAGCTAATTATACAGATATAACTATAAATTTTTATATGGATATTTCCATTCAATATATGAATCAATAATTAGCTCAAGTAAAAACCCGTGTTTGATAGCTCAACAAATTACCAAAAGCCATATAAAATGGCCAATGGCAGCAGCAGCTACCAGGAGAGCGACTTAAATTTTGAGTGCTGCAGCGACTGGGAGGGAGGTGGGACTGGAGGGGTAGCCGGGTTTGGCTTGATGGAGTGGGCTGCACGGAGCAGCTGCCTGTCGCCCACATCTCTCTATTTTTATTTGTTGTACGTGCTACAATGCGCTGGCCCAGAGATACATTGATATTGTTGTTACCTACAAATCTCTCCCTCTCTCTCTATCTCCCTCTCTGTGTGTGCTGCACGAAATGTGTGTAGCATAGGGTATATAGGGCGCATATTGCTTTTTGCTAAAAGTTGATCTAAGGCTAAGATGTTTTCTATATCACACTTAGTGTCTAACTAGGGCATGGAATAAAGTTGGGAAAAAGTTAGGAATAAAAAAAAAAAAATGTATCAATATTAAAGTCTACTACTTACAGGGTATGCACAAGTCTATACTATGCGCTTGCTTACAATGATATGTATATAGTATTTATACAGATATCTGTCTGCTCGCTAAATGCTGTATATCTGAGTGTAGATTCTGTTTAAGACAGCTGAAGAAGAGGAAAGTCTGTTTCTTAAAGAGATTCCAGCTGTGGAATTGTCAGGAAAATCTGCTGCTTATAGAGTATTCAGCAGTCGACCCAATACATAAATATGCTCTGTAGAAGGCAATTGAGTAGATATATAATATCTGCAGACTTACGGCGCTTTTTTAAAATTTTTTAAATTTTATTTTAAATTTTTTAAAATTTATTTTAAATTTTTTAAAATTTATTTTAAATTTTTTACAATCACAAAGACTTTAAGCTCCCTCTTGTCAAAGACGAAGTGAAGATATATAAAAGGTCACGGCAACGCCTTAGCACTGGTACTTCTAGAGAACTCAAATGACAGTCCACGACGCCTAAAAAGATTCCATGACCTGGATCTCCCACATAGACTATAGACAAATAGACTGTAAATATATATATATATGTAAATATATGGATTAAGCTCACTGAAGCTTAAACCATTCGGTTAGTTAGTATAGTCTATTAAACAATTTGCTTATTGTTATAAAAAAAAAGATTGCAAATAAATAAATAATAATATTAAAAAAAATAAATAAAAATTTTTATAGAGTATTCACAAGTCAATAGGATTCGATTTGGCATTTGCTTGTTTACTTCTTTGCTTTTATGATGAACGTTTTGTTTTGCATATACTTGTGGCTTAACGGCTGCTGCAGTCGCCCATTGCTGGGTAGTAAAAACTTAGTACATTGATGACCCTGGCGGCTCCTGTTACGGCTGAGCCTCGGCTCAGTCGTTCAACTGGGCCAGAGCAATTGGTGCGACAGGCTGCTGCTGCCTGCTGCAAGGGAAGTTGATCTGACGACTAATGCGATTATTTGTTCTTGTGTACTTGCAGACAAAGTACTTTGGAATTTGCTCGCTTTGAATTGATCACATCGAACGGAGCGCAAATACCCTGGAATTGGTGAGTGGACGGTCAGAGCAAGGGACGGGGGCACAGCTCGCTGCTCGCCGGGTTAATTAAAATAAGTAATACACTTTGACAAAATTCCATTTAATCTACTTCGCTTCGAACTCGCAAAGACCCAACAAGAAGCGCCAAATTAATTATGCGCATATTTGTGGACTCAACAACAGCGCCCAAGCCAAAACCAAAAAAAGAAGAGGAAAAGTGGGGCCAAATGTTTTAGAAGAAAATAGAAGAAGAAGAAGAAGAAGTAGGAGAAGAAGGAGAAAAAAAGGTTCACTTTGATTTGCATTTTTTGGCGTACTCGAATACGACATTTATGACATTTACCGCAGATTGTGGGTGGCAGCCGCCCCTGGCAACCGCCGCCCGCTATTAATTACAACAATCCACTACTAATCAGGGCTCCGGCGGGCTCCACTCGGCCGTCCATTGGGGCCGGCCCACGCAGTGTTAAATGGACCGCTGAGCCGCATAATTTCCAAGTGCTAAGACGGAAGCTCGCCGAGCATTAAAAGCAGCAACAACATAAGGGAAAATAATAATAAAAAAAAAACAGATGGAAGGGAATGGGAGAATATTGCGAAAATGTATATTTAGGATATTGTATAGACATGAATCAGAACTATAGAGACCATATATACATATCTAACTTTGATCTTTATACACTTGCCAGCAAAGCGACTTTGATTGAGAATAAATATGATAAATAATAGTACAGTCGAGTCTCGATAATTCGTACCCCGCTAAATCGAAAACCTCAATAATGCGTAAGAAACTGCTGGTCCCGCGAGAAAGCTTCGCTAATTCGTAAAAATCCCATACATTTTGTTGCCCTCGTTGATTCGTTGATTCGTTGATCTATATACATATATTTAGTTGCATCTGTAGCATACACAGTTGCAATTGCAATTTGCTGGCCCAACTTAATTTGGCTAACTATAATGTATTTATTGTCTGAGCCAAGTCGTTTATCAGCTGCACGAAAGTCACTTTTTTTGTTGAGCGTGGAAAATGCCATAAAACTCGCTTAAGCTGGCGCAAATGAAAGGCGCTTGCATTGGACAAAGGCTCGTGTAGACACATACATACATATGTATATACATACATATATGTATATATATGTATATATATATATACTTAACGTTGTCCAATATGAGCAGCAATAAATTGCCGAAGCGCTTCGCCCACTCATTAAATATGCATATCTCTCTCCCTCTCTCCCTCTCCCTCTCTCTCTCTCTCTCCCTCTCTCTCACACTCTGAGCGTGTTGTGTCTTTGCGTTTAATTCAATAACGCAGCAGCAACTCGTTTACCACGCCCATTACGCCCGCAGAAGGTACAGCGACAGCAGCAGCAGCAGCAGCGATGGAACGTGCAATCGTTCTGTTCACAGGACACACGGCCAGGACCTCATGTCACAGCTGCAGCTATCTTCGTGTGTGTGTGTGTGCGACATGGGAATGTTTTCCACTTGGGTATTGTTGCTGTGCACACCACCCACAACGCCCCACACCACCCCCCTCCCCGCCTGCTGTCTGGCGTTTCATTTTCATGTTTCAGACTTGACGCGTTCGAGCATGTCGAGGCATTCAATTTCTTATTTCCTCGTCTGTTGTCGCATTTTCATGTGGTGTCATGTGCTTGTCTCCTGCGCTGCCCCCACACGCCCCCACGCCCACTCGAGCCACTCACACGCCCACTATCGCTGCGAAAGTCAATCATTTCATTTCGGTCGTGTCTTAAGCATCGTAGCCAGGCAACACTTGGCGCTGGCGTTCACTTCGCTCAGCTTAATGAGAATTTCAGCTTCATTCGTGCATGCCTCAATTTATAATTATACCCTGCGCACTCGCAGTGAGCGATTAAGTCGTTCAAGACCTAACTGAATGCATTTACAGGGTATCTTGCCATTGTGTTGCTCATGCGCCAGCCTCACTGATTTGCCTGCATCGATAACAGCATTTCCAGCAAGTTTTTAATATCTATATATAGATACACACACAGTGGCATACCCATTAAACTGAGGACTGACTGAGGCTGGTCACACAGCAAACTTTATTTAATGCAATTATTGTCAACATCAAATTGATAAAGTGCGCTCCATGTCTTTGCCAATGAAGAGCCCTAACTGTCGGAGTTTCGAGTGTGCCTGTGTGTGCCTGTGTGTGTGTGTGTAACTAGCCGCAGGTCATGCCTCCTGCTGCCAGCCCTTGACGGCTACAGCTTCTGGTAGGCTGGCAGCGTGAGCCAGCACCTGGAGCGGCGTTCTTCAAAGCGAAAAAAAAGCAAAATTAATTAGCAGTTCGGGCGCATAGAACTGGAAGCAAGCAGATACTTTTTGCTGGCAATTGCCACGCCCACAGCCTTATCAGTAACTGTGCGAAATTTCATAAATTTCACTGGCCTGACCAAATGTGAATGAAATATCAGCTACTGTAAAGCCAACAGAAAGTTGAATCGTTAAAAAGCAAAAATGGCATGAAAAAGGCAAAAAAAAAAAAAGAACCACAAAGAGAGCGAGAGAGAGAGAGAGCGGGACAAAAAGAGCAAGAGAGAGAGAGAAAACAGAAAATGTTTTTGTATGCAAAAGTTTCGTAAAAAGCATTAAAATTTAAAACAAAACCCAAAGAGAGTGAGAGAGAGAGTGAGCGAAGAATTACGACAAGCGCGCCCAGCCTCTGGTCTCTGGCCATGGTCAAAATATTGAAAATATTTTTCTACAGTTCCCCACCGCCAACCGCCACGGCCGGTGTTAATAATTTGTTTTGTTTCTACCTTGCGGTCGAGGATTTTTTTTTTATTTATTTATTTTCCAGCTCGGCCCCAAAATGTTAATAATTGGCATTTCTCTGCTATGGGATGTTGTTCTGACGCATGGCAGCACTGTGTGTGTGTGTGTGTGTGTGTGTGTGCGCCTGGACGAAGGGCGCTCCATAAATTGTTTCGGAAATTACAATTGTACCGCTAGGCGGCATCATTGCTGACTGTTGACCATTGCCCGACTTCTCGACCACGCGATTGATTACAGTTCATTTCATTTCGGGCATTGTTACGCCAACGAGCACCGTCCCCGTCCCCGCGCCCGTCCGCAGCTCCACTCCTAGCTCCCCAGCCGATGATTGGCCTTTTCGATATGCTTAACCTCAGCGCCCTGCTGCATGTGGAATTTTTTATTGAATTTCATTTTACATATACATACATACATACATACATCTATATGTCTGTATGTATATTTATTTGTGAACTTTCATTCTGCGAATTGTTTTAATATTTGCTCGACCAGACCAATATTATTGTTGAGATTTCTCATTTTTGGCCATTTGCTTATTGCGTTTTTAATATCGACAACATTTTTGCTGATTCAGTTGGGCTTTGAAATTTATTTTCAAATTTCGTTTCGATTATAATAATAAATGCTATTTGTGGAGCAAATGCTTTTCATTATTGTTATTTAAAAAAAAAGTGAGTTATGTTTTTATTTACAGTTTGGAAATTTGCGTGAATTACATTTCCAACGAAATGTGAATTGAATATGGACAGATATTCAGCTAAATTCAGTATTCAGTTTGCGGCTGAAGATACAAAGGTTTAATATACAAATGCTGAAAGTAGACTAAATTAAGTTTTTATACTTAACTGATAATTATTTATATATTTATTATTTTTTTGAAATAATTATTTATTTTATATTTTTTGCTTGTATTTAAAGAATATATACAGACTATTTAATCATATTTAATTCTTATAACTAATTAATATTTATAAAACTATTATTTATTAACATTTCCTAATACTTTTTTATATTTAATATTTTTGATTTATTTACATAGCGTAGCTCTAATATAAGATGACGTGCAGCTCTGCAATTCACTGCAAATTCTGCTCTTAAAGTTTCCTAATTCGTGATTGGCCTCCATTATTGCAATAGTATTAGTGTCAAGCTGTAAATCCAAGTGAGTTTGCGTCGCTTCTCAATTCTTTTTTGCATGCTCCAAGAGAGTGTGAGAGATAGAGACGAAGATAGTTTTTGCTGAACGCAGTCTCGTCTGTTGCTGAGTGAGAGCGAGATAGCTAATGAGGTAATTATAATAGGCTCGTTATGATTGCCAGTAGACGAGCAGAAGCGACTAGGACTCAGTTATTCGTTGTTTTTTTTTTTATTTTTTTGGCGTAACTACAAAAATACAAAATTAGAATAGGAGGTAACCAAATTGTCACAAACACGACAGATACAAAATAATCCGTGTCAAAAGCAATCTTGATCACTCAAATGAACTAATGCAATTAAACAAATTTATGTGATTTTCATTACACTACGTGTGTGTGTGTGTGTGTGTGAATGCGCGTGCCAAACTAAATATACAAATACATGATGGTAGCTGTATGTTTAAACCACTTGCTGTGATTGTTGGGTTACCCAACTTTGGCCCCAACCATTGAGCCGGCCGCCCCGCCTATAGTCGCGAACATGCCCTTTGGCTAAATTGCGTAATGGGTTTTGCGTATTATGCGCATTTAATTGGAGTTTTTGTTGTTGTTCTGGCATAGCTTCCTGTCTGTGTGTGTGTGTGTGTGAGCGGCACGGACCCAGACAAATGCGCGTTAAATTGAATAAGCTGCAATAATTGCATAAGTTTGATTAGTTGGATAAGTGGTTTTATTTCGGGCCAAAACGTTCGAGCCAGCAGCCCTTTTAATAGTGCCAACTTTTAGCGATAAATGAGCCAACAAATACGCTACAACAAACACCTGATGAAATATCGAAAATATTTGGTATTTCTATGAGAACTCTCTCAATTGTATTCCAAGAATTCATAGAGGCAGTGAGAGAGAGGAAGTGCGCCTTATTTGCTTGCTAAATGTATTTGTATTGGAACGAGGGAGATAGATGCAGCGTTCGAGCTGACCAAGGCTTAAGAATATGCTTCGCAAATAACCGTTAACCGTTTTATTACTCTCTGCTCACACGCTCTCGCTCTCGCTCTAAGCAATAGACTTGAATGCTTTTCGTTTTTGCTTTCGGTTGAGCGCGAGTTGAACTATTCGTGTGACTCTCGTCTAACGAACTTCGTTTGGGGAACGATACGATTGGCGCTCGCACTGTAAGTGCGAGTAAGTGAGGCAGCAGTCTATGACGATCGCAACGAATTCGTTGCAATCGGTTGCTCTCTGAGTCTTTTCTCAATGTGTGAGTGAGAGGGACCGATGTGCAGGCATTGGGAAGAGGCGAACAGATATTTGCGAGCTCTGACATTCTAAATTAACTTTCGAAAATATATTTCTTTTATAATATATAGTTAAAAATATAGATTTGAGTGAGAAAAATTATATTTTCTGCTTGGATTTATATATTTAATCTTTAAAACTTCGTAAACTGCGTCACCTCAGCATTTTCTATATAGATATTTTGCTGTACATATTCCTGCCTGACTTCCTTCTCAACTTCCATCCCTTCATTATGTCAGCTAACACTACCCCAAATACACCGCAATATTAGTTCAAGTCGGATAGAACTTTGGCTTTAATAAAGTGGCTTGTCTCTCTTGTTCTTCTTGCCATGCAAATCATATTGAAGATGAATTTGTGAATGGCTTAATTGAATGGGCTGGTTGAGCCCAGAAAATTGTTCCACGCTATCTAGACGAGACTCTTAACTGGCTTCCGCTATCTCAGCTCGTCTGGATGGGGTCGATCCCGCACCTTTCGACTAATTTGCGTCTGATTACTCGGGCAACGGCAGCCGTGCCGATGTCGATGCTGATGCCGTATACGGAACTGTGGAGGACCGACGCTTCGGTGTCATAGTGGTACATTTAATTGTAGGCCGAGCACTGAAGCAGGCATAGGTGCACAGGACATAGGACACAGGACATTGGCGGAACGAGTGAACGATGGCGGACAATGGAGTGGATTGGGCGTGGAGCTGGAGCTTGCCTGGGGCGCTTGTATTTTTAGTGGCATCTAATGAAGTTGCCCACTCGCTGCTGTTGGCGCCACAAGAAGCAGGAGGCAGCAGGACAACGGGGCAGCCGGCGGCTGAAAAAGACGAACGCTGAAAGTGAGGCTAGAGCTGGCGTTGGCAGTTGGGCTGGGTTGGGTTGGGTTGGGTTGGGTTGGGTTGGGTTGGGTTGGGTTGGGTTTTAAGGGTACACGCCATGCAACACCAGCTGTCTAGGACCCTCATTTATTTTCACTTTAATCAAAGCGAACGAACCAACGGCAACGACAGAGGACAGGGGGCGGGAGGACGAGGGATGGGTGACTGGAGACGGCGCAGGACTCGGCTGGGCCAACGTTTGCTGAACAAATTTTGCTGCCATGCCCAAAAGAATTGTAAAGCGTAAAATAACAAAGACAAGGAAGAGCAAAAGTAAAGGCAGCGGCAAAGCAAAACTGTATTAGTAGATGTATTTTACACGTTATCCTTTCAGCCAGTGTCCTCTGTGTATGTGTGTGCGGTGTGCTCTGTGTTGTGGCTGGAGGCTTTGGCGTGGGACGATGCTAAACAAAAGCGCAACAGCCGCCGAGCCGCCCAGCCGCCCAACCGCCCAGCAGAGAGCGGAGGACTCGGCCAGCTAGATGAAAAAGTAAGCTAATTAGTTAATGAAAGATATTTTCCATTGTCTACCCCGGCACAGAGGCACCGCACACTGGGCGTGGCACCTCGGCACGCTGCAAAATGGCGGCAACATTGATTAGATGGCTCGATCCGAGAAGCATGTTTTACCAAATAAAAACAAAAACACTGAAAACAAAACAAAATATTCTTTTAGAGCATGGCTTAGCCTTTCGCTTTAGTTCTTTGCTGCGGCTGCTGCTGTTGCTGCTGCTGTTGCTGTTGGTGAAGCCAATCCCGGCAAAGGCTAACCCGCCGCATGTCCATTGTCCGGCAATTGTGACCTTTTCGCCAGCCCGTAAAAACCATGCTCCACCTTCAGCCCGCTGGCCCCTCTGAGGTCCGAGCTGCCACGTCAATCGTGTTGGCCTTTGTTTGCCAATTTCGCCGTTCGCTGCTCATTTTCTGCCACTTTCTTTGTGCCGAGGCAGCGCTGCTGCTGCTGCATAATTCCGCAACGTCTTTCCACTCGCTGCTCGCTGCGCCTTCCTCTCACACTCTCAGTCTGTCTCTCTCACTCTCTCCCTCTCGCTCTATCGTTACTCATTTGCGTGGTCAACGGTGGTTGGCTGCACCCTTTTGTGATGCAAAATGTTTTGCTTGAATAAATTATGAGCTTAAAGGGCCAGCGCCATGCAACCCATTGTACTGCTGCCTCAATGAGTCTCTTTGCTTTAAAAGTGCTGTCCATCCAATAAGAAATGATATATATTTATATTTGCATTCATTTATTTGCGTATTTATTTATTCTTTATTCTTGCCGTGGATCGCTTCACCTAGCTTTGCTTCGAGTTGCTTACTAGCAATTCCAGCTTGGTCAGCTTAATACAAGCATTAATATCTTGATTATCTCTTTAAATTTTTAATTTATTATCTATTATTTATTAATCATTATTTATTATTTAATATTTATTATTTATTATTTATTTATTTTTTATTTTATTTTTTAGTTATGCGTATACGCGTTTTATTAATTATTATTTATTTATTTATTTATTTATTTATTATTATTTATTTAGTTATTATTTATTAGTTATTTTTTATTTTTTATTATTTATTATTTATTATATATTATTTTTTATTTATTTATTTATTTATGTATTATTTATTATATATTATTTATTATTTATGAATTATTATTTTTTATTTATTATTATTTACTTATTTATTTTATTTTATTTTTTTGTTTAACTGCTTACGCGTTATACGCGGCCTATTTATTATTAATATTAAATTTCTAATTTAATGCAATAATTCTAAATGTTTGCCAATTTTCTTATCTAGCTCGATCGCTGACTCACATGCTCCATTCAAAAGTTGTGCATAGGTTAGAGCAGGACAGCAGCATAAAGAGAGTTAGAGTGAAATGGAGAGATTTTAACGATCAGCGAATGCTTTGCTTAAATCGGTTTCAGCTTGATTTTCTTTTAGGGGGGCTTTAAACTGGCGCAGACGACGTGGAAAATTGAGCGTGCAATTCGGCTTTGTTCAACGAAAACATGAACAACAGAAAGCGCGACAATAGCTCAAACAAATAAAGATTGAAAATGTTAAAGGGGTCAGGCACAAAGGCAGCGGGAAGAGGCTGAATGGTGCAAAGCACACGCAAATACATATAAATATATATATAGACAGACATCGCTTATGTTTATATATATAAGCCACAATGTATATAGGGCGTATATATAAAATATAAACATATATGTATGTATATATGTGTGTGTATGTATATATATAACATCAATGTGGACGACGACGACGACACTTCTGGTTCATTGAAGCATAAGAAATTCTCGAATGAATCGCTCCGTTGACGCTTGAGTAGACTTGAAGCGATAAGCGGTTTTTGCGCCATATACAAAAATATATTTTGCGCTAGTCGCGCATCCGTTTGCTCGTTGCCACCCGCCCGACCAAAATGGCAATAGGGAAACAAAAAAAAAAGAAAGTAAATAATAGGAGAGAAAAAAATTTAAAGGAAGCCGCGCGTCGCGCTTCCCCCACTCTCTGCTCTCGCTTTGGGCTCGTCCGGGAGTTGAACCCGGGACCTCTCGCACCCGAAGCGAGAATCATACCCCTAGACCAACGAGCCGCTGCAGAACCGCGACGCGAATTGCGGTATTTAAGTGAGACGAGCAAAGCGCAGATAAGAGCGGCACATAAAGAGAGCGTGAGAGAGAGTGAGAGCGAATGAGAGTGAACGCGAGAGCGAGTGAGAGTGAGCGTGAGAGTGAGAATGAGAGTGCGAGTGAGAGCGAGAGCTAGCTGATCGCTTGCGTCTGCCATTGGTCACATTACTCATACGCAACGTTAGCCGAAACTTAATACATAAATTTCAATTGTTCGCACGCAAGACGCCTGGGACTTGTGGCTAATAGAAACGAAAATAAGCAAATGTCATGCTGACTCACAGCAACCGTCGTGAGCCGAGCACAACAATGGCAACAGCAACAATAATAATATGTTGGCCCCTTGTCAATGGTGGACAGTCGGACGTGCAGTCTCCACTCGCTAGCGATACGTGCCTGCCCGCCCACCAGCTGCCTGCCTGTCCCGTGCGGCTTCTGTTTATTGACAGTTGTCAGGTGTTTTTGAGCCGGGCGCTTCAAAGTTTGCCACTGTCAATGCCTTCGCCCATTGCTGATTGTGTTTGGCGGGCGTCGCGCATGGGTAACGAACATATGTGGCCGGGGGCGACGGACCAGAGTTGGCCGCAGCTTCCATTCCATTGCCAGCGCAGTCATAAAATTTATTTAGCGACAGCTGCTCACACACACTCTGCGTGTGGCCAAGCCAAGCTCAGGACAGCTCGGTTGCGCCTTTGGGCTAAATGTGTCCCAGTCGCAGGCACGCGCTAACTAAATCGGAAACCAATTTGCTTATCGCAGCAACCCTATCAGCACGAGTGTGCCCGTGTGTGTGTGTGTGTGTGGGCGTCAACTCAATTTCTGGCAAATACTGTAATCGTGGCACGAAATTCCAAGCAGACGCTGCCGCACGTCGACGTCATCATAAATAAATACATCGAAATGTGACGCGACGCAGTGCAGCAAAAAGCGGCAAAAAATATAACAAATTAATTGCTAACAAATGCCACGGGCCATGGCAATGGCAATGCCAATGGAATTTGCTCGAGTGCGGAGAGCGAGGAGGTGGGTGGGGAGAGGTATCCCCTTGGCATGCCTTAGTCGCAACCTTGAGCCCGTGGGCCGCACGTGAGGCAGCTGCAAACATTTGCTGCTCTTTGCTGACAAACTTTGCCTCAATTGTTTCGGTTTACTTTTCACTCTTGTTACACACACATGAGTGTGAGTGTGTGAGTGCGTGTGTGTGTGTTGTTCCAAGTCGCGTGCTGCGAGTGCCGCCAATGGCGTCGAAAATAATTACACTTGCTGATTTATTGAGTGTCGTGGTTATTGTGGCTGGCATCAGAGGAAGCGCGCATGTGTGTGTGTGTGTATGTGTGAGCTATCCAGAGAGCGGGCTCTACATACGTATAACCATTCGGGCCCGTCTACCTCGAGGATGTTGTAAATGAACCGCGACATTGCGATTGCTGCAATGTCATACTCTAGCGACTCGACTGAGTGCCAAAAAGTTGGAAGTGAAGTCCCAAGCAATTAGTTTTGCCTGACGGCTCTTGTTGCTCTTCAAATGCCTGGAGAGGGTGGCCAGAGGGAGGAGAGAGTTATAGAGAGGCGTAAATAGCGTGAGAGAGGGCTAGAGAGAGAGATAGATAGAGAGAGAGAGAGAGAGAGAGAGAGAGAGAAATCACATATGAGTGATAGGCAATCTTTCCTTAGCCCAGAACTAAGCAATTAAAGATTATGGAATTCTCTTTAGATTTGTTTAGCTATATGGAAAATGTCAAGGTAAAGCTTTATTAAATATGATAAGAAGCCCATCAGATTATGAATATCTTATAGCGATAACTTCAGGGAAAGTCACACATAGTTTAAATGCAACTTTTTGAATGATTTCCTCAAGCTAAGTCTCAGTTAAGAATGATAAGAAACCAGCTCAGATTAGAAATATCTTATAGAGACGACTTAAGGGAAAGTCGAACTGAAAACTGTCTTAGCCTTGCAAAAATGTCAAGCTAAACCTCGGCTAAGAATGATAAGAAACAAGATCAGATTAGAAATAGAAAGGATAGCTTGATAAGTCATATATATTTTTTGATGGAGTAGGAAATATGCTCAGTCTAGTCTAGTCTAGTCTAGTCTAGTCTAGTCTAGTCTAGCCCTCATTTAAGAAGTTAAGGCAGTGAATTCAATTATAATGATCTATATCTATAAATCTATATATCTATATATCTATATATCTATATATCTATATATCTATATATCTATATATCTATATATCTATATATCTATATATCTATATATCTATATATCTATATATCTATGATATTCTACACTTAACTATCGCATTATAAATTTAATCTCTTTACAAGTCCCATCAAGCTTCCCAGATGTTGAGGCAACATCTTCAACTCAGTAAGGCGTCTGGCCAGCACTTGGGCAATGCTTGAGCAAAGGCTAAAGTATTACGTGAATGGTCTGTGCCTATATGAGTTGGCAATTGGCTGGGCTGGGCTGGGCTGGGCTAGGCTGGGCGGCCATAATAATGTCATTAGTATGCCTACAATGCTGATTAGTATGGCAGAGACAGAACAATGCCAGGCCAACAGCAAACAAGTCTAAATTATGTGGTCGCATGTCGAGTTGGGTCGAGCTGGGCTGCGGATGCGAATGGGAATGAGACTGAGAGACTGAGTCTGAGATGGATGGAGTTTTGGGCTATGTGAATGGGATGGCAGCGAGAGGAAATGACACTCTTGCTCTCAGCTGTTTGGCCAGGGCTAAGGTTGCTTTTTTGGCCTTCATGGCCAAGGTTAGCCATGGGTTAGCCGCTGGCTCGAGGCCTGGGCCATGGTTGATCCAGAGTATTTTTCGATTTTCGCATGGATTGCGTGCGCTCGTCGCATATTCAAAATCATCGCTCAAGCGAAAGTGAAATTAATTACACGACTTCGGCTCGGTTCAGTGGCAAAATGGAATTGTGTTGAGTTCTTGGCATTGTTGGCTTCTCTTCATCTTCAGCTTTGCCTTTATCTTCATCTTCTTTTACTTCCACAGCTACAGCTACTACTACTACTTGTTCTGCTTCTACTTCTCATAGCCATTTGCTGTAGTAATTAATGAAAAAGGCAACCAAAACACTCACACTCACACTCACACTCACACTCACAGACACCAGGCACACTCGAGTGCAGCTCTGTATTGGTTCTTTTGGCTCTCGCTTTGGCCTTTGCTTGGGCCACTTGTGAATTTCTTCCTCTTCGCTTTTGCGTATTGCGCCAAAATTTCATTAGAGCCAACAATTTGCTCATTTCTTTATTTGAGCCTGGCACTGGCGTTCGTCCTGGTCCTGGCTCTGGCTCTGGTCCTGGCCCTGGCAGCTGGCACGGATTTTGAGTGGCACGTCTCTGTGGCAGCCGCAACACGGCATCTACACTATCTTGCGGCATCTGCATGTGAGCCGCAACCAGGCCCAAATAAAAGTACTCTCACACACACAGCCATGGCCATGACGGGGCGACACGCACAGCTCGACACGTTTACGATCGCATTATGTGCCCATTTGACTAGACATTTTGACACGCGGATGCTCTGGAATTAACTAGATATATATACATATATAGACAAATATATAAGTGTATAATATACATATATACATACATGCACACATATGTAGTTCTTGTATACAAGAGTGTGTCTCATACTGTGCGTTCGATTCGATAACTGGAAAAAAAAAATATTTGACTTCAAATGAATCAGAAAATATTTTAGTTAAAACATTCAGTCCGACAAAGCAAACTAATTTTCTATATCATGATATATATATGTATATATAAATATGAAAATAAATAATAAATATATATATGTATATATAGAGATGAAAAGCAACAGTGAATGAGAAAAAGAGACAGATGGAGATATTAAGAGAAATATTGACAAATAGAGAGAAAAAACAAAGAGATGAAGAAAGGGAAATTAACAGAGACGCAAAGAGGGAAGACAGAGAGAACGAGCGAGAAGCTAACGAATAAGTTTTGCTTGGTTCAGCCCAAGCCTAAATAAAATATTATTTATAAAGAAACAAAAAATTATTCAACTCAATTAAATAAATTTAAAATTAAAGCGAATAAATTTTGTCAAATTAAACATTATTTATTTTATAAAAATTATATAAATTTCAAATGAAGGTTAATAAATTTTGTAAAATATTTTTCATCATAATAAATACTTGCGTAGAAAATATAAATATAATATAATAATAATAATGAAGAATATAATAATAATAAATATAAATAATAATAATAATAAATAATGTCATAAATAATAATAATAATAAATAATATAATAAATAATAATAATAATAATAAATACTTAATAAATACATAATAAATACTTGCGTATAAAATATAACTATCACAAAATAATAATAATAAATAATGTAATAAATAATGATAATAATAAATATTTAATAAATACTTGCGTATAAAATATAAATATAATAAAATGAATTATAGCTAACCCATCGAACTTCTTAACATTAATTTTAATTTAAAACAAGTATAAAATATTAATAATAAAATAAATAATAGTTAATCAATCGCGCCTCACACTATCTATGTTAATGCTATTGGCACTTGGCCAATACATTTGCTTAACAAATCTAACCAATTTTCATTATATTTGCAATTCTACATTTCACCTCGAATAGTTTGGCATTTGCCAATGCAGATCGCTATGAATTATCAAATATTCCGTTGCTAATCAGCGGACAATCAGCTGCGCCTCATTTACCTTGCGAGTGCTGGGATTTGATGCACTTGAGCGGAGTGAAGTGGAGTGGGGAGTGGGCGTGGCTTGTGCTCAGTTCTGCTCAGCTGAGAGTGGAGCAGCAGCAGCAGCAGCAGCAGCTGCCTTGGCCAATATGAAACACGTTGGCATTAGGTGCTCATTCGATGCTCTCGGCCTGATTAGAGCACAATGAGCCAGCTCTTAATTATGGGCCAACGCCTAAGCAGGCTTTAATCAGCGCCAATTGGCAAATACAAAAGCGCAAATTGTAAAGTGCCAGAGCGAGATGGCAGACTGAGAGTGAGCGGGAGAGAAGCGAAATGGACGCAGCTCCAGTTGCTCTGCTTCTCCGGCAAGCAAGACAGTTAGCTCGAATGGTTGGGCCGCGACACATAAAAACCTTTTGCTAACTTAATTAAATTATACAATTTTCGTTGGCGCTTTTTGTAGAATAATTGGCAATAAATTGATTAAAGGCTAATTAAACGTGCTGGGGGCCGGCCAGCAACAGAGATGGATAGATAATTGCATTGGCACAAAAGGCAGCATTAAATAAAGCGAATACTCTACCACTCTCGCTTTCTCTCTCTCTCACTCTCCCTCTCTCTCTTTGCTGCGATTTAAATGCAATTGCAATTAAACATGCGTGCTGCGCGGCTGGAGACGCCTCCAGCTGTGTCGTCCACTGTGTACTTCCTGCCAATATTATTAATATTTAAAATAAATCGCCCGCAGCCATTGATCAATCAAGCGCAATAACAATCATTTTTTCCTTTCTCTCTCTCCCTCTCTCTCTCTCTCTGTTTTTCTCATTCGTTTTTTTGTGTAAATCAATTACACTTTTACAATTAATTTTAGTTGTTTATTAAATAAACGTAGTCGCTGCAGCGCTACGTGTGGCTATTTAAGCAGTTGCATATATGAAAATATCATATATATATATATATATATATATATATATATTATGTCTATATACATTTGTAATTGCTTTTATAATATTTTCGTTTACTTGTTGCCTTTCAGCAAGGACCTGCGCCATGAGCTAGCTGCTGGCTGGAGCTGAAATAATTCAAGCAATCATTTTGCTCTCGCGCTTATCTCTAGAGCAGATACATCTTATATCATTCTAAACATGAGATCTATGCTAGATATTTCAATTTCAATTTCAATTTATTTCACTCATTGTTATGACTACAGAAAACAACAATGAAATAGAAAAACCCCGAGGATATTTATTAAACACTAAATAAAACTAGAGAAACATGGCTATGTCAGGTCATTTATATGTGAATGTGATGATTCATAACACTTCGTTATAAAATTTTGCGATAGTCGCGATAATCTAATATCTCTTGTCTCGACAGTGTAGATCATACGTGGAATGGTGCCATGGAAGATTTAGGATAAGCTTCAAAACTTTATTTTGTGTGATTTGCAACTGTCTTATGTGACATTTGGCTATATCTGCCCAGACTGGTGCCCCGTAAAAAGTTTCGACCTAAACAAGAACATTTTGTTTTCTAAATTTAGTCTCGAGTTTCTGTTTATAAGGGGATATAGCGTACGGAATGCTAGATATACAGAGCTAATACAGCTTAAAAATCTAAGCAAATGCATAGAGAGACTCGAGAAAGATAAACAAATCGTCCTCCTTGAAACGAAATCTTTTAATTTCATAATATGGATAATTCTCCAACTCCAACAAATTCAACTTTTTGTCACGTTCGACACTTTGGTCTTTTGTAATTATCTTGAAAATGGCAAAAAACTTATTTATTTTATTTAGAGAGCCTTGAGCAGGCATGGCAGTGGCATTGACTTCAGCTAAGAATTAATTTAAGCTAAGAATTAATTTAAATATAATGTAAAAATAAGCAAATATCCAAGTATTTACATCGATCTATCCTGTACACATTTTATAATGACATCTCATGTCTCTTTGCTTCTTGCAGAATGTGGCAAGCATGCAGCGGAAGCTCTGCGTTGGCGTGCAGCGTGCGACGTGCTCTACGCTTCTAGGTGAGCCCCACTAGGGCGACAGAGCGAGCGAGTGGGTGGGCGTGGCCAGCAGCGACATGATGGCTGCCCTTGCCTCAGCAGCCGGCGTCGCTGTGCTTGTGCCGGCAGCAACAGCGGCAGTAGCAACAGCTGCTGCAGCAGCAACAACTGTGCGAGCAACAATTGCCAGAGCAGCAGCAGCAGCAACAGCAACAGCAACAGCAACAGCAACAGCAACAGCAACAGCAACAACAACAGCAGCAACATCGCTGACGGGCAAGTTGCTTGGCCATTTGCACAATCGCACGGCCGAACTGAATGTGGAAGGCGTGGCAGAGCCAGCAGAGAGCGGGAGTGGGAGCGGTAATGGGAGTGGCAGTAGCAGTGGCAGTGGAAGTGGGAGTGGGAGTGGAAGTGATAGCGAGAGTCTGGGCATTGACAGCTCCTCGACGCCCAGCAGCTATCAGTCCCTGTACGATGAGGTGGCCAGCGCCCTGGAGGAAACGCAGGCAGCCGAGGAGGCTAGCTATTCGCTGATTGATGACATCAGTGAGTGGCTGCTGCGCGCCGCCGGCGGCAACAATCTCAGCCTGAGCAGCGAGCTGACATCGTCGAGCCCCACCAGCAGCAGTGTCAGCAGCTTCAATGAGTCCCTCAGCTGGCTGACTCTGGACATGGGCGATGTACTGAACAGCACGCTGCCCAGCAGCAGCAGCAGCAGCAGCAGCAGCAACAGCAGCAGCAGCAGCAGCGGCGGCGGCAGCAATGGCATGGAGGAGGAGGATGGGGAGGAGGCGGGTGGACTGTATGCACTGCGTAACTTTGTGGAGCAGCAGCTGAATGGGGAGTCGGCACAGGATGCACAGGACATTGCGCTCATCGACAGCGCCGAGGAGAGTGCGCTCGAGAATGTCGCCGACGGCGAGGCAGACTACGGTGTGCTGAGCGGCTTCGGTGGCGGCAGTCTGGCCACGGAAGTGGATGCCAGCAGCGAGCTCCTGCAGCGCACTGCGAGCACGCTAACAAATCGCACAACAGTCGCCTCTAGCTACGATGCGAATGCCGTCTGGCTGAGTGGCGCTGCGGCCGGTGCGGCCGGAGATCGTGGCCTCGCTGGTGACGGTGCTGCTGATGGTGGTGCCAGCACGGGCGGCAGCTCGTTCATGCTGCTGCTGGAGAACTTTAACGATTACTTTCCCAACTACAATGGCAGCACGGTTTCGGGCACAACAGTTGTCAGCACGACAACGGCCAGCAGCGGTCTCATCGACCAGAATCTGACCAGTCTGTACTTTGAGAACTATCGAACCAATTGCACCAATGCAACGCTGAATCTGACAACGGAATCGTGCCATGAACTGCGAATTGGTGAGTGCTATGCCAAATTTGATAAATAGCAAAAAATCGGTATATCGATTATTATCGATATATCGTGTTCTCATACTAATCGTACTGGCTTGCCATATTTCGTCTTATTATTTTGCTACAATGGCATGCCTGGGCCTAGTCTGTTTAAATTTAGTATGTGCAAATGCAAATGTGAATATCGATTATTATCGATAAACCTTGGTTTATAATAATCGAATGCGTATGTCATATTTTTTTCTAACTTTTTTCTATACATGCATATACATACATACATATACGCCCAGGCAGCTATACATCTATCCAGCTTAGCTTAACCTATTCGATAATTCTATACACAGACATCGACTTTATCTTCTCTCGCCGATAAATATGTTATAGTTTTTTTTTACAAAGAACATTTAGAAGTCTCTTGTGCCTCTTTCAAGCTTTAAGTTGTGTTCATATATTCAAAATCCGGTTTTAGATTTTTATCGATATCTTCAAAATATGATTTGATCTATTTAACGTCTTCGGGTTACCTTTCAAATTAAATTCTCTTGTTCCCCTAACGATACTCTGCTTGAATATCGATGGCACTGTCATTGAGTATCCATAACATTGCAGTTATACTAGTAGTAGTGAGTATCGATAACATTGTAGTCATGTATCGATTATTAACAATATTGCTATTGCTTCTAGTTCAATCTAGCATTTTATAGTAGCCCAATATATTACCAAAATTGCTTGTCATATTACTCATTCCTGTTCTATATTTTACTAAAAGTTATTCAGATATCCAGCAATAGCTTATCAATGCAACAACATTCCGATAATTCTAATTTTCACAATATATGACTGCTCTCTCAGCTCTTGGATTTTAGATAAAACGATAAATTATTTGATACATGAGCCACTAAGGCTTCAACAAGCTCTCATTAAGTCGGAATCTATAAAACGATTATTATCGATAGATCGATAGAATACATAACATACATTTCCTGTCATATTTTTCCTCTTCTTTTCTCCTCTTCTTTTTCTCTACCATGAGATGCTTATAGCTCTACTCATTCACCTACTATCTAGCTTAACTCGACTCAATTTGCTAACATTTCGACAACTCGGATATTACAAATATTTTTGAGCTTCTCTAACGATATATCTCTTTCAAATTGAAGCTGTTTGCTCACTTTAATCGGAAAATCGATAAAATTCGTTACTGGAATACAAATTTAAATCAGTTTCTGCTGCCTTTCACGGTCCTTTACTCTTTACGTTACGCAGCTCCAGGATATATCGAATACACTCACATCGCGCTCGCAGCGGGCTGAATATATTTGCGGTATTCAAATGAAGTCGCAGCCCGAATACATTTCCATAACATTTGCATGCCTCGTCTGTTTGCTGAGGTATTCTAATTGCCTTTTTTTCTTCTGCTTGCAGTGGACCACAATTATTGGGCGCTCATCCTGATCCTGTTTCCGATCCTCACGCTCTTCGGCAATATACTCGTCATCCTGTCCGTGTGCCGCGAGCGATCGCTGCAAACGGTTACGAATTATTTTATAGTATCATTAGCCATAGCCGATCTGCTGGTCGCCGTAGTCGTAATGCCGTTCGCTGTATACTTTCTGGTAAGTCTCTGAAGGATGAAGGACGAACCCGAATTCCTATCGAACGCGAGTCAAAATCAAAATGCCAAATGCAAAATTGCCGTGCATTTGCGTTTAATTTTATCAAGTGTCTGGGGGCCAGCTAATAAATAAACGTGCACATAAATAACAGCCAAGACTTAGAAGGAGAGAGAGGGAGGGAGATAGCGAGCGAGTGCTTAACGTAGTTGGGTCTGGGGCGGTGCTAGGGGCGTGGCGAGGCTTTTTAGTAAATTGCGGCCATTCAAGCAATAACATTCAATTTTTGGCGGCCCAGGCTTATAAATCAATGTATGCATGTGTGCGCACAGCAGGAAAACACAAAAAAAAGAGCGAGAGAGAGAGAGAGAGGGAGAGTGTGAGAGCGAGAGCGAGCGAGCAATAGAGCTGGCATCCTGGCAGGTGGAAGGAGCTATCCTTGGCCTGCCTGCACGCATTTCCTTTGACTTAAGTCGAAGTAGCTGTCATTCCGAATGATTGATTGTTCGATTGACTGACTGACTGCCTTCCCAGCCTATCGCTATCGTCTGCCTGTCTGCCTGTCTGCCTGTCTGCTTCGTCCTCCAGTTGCTGCCATGTTTTTAGCTACCTGCCGGCAGACAGCACAGACAGCAGCCTCGCCTCGAGCTCTGACAGATTAATAGATACTCCATTTCAGTGAAACAATTTCGCTGCTCCAAAACTCTTTCTCCCATTATTAAGTGTTCCATTAGCTTTGAAAAGTTTAGCTGGCGCATCAAATATTTATATACATTTTTTAAGTAATTTTGAATTATTTTTTAATTTATTTAAAATATATTTAAATATATTTAAATTAAATTAAATTTAATTTTTATATAT
Source organism: Drosophila buzzatii (assembly GCA_035045845.1). NCBI lineage: Eukaryota > Metazoa > Arthropoda > Insecta > Diptera > Drosophilidae > Drosophila > Drosophila buzzatii. Next base: position 14,410,414 of record JAWNOS010000596.1, read on the forward strand.
TTAAATTTTTAAACAAAAAAAGGGAAAATAAATATAAAATACTCCATATTGAAATGCAAAGTTCAAGAAGTTCTACTCGTTACATTTATCACTGGATTGATCTACAGATTACTTTTATAAAAGCAGCAAACTATAAATAATTGCAGCGAATAGCATTTATTAACAAAATATTCAGCGTTTTTTTGTTATTCAAAAAATTCTCCTTCATAATATAAATAATTCACAAGATATGCGATTAATAAATGAAAAAAAAAATAATGAAAAGCGCGCGTGAGATCGAGCCCTGAGCCTACATAACTGTCACTCGACTCATTCGCGAGAGTAAAAAGGATCCTTTTAAGTCCTAAAAAGGACATAAACATATCAGCAAAGGCATGAAAAGTACGGAAATATTTAAGACATTACGAAAGGCTTGCCATCCCTGAAAAATGTCATACTTGAATATAAAAACATTTGATATTTTACAATTATCTGTTTTTTCTTAATTTTTCTTTTATGATATTATATATTATATATTATATATTATATATGATATATTATTTATTATATATTATATATTATATATTATATATTATATATTATATATTATATATTATATATTATATATTATATATTATATATTATATATTATATATTATATATTATATATTATATATTATATATTTTTCCCATTATTTTTGCTAAGTAAATCGATGACATCATCAGCGCTTAGCAAATGCATCGAGTGAAGTCGCTGTTGATGGCTTTGCAGCTCTACACACACACACACACACACACACACACACACACACACACACACACACACACACACACACACACTCACACACACACTCACACACATTTGCACTTATGCACACACATGTGTTTATTAAGTATTCAAATGAATTGTCATATTTGCTCACTCGCTCTGTCTTCGGTCAGCGTCAGGTGCACTTAAAGGCATTTATCAAATCGTATTTTTCGACCTGGGCAATCTTTCAGCTGAGGCTTTAGAGGATTCACAATGGCACAGCTATGGGCATGGAGCGCTGTAGCTGAGCTCTGCTGGCAGCTGTCAGGTGGGCGGGCAGTCAGTTAAGCGATATGCCATGCGATATGCATGTATGCACGCATGCAGACACAGACAGAGACGCATGCGAACGTGACACATGTACACATGTGCACTTAGTTATGCATATTGAAATCTGCATATTTAATTGCTGGCAGTTTTTGTGACAGGGCCCGGCTCAGCGTTTGTCGTGTTGGCCACAATTAAGTGTGTGTTTATTTAATGCCATGCGTGTGGCTGGCCGTAAATAAAGCGATAAATTATATGGCAAATAAAATCAAATAAATATTGCAATTTGCCATACGCCACTCTCTACTTCGACTGAAATGAACAAAACATCTTTGCTTCAGCTTCCAGCTGACAGCTGCATTCGCCCCCATGGGGCGTGTTCGGCTGCAGCTCTACAGATGGGGCGTGGCAGCTGCTAGCCAGCGAGCTGCAGCTGCCGTTGGCACGTTGGCTATAATTAATGTGCAAACTTTAAACATGACACGCCAAAAAAAATAAAGACTCCAAATTAACAGAGCGAACAAAACTAAAAAACTGAAAATATAAAAAGAAAATAGTGCAGAAAAGCCGAAAAACTCTTGCATAACTGTCGCGACTAAAACGAAAAACTAAAGACGAAGCGCAACAAAGTCTGCTGAAGCGAAATATGAACTTTTTAGCTTGAAAAATATATTAGCTAGTCTTTTGTTTAGAAAGTTGAAGAAACCGTTATATTTGTAGGCATAAGAGAAGGAGGGAAAATTCAAGGAGCACAAGAAGACAAGAAGAAGAGAAAGCGGTGAGTAATTGAAATGGAAAGAGAAGTTGTAGAAAGAATGATAGATGAATAAAAATCAAGAACATAGTGAGAGAGGGATCGAGGAGAGAGAGAGAGAGAGAGGCAGAGAGAAATATAGTGATATATGAAGATAGAGAAATTGATAGATAGATAGAGAGAGAAAGATGGAGACAAAGAGAGTAAGAGAGAGCGAGATAGAGGGAGAGAGAATGAGATATAGATAGGTAAAGATAGATAGAGGGAGAGATAGAGAGAGAGAGATAAAGAGTAAGAGAAAGAGAATGAGATATTGATAGATAGAGAGAGAGAGATAAAGAGAGTGAGAGAGAGGGAGAGATAGAACAAGAGAAAGAGAATGAGATATAGATTGATAAAGATAGATGGAGAGACAGAGGGAGAGAGAGAGAGACAGATATATATATTTATATATAGAGAGAGACAGAGAGAGAGAGAGAGAGAAAGAGCGAGATAGAGTTAGAACGAGATAAGGATATATAAAGACAGATAGAGAGATAGATAGAAAGAGAGAAAGAGAGAGGCAGAGATATATATATAGAGAGAGAGAGATTCAGAGCGAGAGAAAGATAGAGCGAGATAGAGGGAGAATGACATATAGATAGATAAAGACAGATAGAGAGATAGATAGGAAGTGAGAGAAAGAGAGAGAGAGCGAGAGAGAGAGGCAGATATATATATAGACAGAGAGAGCGAGAGTGATAGAGAGAAAGAGCGAGATAGGGGAAGAATGAGATATAGGTAGATAAACACAGATAGAGAGATAGATAGAGAGTGAGGGAAAGAGAGAGAGAGAGAATGAGATATTGATAGGTAAGGATAGATAGAGAGACAGAGATAGAGATATAGTGATATATAAAGAGATATACTGAGATTGATAGATAGATAGAGAGAGAGAAAGAGATATAGATAGATAGAAAATGAGAGTGAGAGAGAGAGATAGAGAGAGAGAGAGAGACAGTCGGAGACAGACAGACGGAGAATATAGACGGAAAATATAGATAGTGAAATAAAGAAATAGAGATTGAAATAAATTAGCTGAGAAAGGAAAATATAAGAAAGCGTAAGAACGAAGAACAAGGTAAAGAAGAAGCAGAAGAAAAGGGAAAGAGAGGAAAATATCTGAAATGGTGAGTTAGAAGCACAAGATAAATTGAAGAGAGATGCGAAACGCTTGAGTTGCGGACTTGAATATAATAGATAGCGGAAAGGAAGATACAGAGAAATTAAATAAGATTCAGAGAAGGTGAAAGAGCGGGAAAGAGTTGGGAAAGCAAGAGGAACAAAGCAAAGAGAGACAGAGAGAGAGAGATATGGAAAGGGAGGGAGAGAGACAGAGAGAGAAAGAGATGCAGAGGGAGAGGGAGAGAGAGAGAGAGAGAGAGGCGGAGAAGGAGGGGATATGTATGAATAATAAAAATACATATAAAAGAAAAGAGGAAAAGCGAAAAGTGAAAGTGAAAGGGAAATATAAACTGGGATAGAAGAGAACAAAAATGAATACCAATTCTAAGAGAGATTAGTAAGAATATAAGTGAATTATTATTATACACATACACATACGTATATAGAGAGCTATATGAAATGATATACAGTTGAAGTGAATAAACGAAGAGCTATTGACATCGATTGAAAAGATATTACAAATTACATAAGGGTTTAACAAGGCAGACATCAACGAATACATCAGCAGAATGACAGTAATTAAGGCTATAATAACAATTTACCAAAAACAGAACAAGACATAGATAGACAGCAATATTGTGTGCGATAGAGAGAGAGAGAGGGAGAGAGGGAGAGTAAAGGGAAATGGAACTGTTAATCACATTCATTTAAGCATAAACGTTTGAATTTTCTCTCATATGCCATCTGCCATTGACAAGCCACTAATATTTAAGGCTAAGCAGACTCTGCTCACATTTACACACACACACACACACACACATGCACACGCACACTCATGCACACCTGAGTTCGCTTAGTCTTTCAGTCAACGACAATGACAGCTCATTTAATTTCAATTTGATCATTAAATTGACACTCACCCACAGCTGGCTGTCAATCGGCTGCCTGCTGTGTGTGTTGATTTTCTAATACCAAAAGGGCGGCCACAAACACACACACGCACACACACAGACAGAGTCATGGAAACACCTGCACGCACGCATTGAGGAAAATTAACTTGTCATTAAATGCGCTTTGGCTTCGCTTCTGTGACTGCGCAAGCGACAGCGCTGCACTTGTCCGTATGCATGTGTCAGGTGCTAATTAAGCTTCGCACACACACACACACATACTCATAGTGATGTTGGCGTGTCAGCTGCAGCACACTGTATCAATTATAGCGTTTAACACCAAGCAACAACAACCACTGTGCAAAGTGCCACAGAACATCGAGAGAACATTCAGAGAACATTCGACGGACATTGCTGCCAGGCCAAAGTGTTACAGCCAGTTGCTGCAGCCAAATACACATCACACACACACACACACACACGCACACACATTGACAACTGTGTCAAATAGCCACGAGCGTGACAGAATCGAGCAAATATGCACTCAAAACTCCTTCGCGCTGCAGCTGTCGAGGCTTATCGATTTCCATAATGAACTTAAATTATTCAAATATCATTTGCAATGCTTTAATAACAAAAAATATCACGCGCAGCAACAAGAAAATTCAATGAAGCTGCTCAATATATGAGGAACTCTAAGAGAATGCAGTATAAATGGGATATATTAAAGCTAAATTAAAGCTAAATATAGCTAAATATAGCTAAATACAGCTAAATGAATATATAATTACATTAGAATGAATTTTATGCAGCATATATAGAGTATATACAGATTTGTACCTCACTCTCGCTGCTCTCGCTCCCACTCCCTCTCACTCCCTCTCACTCTCTCTCTCCCACTCCCTCTCTCTCTCTCTGCCTCCCTCAGGCTGTTGTGCATGTGCGCGTCAAATGTTTTACTCGAATCATAACTAAATCAGAATTCTTTGGCCCAGCAGTCGCAGCCTCAGTCACAGAGCGAGCGAAGAAGGCGAAATGAAGGAGAAGAACAAAATATATAGCATACTTTTCAGGGCTCAAACTAACGATATGAAGCAATCCGAAATACAAGCACAATTATTTAGCTGGCCCCAAGTCCACAGGCATTTGTATGCGTATGTCCACACGCACAAGCACACAGAGAGAGATAGAGAGAGAGAGACACACACACACACACGTAAACACAAATGAAAATTGATTTAGTTAAGAGGATTTGCGTCAACAACAGCACAATAAGTGGGCAAGTAACACGGGCACTGTGTGGAGTGGGTGGGGCGGGGTTTGGGTGCTGTGTGTGTGTGTGTGTGTGGATAGCACTTAACTCATAAAAATGAGTGACTCCCTCTGTGTGTGTAGGCATGAAGATTGTGATTTGGTGGCAGCATCGGACCCAACAGAGGACTGCGAATGCAACAAGAGACTGCCGCTGGCAAACTCAGCCGCACACAACAAAGAGAATTATTGTCGAGCGTATTGCTTATGACACAGACGAACAGATAGCCAAACAGACGAGCAGCGAGTTAACTCGGGCAACGCATGCGACTGGCCCTGGGGCTCTTGCTCTCAGCTTGGCTCAGATGTCGTGCGGTGCGGCGGCTTAGCTCATTTCAACTCGCGGCAGCAAGAAGAAAGCAAAGCAAAGCAAAGCAAAAAAAAAACAAATTCACAGCTCTCCCGCTCTCCCTCTCTCCGTCTCCCTCTCTCTGTGTGTGCTGGGACAGTGCTTGCCTCTTTTAAGTGGTTGTATATGCCAGTTGAAAGCTTTTGTCAACATTCAAGTGCCCATTGACAGTGTAAAAGCGTGCAATGTGTGGGCGTTCGAGCTGACAGTGGGCGTGCCTCTGCTGGCAAAGTCAAAGTATATGTCTGCCTCAAGTTTGCTTCATGTTCATTGCCATAAACATGTCACGACTGCGTGTGTGTGTGTGTGTGTGCCCCTCTCTCTCTCTCGCTTTCGCTCTCCCTCTCTCTTGCTCTCCCTCTCCCTCTCTCTTGCTCTGTCTGTTTGCGTGTGTTTTGTGGCTTTACACATGTTAGACTCTTCTAATTGCTTTTGTATGTGCTGTTGTTGTTGTGCGCTGCTTAGGTCGCTGCGGCTGCAGGCTTCAAGCAGAAAAAAAGCCAAAAAAAAACCAACAACAAGTTAAGCACACAAAGCCCCAAAAACGCTTATCTTGATGCATAATTCAGCAGCATTATTGCTCGATTTGCTATTTGCAATTATACCAAGTGTCTTATCAATATGAACACTTGCATCTATTATATATATATATATATATATATACATACATATATATATACATATATTCTTATATACATATGTTTATTAGACTTTGGCAGCCCCAAAGCAGCCGCTGCAAAGTGCCAAGAATAAAGTTTTAGACGCAAAAAAAAAGTATATATAAACTGATTAATGTACACAAACAGCACACACACATACACACACACACACACACATATATACTCTCAGAGCTGCTGTACCTAATCCTCGCTTCGATGCGTAAGCTGCTCTGTCTCCATCGCTGTCTCTGCCACCGCTTGCTGCGCTCTGCAATCGCCACAAGTGTCCGAAACGGGCCAAAAGCAATCTTTCGTTTCGTTTTTTTTTTTTTTAGCCAGTTGGCGCATTAAATTTATTTATTTGCGCTCCAATGAAAGTAAAAAGGGTGCACAGAGTGAGGTAGCGGCGAAGTCGGCATCGGCACTTAGTCAGCATTTGGTGCAAAAAAAAAAAAGGAAGCAAAAAAAAGGGAGAGAGAAAAAATGGAATAGAATACAAAAAATGGAAAAATATTTTGGCAAAAATAGTCGCGTAGTCGCCTGGCACTGACAGCCAAGTGTCGCACTCCCCATGCCCATCTCAATTCCAATTTCAGAGAGCAGATATACACACACATACATATACATAAGCTTGCTCTCCTCTCTCTCGCTGTCTCTGTGGCACTGCTATTATTATTATATATCTCGTCCTGGTGACCCTCTTCAAGCCATCGCTCGTCCGTCGCCTTTTTTATTATGCATGAGCCGAAATTATTGGATTGTATTTGTTTAATATAAGCAGGCAGCAGAGCTAAGCAGGTTCATCGGGGTCAGGAGCTAAGTGGCCAGCAGCCAGCAGCCAGTGAAGGGTCGACAAAGACGTCACAGGACATTGAGCTCATTTTTTCATTTTTTTCGTGCTCTTGTTCTTTGTTTAAGCTTAAAATAAGAGCCATTAAAACGTGTACCCAAGGTGTCAGCTACGCGCACCGGAAGCATAAGTCGATGCGTGCAGCAACAGCAGCTCGAGAGCAACATTATTTAATGCAATCTCAAGTCAATGGAGCTTCAAGTGCTCTTCACTAAAATGCTCTCAAGTGTCGTTTGTTGTAATTTCATGTGTTAATTATTATGGCTGATCTGTTGTTGTTGCAGGGCAAACAATTAGCAAAGTTAAGTACCCTAGGTAGGACATGGCAAAGCCGCATGCTGAAGTGTTTTTATAACTTACATGAAAGCTTTATAAGTCAGTGTGAATATTTTGAGTTGTTCTAGAATTATATCGAAGTCAGCGAACGCTAAGCCAATTTAGATAAAACCGAATGGATCAACTTTGTTTTATAACTAAAACTTATAACTAAAACTTTTTTATTATAATTATAATATATAATATATAATTTAATTTAATTTATTTTATTTTCTTATATATTTATATTTATTTTGCCGTATATAATATATAATAATAAGTTAACTTACGAGCATAGTTCGTAGTCAACCATTTTATTATTTACGCTCAGTTCGCGAGATCAACTGAAGAAATCATACTCTCTCATTCTCGCCCTCAGCAATAGACTTGGGTTCTTTTCGTTTGAGCGCGAGTTGAACTATTCGTGTGGTGCTCTTCTAACGAACTTCGTTTGGGTACCGCCGATGCGATTGGCGCTCGCCAATAGTGAGGCTCAGTCGGTGAGCAGGTAACAAATAGAATCTATGCAAGCGCACTTCTCTTTCACACACACATGCTTGCACACAATTCGCGAACTCAATTGGTGTAGCTAGCGAAGACAGCTCTCGCAGCAGACTTTATGCTTCGGGCTGTTGCCAGAGCGAGGCAAAAGAAAAACGAACGAAAGCGAGTCGATCGCTCATTGAAGAACCGTTGCTTTCGTTTGAATCTCTGAATCTCTTCTGAGAGTGTGAGTGAGAGACAGAGCGACTAATACTCGACTGGCCTTGCTTTCAAGTGTTGCTTCAGCAAAATCAATGATCTGTTGCCAAAAGTGATTTCTATAAATATTATCGATGGTGCCAACAGCAGCTCTCTTAGGCAACCCTCAGTCTCAGGCTTCGGCCTGAGCCAAGGCCTTGGGGCCAGCAGCTAACAAACTTGTTTAATTTAAATACCCATGTATATACTATATGTAAGGCAACACGGCAGCTATGGCATTCGGCCAGCGGCTAAAGCATGAATATAAAATTTAATTTAAAGCAAGCAGCAAGTTTAAAGATTAAACGGAAATGTCCACAGCTTAAACGAGTTGCTTAACTAACTGCCGGAGCAGAGTCGCTCACAAAGCTGCTTAGAACTTGGCCAAAATATATATATATATGATGTAGGGGCCAAATTTCAGTGTTGAGCTTAAAAGATTTGGAAATTTAATAATTTGATTGCAGCGCAAACTGTCCGCAGTTCGATTGAGCTCATGGCCTAACGGCGTTGCAGCTGCAACACCCGGTGCTCAGGGTCAAGAGGTCGAGCTCAAGACAAATCTGCTAAGTTGTTCGTATGCGTTTATTTATGCAGCGAGAGTATGTGTTGACTTTAGCAGGCAGTCAGAGCGGCAGCTGCAGCATTTTGGCCAAAACATTCCAAGCGGCCATAACGGCATGTGCGCTGGGGCTGGCATTGGCGTTGGCGCCGCTGCCAGCAACTTAAAATGGCAGCCACTTGAGTTGAGCGACCAGAAAATTTATATAAATCCATGGCAGGCAGCCAGAACAAGACATGTTCGAGGCGTGGCAAGGGCGCGGGCGAGGGTGAGGGACTGCAGCCAGGCCGCACATCAATTCAAATAAATAATCCAACAGCATGAAATTGGCCACCGACAAAAGTTTTCAACACTCACACGCTTAGCGGCTGCTCAGCCCCTTCCTGTACCGCTTTCCCTTTCCTGCAACAGTTTGTGGTTTCCTTCGCACACACACACAGCAACAACAACAACAACAACAAAAAAAAAGAAAACAACAAAAAGAAAAGTGGGAAATGAAACTCCAGCGAGTGCACAGGCTTGTGGGTGCAAAAGGTCTCAGCTAAATGGCTGCTATCAAAATTATCGCCAGTTGGCGACCGTGAATACAGCTCTGCTTACACCCACACACACACACACACACACACACGCATATACAGTGAGCTAAAGCGCGCACTTCCTGCTGACGTTGGCTCTGCTCTGCTCGCATTATCAGCATCGCAGCCGACGCTCGCATGCGTGTGTAGCAGTGCGTAGCATCCTGTTCACGGGTTGCCAACCCATCCCGGGTTATTTAGCTAATTTAATACCACTAGAACGAGCCGGCGCCCGGCCCCAGCTACAACTTAAATAATTAACAATGCTTTAAATTTCCACCCAGCCACGCACAGCGTTTAATCAAGCTGTGGGTCTGTGCCACAGCTTAAAAGCTAAATGCAAAAAAAAAAAAATATATATAAAAATATTTTAAATTAAATTATAAATAAAATAAAATTTGATGGCTTTGCAGGCTTTGTTTTTGGCTAGAAAAATGTTTTGGGCCTGTGGCTAGCGACAGCTGCGCCCCAAAAAACTATTTACACTTTTCAAGCCTTTTGATACTCTGGTTAATTGTGAAACACTTTTACTGCCAATCATTTATTTCACTTCTCATGTCTCTCTCTCTCTCTCTCTCTTCATTGATTGATTCCCCAGACGCATTTGTCATGCACAGTAGTTGCTAATTCGATGAGACAACTTGACAGCATGTGAACGCAATCAGGCTTATGCAAAGCTCTCATTATATTAAAATACGAATACACAGAGAGAAAGAGAGAGAGAGAGAGAGAGAGAGAGACTCTCACTCGCACTCCCACATACGTGTGTCAAGTAAAAGCTCTTTGGAGGTAAAATATGGCGCCGGAGCGTAGGAAATGTCATCATAAAATAAAATTTCCCTTGACGCTAATGACAACTAATTTGTGCTAAAATCTCAATACGCAGTGTAACAAGCAGCTGCAGGAGTCACACAAACACAGAGAGCGAGAGCGAGAGAGAGAGTGAGAGAGAGCGACACCCAAGCAGCAGGCATTGCCCTCGACATCGCCTTTGGGGCCGTCCGAGGCTATTAAAAATGGCGCACAGAACACTAAAGTTGTTACAGCCATGGATGGTACTTTTGTCAGCACCCACACACTTGCATACTTGAGCCGAGCACACACACACACACACGCAAAAACTTAATAAATAAGTCAATTAATTGCCCTGCGCGCCTGATATGATATCACAGCAACAACAGCAGGAGCAACAGCAGCAGCAGCAGCAGCAACAGCTTTGGCTCCCTTCAGTCTGTGTGCTTTGTCTTTGGCTTGTTCCTGGGCTCTGCTGCTCTACGCCCGCTCCAGTGTGCTGACAGCCAGCTAGTGTATGTTACTCTATTAGAGCGAAGCAGGTTCAATTAACTTTTCCTTTGGCATAGCAAAAAATGTATGCGAAACTTGTATAATAGTCGTTGGGCTTTGGGCGAGCTAAGGGGCTGCCGGACTGTGTGGGGGCTATAGAAGTTGGCAATTTGTTTCTCTATTGCGCCAACTTGATTACCCGAGTGTTGCTAACGGTCAGTGTCAATGGGCAATGCAATTCGAATGTACTTTTCGCTGGCCCGCAAAAGTAGGCAACACATTTTTAACACGGCGCCAAAGCGCTGCCCATAAAAGTAGGCAATGCTTTTTTGCAAAGCATTTGAATTTTCTCAGCACCTATTTAGCTGCTTAACTGGCCAGTTGCTGGCATATTAGGCGCTTCACTCTGTGCGACAGCTGCTGACACAGCTAATTATGCAACTCGTGGATTGGGCCGAGCTGGCGTCGTCTTGCAGCATTTCCAAAACATAAACAAATTATTTGATGGCTCTTATGCGCTGGTTTTGCTTTTAGTTTGTGGCGGTTGCTTGTTGACGACATTGCCAACTTTTTGGCCACGACCATTGCACGGTTGGCCACACTAAGTAAACTTTTATGATGCTCATAAAATAGGCAAAAGTCGCGCCCAGCACAGGAGCGACGCCTTTCATACCCGGCCATTATACATATACATATAAACATGTAATATGCCTGACGCATAAAAACCGAAACAGCCAGCTCCCAGCTCCCCAATGCCAAGGAAAATCCCAGCCAGAATTCTTATGCAGCTGCTGTGACATTTTCATACGCTCTTCAGCTGCTCCCCTCTCTCACTCTCTCTATCTCTTTCACGATTACAGCGAATGCGCCAAATTATGAAAATTCATAAAAAGCCAAATGTTATGGCATACTTTGAGCTCAATGCCGAAAAGGCAGCGCAGGCAGCAGACTCGTCCTCAGTCTCCCGACTGTTGTCAATTTGAGCTCTTTCTCTTGCTCTGCCTTGGTTCATCACTTGCCAACTAAACTCGTTTACGCTGACTCGTTTATCATGTCGTTTCCCTGCGACAAACATCAACACGCCTGACAGCTGCTAAGCAAGCGGCAGTCGCTCAAGCAGCCTGACTCTGGCGCCTAATGCAGCAGATTATGGCCACACCTTGGCCAGGTGTTCTATAATGGCAGAGTAAACGCTAGCAAATGCATTTATCAACTATCTATCTATGCATATCTAATCAATCTATATTGTGTAGATAAACAGAGATAGAAATAGAAAACTCTTTAAGAAATATAAAAAATAAATAGATAATATATGATCATATAAAGAAATTGATAAATTATTTTATTACTGTTCAAATTAGTCATACAAAATTAAATTTAAAAAATAAAAATAAAAAAAAATTTATATTAATTAAAAAATATTTTTAAAAATATATTTATTTAATAAATTTATTTATGTATATAAATATATTGAAAATATGTATTATTTTCGGTTCAATTGATTTCATCATCATTAAAAAATTGATAGTTTTTTTTTATTGTTTAAATTAGTCATACAAAATTCAGTTAAAAAATTAAATAAATAATAAAAAAATTATAAAAATATATATATTAGTTAAAAAATATTTTTTTAAATATATTTTTTTAATAAATTTATATATATTTATATAAATATATGGATAAATATAAATATATATATAAATATATGGAAAATTTCGATTCAATTCATTTCATGTATCCAATAAGTGAGATAAATCTTAGTTAGCTAGCGCAAAAATTTATGTATAACGATACTAAGAGCCACTGGAGAGAGGGAGAGGCAGGTAGAGAGAGAGAGAGAGGCAGATATAGATATAAAGCGAGAGAGAGAGAGAGAGAGAGAGAGAGAGAGAGAGAGAGAGAGCAGCAAACACAAATATTATCTAGTTAGCCTAAAACCGAGTGAAGCATTGCTAAGCTTGGCCTAACTCTTGCTTTTCAATTAATTCAACAACAACAAAAAAAGAAGACATTTTGCATAGCTGAACGTTTCGTTTAGGCATTGACATTGTCTTGGGAACATTAATAAATGTCCAGGTGCCGCTATGTTCCGCTCTCTGGAGCGGAATAGCTTCATCTTCAGTCGCGTTGCCAGAGGCGTAAGCGATTTGAGTGAAATGTGCACACTGGCGAGCCAATTAGCTGCTTCAAGGATCAAGAGCAGCTGCCGCGAGTGGGCAGGGGGCCAGAGCCAAAGTCGAAGCCGACAGATTTAGCCTAAGCAGCAGAGCTGGGAGTGGGAGTGGGAGTGAGAGTGGCAGAGTTGCCGTTGTCAAGGGCTTGACGGCTTGCTTGGCCAGCTTGGGCAACGCGTGCCAGCCATTAAAAGCTTTTTAAAATTAATTATAAAACCAAAAGTAGGTAAACATTTTCCAAGAAAAACGCAACCAGCAAGCGCACATAACGAACTGACAAACCCTTTCGGGCAAAGCCTCGCCCATCGCCCCATTGTCCCACCATCAACAGCAGCGCGAGCTTCACATTCACAACTACAGCGAGAGTTTTGGCCCCAAAAGCTCTAGTTGGACTCTTCCCCAAAAACGCTTTCAACTTCAAACAGATTTTTGATACTCCAGTGGGCCACCGCAGGCGTAGTGGTGAGGGGGGAGTGGCGCCAGGGGCGCGATGCCAATGGACATGCGTAGCAAATTATGCTCATTATGTGGCACAAAGAAATAGTTGAGCCCATGGCCAACAACTCAGCGACAGACCCGGCCAAAGCCGCATTCAATCTGGCAAAAGTTTTTTGATTTGGGTACCAAATGCAGCAACAGCAACAACAACAGCAACGACAGCAGCAACAGCAACATCAACATTTGAATCATGTTCATCAAGATGCTCTCTGTGTGCGCTGGGCAAGCGCTGGGGCATCTTTGTTTTGTTTTGTAGTTTTATTTGGGTTTTAATGCTCAAAGTTTTGCCAGAAATTTGAGTTTCGACTGCGGCTACCTTTGTATAATTTGATTTTATTTACACTCGCCGCAATCCTTCAAATTCCACTCACATGTCAGCCAGCATCTCTCTCTCGCTCTTTGTGTGGTCAGACTGCTTGTGGCACGTGGCCACGCTGCTGGCTTGAGGCTGTTGCGCTCCCTCAGTTAGCCAAGCTGCCAGCTGTTGGCTGCTTTGCCAAACGACGTGGTTACACGCCATGTGGGCGTGCCCCGTCGAGCTATCGCTACGGCTCTAGCTGTGGCTCTGACTGCGACTCCGGCTACGGCTACAGCTCCAGCTCCAGCTACGGCTCTGGGTCTGGCTCTGCCTTTGCCACGTAGTCCACACTGCGCTGCCACACGCCCGGACATATTTTTGGCAGTTAATTAGACTTATGGCTGAGCTATTTTTAAACGCTTCTGCTTCTGCTTCTGCTTGTGCTGTCGGCAGCCCGGCAATCCCGAAATCCGTCTAATGAACTAACCCCGAACGGCAGAAAGTTGCGGCTGTGGCCTTCAAAATTCCATCTTTAGACTTTTTGCGCAACTTCTGCACGCTCCGACAGCAGCGCCAAATGCTTTGCCAAAGATTACATTAAATGCAAATTCAATTAAACAAAAACAAATTCCACGGCTCAGCTATAAATAAGCTTTACGGCATTCAATTAATCCGCCACTCGCTGAATTTAGCCCCGCAGCAACTTGAAGCAGTTCACGACGATGGAAAGGCAATATTTGGAAACTATTTGTTTGCCAAAAGTGAAGCAGCGAGAGAGAGAGAGGGAGTTAAAGATAGAGAGAGAGAGACAGAGAGAGAGAGAGAGAGAGAGAGAGAGGGGAGATAGATAGGAGATAGATAAATTGAGAAGAGCTGAAGTTCGAATCTGATACAGATGAAAATATTTCAGCAAACAGAAGAAATATTTCAACAACAGAAGTAGAATGTATGGAGAGAGAATTAGAAAGAGATAAAGAAGAGCTAGAGCTAGAATTAGATAATAATATAGACACTAGAGAGAGATAGATAGACAGATAGATAGATAGATAGATAGATAGATAGATAGATAGATAGATAGATAGATAGATAGATAGATAGATAGATAGATAGATAGATAGATAGATAGAAAGGTTATAGAGACAGAGATAAAGATCTTATAGAAATCAAAATAAAGACTTGGAATTCCAATCAGATAGAGATGGAGATACTAGCGAAGAAGAAGAGAAGAACTTGAGTTAGAATGAGATAAAGATAAATGTGTTAAGTAATAGAAGAGCTGATGTACAAGAGATGCTAGAGATGCTAGAAGTTAGAAGAATCAGAGAAGAGAAGAAGAGAGAAGAGAAGATTTGGGGCTAGGATCTGAAAGGGATAGAAATACTAGAGAAGAAGAAAAAGACTTGAACTAAGACTGAGGATGAAGTAGGGGGTTAGTATCAGATAGAGCTGCTAGAGGTAGAGTATAGAAGAGTTGGAGTAAGAATCAGAGAAGAAAAGGGAAAATCTAAAGCTAGAGTCTGAAAGGGATAGAGATGTTAGAGAGGAAAAAGAAGATTTGAACTAAGAAGCAAATTGAATTAGAATCAGAAAGAGTTGGAGTTAGAATCAGAGAGAGAGAGAGAGAGAGAGAGAGTGAGAGAGAGCGAGAGAGAGAGAGAGAGAGAGATAGAGACAAAGGCGGAGAGGGAGGGAGAGATAGAGGTACTACAAAAGGAAAATACAAGGAATTTCAAATAGATGCAGATAGATGTATTAGAGAAGGGAAGAGAAGAAGACAAAGAGAGAATCAGATAGAGATACAAAGGTCAGAGAAGAAATGGAGGAAAGAAGACAAAGAGAGAATCAGATAGAGAAACAAGTATTAGAGAAGAAATGGAGGAAATGGAATAAAGAGAAATGGAAATGGAGTTAAGAGCAGATGAAGTTAAATAGAGACAAAGATAGAAGTTAGAAAAGAGAAAGGGAGAGAGCTAGAAAATGGATTAACTGAGAAGAGCTAGAGCTAGAGCTGGAGTGTTATTAAAGAAGAGATAGTGCCGGAATGGAGCTGAGCAGCAACTGAGCAACTGCCAAAGACTCCAATGCAAGCTGATCTGAGTCTGCATAAACAGAGCGCATTCCAAGGCAACTCTCTCTCTCCCTCTCCCTCTCTCTCTCTCTCTCTCTCTCTCTCTCTCGCTCAACTCATTTGCTCACGAATATCCCTTCAACAACTGAATATGAACGACCTTTAACGCCTGTGAACGACATGACAAAGTGCAGATGCTGCTGCTGCTGCTGCGGCTGCCACAGTATGTGGAAGTAATGTAAATTGACATTTGGAAAAGTTTTTGCCCAGCTCGTGGCAGCGTGTCACCTTTTCCATATGCTCGCAAGCGAGGCACTAGCAATTAGAGCCGACACTCGAGGCTATCAAAGTTTTAAGACCCTAAAACCACAAGACATACAACAGCCAGCAGCAGCAGCAACAGCAACAACAACAACGATGACGATGAGATGTAATAAAACGTATGACACGTGCAGCCTGTTCCATGTCCCGTGGGCGTGGGCGTGGGCGAGTCAAAGCCGAAAGCCTTCAAAACACATTCGTGTTGTAACAAGGCCTGAATGCAAGGCAAACAAGTGCAGCAGAGGAAGAGAGAAAGCCAAAGAGATGAAGAGAGCGAGATATGGATAGAGAGATCGAGAGAGAGATGGAGTTAAGGATCGGAGGGAGAGAGAGAGAAGGCGCACATAGCATTTAAAACCTCATAGAGCAATGCATTAATTTCATAGCTCACATAGAACTGCTATTCGACTGACTTCTCTCATTCTACACAAGCTGAACAGTAGTATTATTTTTTTCCCCCCCTTTCTGAGCTCTCAAGTAGAGAATATCCAAGAAGTGACCAAAAAATATCAAGAAATATTAAATTTCCAGGCCTAGGCCTAGCTGCTGCAGCTTTCAGTCGTCACACTCAAGAGCTGCTGAATCGTGTCTTGACTAGTGATGGCAAAAAACTGTCATTAATCGATTATCGAATATGATTAAATTTAGCTGGGCGATTATAAATCGAAATTAATCGAACAAAAGTGGAAATAATCGATTAGGCAAATGATTTTTCATTTGTATAAAAAAGTAGTAATTATTTATTACGTATTTTCTAAGATCGAGCAAAAAATGGAAAATATAGTAGTTATTATTAGTAATTTAGTGTTGAATTCAGGCACAGTAGCTCGGATGTGTGAAAATGGCTAAATATCCGTGACAATCATCGGCACAATTGACTTTGCCAATATTGACTTTGACAGGCGCATTTAAAAATGTATCAGAAATGTGTATTCAACTGGCTTTGATTGTTGGCTCCATGTTCTTACTGAATATCAAAATTTTCATTGGGTGTCTAAAGAAACAAATCTAAATAAAGAGCTGAGAGACGCGAACTCGTTGATATGCTTCAGCTTTAAATGCTTTACCTTAAAGTTTTATTTCCTTTCTTCCTTTCCTTCCTTTCTTCCTTCTTCTTCTTAGTGATGCGATTATTTGCGCAATTAATCGATTAACGTTTCAATTAATCGAACCCCCTTTTGCGATGCAATTCAATTGCAATGCAAAGCAAAATAATCGATTAATGGACATTATATGATTAATCGTGCCATCTCTAGTCCTGACATGAAAATCTAGCCAGTATTAGCGAATCTAATTGAGTCGATATGTCTGAAGTAAGAATGAAAGGAAAGAATTCTGAGCATGAATTAAATTAATTGTTCTATTGCAAAAGTTTTAAGCTATTAAAATATAGTCAGCCTGAAGGCCTCTGTCGCTCTGACTTAAATAAAATTGTTATTTCGAATTAATTCTGAGTAACAATAAAATAAATAAATAAAATAAATAAAATAAATAAAATAAAATATAGTAAAACATTTTATAAATTTGATTTGCAATTGAATGCACTTTTTTTTATTTTTTTTTTTTTTTTTTAATTTTTTAGAATACTATAAAAAAAAGAAATCAATCTGACTTGACTGTTTATTTATTTATTTATTTATTTATTTTTTTTTTAAATTATAAATGTTTATTTACAGCTTAACGTACCGTTACATATAAGGCAAGTTAATCTAAAGGGAAATTAATTAAAAATTATAAAACTACTTAAAGCTATATTAATTCTAACATAGGATAAATAGGGAGAAAAAAAAATATATATATATAGACTGTTTATAATAATAATATATATAGACTGTTAATATAATAATATAATAATATATTCACTAAATGATTTTAGGCAATTCAAAAACATTTGCAATCGTAATAAAATTAAAATGACACAAATTATATAACTACTGCGCAATTGATGCAGGCTAACAGACACACACACACACACACACACACACACACACACACACACACACAGATATATATATATGTAGGCAAACACACACACACACGCAGCGAGATAATGTAAACAGCGGCTGACAGAGCCACAATATGGCGCAGCTTCAGTTGGCGGTGTTAAATGTTGATAAACAAATTCCAAACACAAACAAACAAACAAATAAACGAATAAACAAATACACAGCGAGAGAGGTGGGTAGTGTGAGCGAGAGAGACAGAGAGAGAGAGAGAGGGAGAGAGAGAGAGAGGGACTGCTCTCGCACTTTATATGTAATCGTGTAATTGGGGCTAATTAATGCCAAATCGGATTTGAGCCAGTGACAAATTGTGGCTGTCGCCGCGTGCTCACAATGGAGATGGCTCATAAATTTGCCAGCGCAATGCGGATAATGAGCGAGAGAGACAGCTAGAGAGAGAGAGGGAGAGAGGGAGAGAGAGAGTAAGTGGCAACAACGACAATTGTTATTTATAGAGCGACCAAAAACCGAGTCGAATATGCAAAGCATTGACCAACAGCAGAACTTCAAGTGCGTTGGCCTCGAGACACCAACTGCCCCCACGCCACGCGCCCGTTTGACTTTGCAGGAAAAACATTTCCATCAGTTGAATTTAATTAAAAACTTTTACCCACGTCCACGCCCACAACGCCAGTGCAAAAATAATGAAAGACAAATATAGCATAATGAAAAGTTCAGAATTATTATGTGAAGCCAATGCGCGCAGGCAGCTGTAATAAGTGCAGCCAATGCAGGTGGCATTAGCTAAGATATGCATTTCCAGTTGCAATCATGCACAGCATGATATGCGATGCCAATTGGACAAAAGTCCTGCAGCAGACGACGCGTTAAAGTATCCATTTCTAGTTGGAATTTCCTGCGTATTCTAGTTGGAATGACAAGAGAGCGAAAGAAGCTTGCATGCTAGAGTTGAGCTAACTTATAGATAGAACAGCAGCTGAGGTATACAATTCCAATTGGAATAAATCTTAAAGTTGAACTAAAGTTGATATTTGAAGCATTATCTACAACTGCTATGCTAAATGTTTCTTATTGGAATTGCAGAAGTCACATGACTGCACATGTAAGAATTTATATAAGCTTCTATTTGATCGTAACTAACATCTAACATATAGAATAGATATTCCACTTGAATAATGAATATTTTCCAATTGGACAGGCCTCGTAGGAAGTGAAAGAATCTAATCTTTGAGCAACTCTAGTATTTAAGCTTTCAAATGCTAGAGTTGCTTAACGATTCGATTAGAAGAAAGAGATAACAGAGAACAAGAGGGATAGAGAGAAAGAGAGAGGGCGAAACAGAGATAGTTATAGAGATAGATTGACTTAATATGATTGGAAAATATCAAACTATTGCTCAAGGAGAAGAAATTTGAGACATAGAAAGAATGGAAAGAACGAGAAAGAAAGAGAGAGCGAGAGATATAGTTACAGAGAGAGAAAGAGGGAGAGAGAGATACTTACAGAGATAGATTGACTTCAAAGGATGTACATATTCCAATTGGAATATACATATTAAACTATTGCTCAAGGAGAAGAAATTTGAGGCAAAGAAAGAACGGAAAGATCGAGAGAGAAAGAAAGAGCAAGAGAGATGGTTACAGATCGAAAAAGAGGGGGGGGGGAGAGAGAGATATACATATTCCAATTAGAAAATATTAAACTATTGCTCAAGGAAGCAACTTGAGAAAAGAAAGAACAGAGAGTGAGAGAGAGAGAAAGAGAGAGAGAGAGAGATAGTTACAGATATAGATTGACTTAAAAATATGTACATATTCCAATTGGAATATATAAAACTATTGCTCCAGGAAGAAATTTGAGGCAAAGAAAGAACGAAAAGATCGAGAGAGAGAAGGAGAGAGCGAGAGAGAAAGTTACAGAGAGAGAGAGAGAGAGAGAGAGAGAGATAGTTACAGTCTGTAGTTTACAGATGTAGATTGACTTAAAAATATGTATGGATATGTACATATTCCAATTGGAATATACATATAAAACGATTGCTCAAGTAAGCAACTTGAATATTAGAATTGCAATAAATTTCATTTTTGATGAGACATCAGCTTTAAGATTTCTTTGATAACTTCCTATTAGTTGATATACTATATTGTTTTTTGCAACTAGAGAAATCAATATTTAATGCTTTGCTTTGAGCTCGAACTTATCCATTACAAATGCGAGCGTGCTTAAAGTTTCTTTCTAGCTGCTTGCGGTTGGCCTCACTATTTGCAAAAGTTGTTGGTTTTAGTGATTTAGAAAAGAAGTTGCT
Organism: Drosophila buzzatii; assembly: GCA_035045845.1. Classification (NCBI taxonomy): domain Eukaryota; kingdom Metazoa; phylum Arthropoda; class Insecta; order Diptera; family Drosophilidae; genus Drosophila; species Drosophila buzzatii. The sequence continues at coordinate 14,430,553 of JAWNOS010000596.1, forward strand.
CACATCAAGTGGGCAGGCTGGAAATTCTTAAGGGCATCAGCTGCTTAACGCAAGGGAATAGACACACAAACACAAACACACACACACACGATATACCGTTACACACACTCACACACACAAACATCTAAACTCTATCTGCGTGCAAGCCATAAAAACCAGAAGCTCAATTATCAAAATGCTACGTGTGCTTTGTTGTCTCTCTCTTACTCTCTCTCTCTCACTCTTACTCTCCCTCTCTCTCTCTCTCTCCCTGTGTATACATGTTTGTTGACTATTCTATAGCCATTCGCCCCATACGCATTGCCAATCTTATTGTCGCCGCTGGCAGCGCCTGTTCCGAGCGCTTTGTCCCTTTTGGTTCTGTATCTGTGGCCGCAAATAGATAAATTTATATATTTTATAAACTGCTGCGGTTAAAGCTAACTGCAGAGAGAGAGAGAGAGAGAGAGGTCAGTTGAAAGGTCAGCAGACCTTTAAATGCCTTTACCTATGCATACAATCTGCATAAATTGAGAAGGCATTGAAGATTCCCTTTTTTACTTTCATAATTTGAAGGCAACTTTAAATGGGATCAGCAGCAATGTATTTATGGCGCTCATATTAAATTTGCATTCACATTTGATTCACTTAGATGATCAAATAATCGATGTGGGACAGTTGCGTTCAGTTGGCGCCACAAATACACAAATAAAGCCGTCTGTCGTTCGCATGGCAGTGTAGTTTTTCAATGCTCTCGCCAAAATGCCAATACATTATAAATTATAGTTGGATTTCAGTTGCTCGCAATCTAACATACAATGCCGACAGAGAGAGAGGGAGGGAGAGCGAGAGAGACAGAGAGAGAGAGAGAGTGGGTGGTGGGCGGCTTCCATAATGGCGGCGACAATAGAGAACAGGAAGCAAATAAACGCTGTAAAAATTCTTGAGCAGCTTACGTGTTACATTATGTATATCTATAAGTGTGTACGTGAGCTGGTCTATGCGTGCGTGTGTGTGTGTGTGTGTGTGTGAGGGCGCAGTCGTGCGTATGTCTTTATATCAAAAAGTTTTTGCCACTTTCTTAGCGCTGCTCAACTTTTGTTATGCTCGCTTAGACCCAAGTCTATCCGAGCATTTTTCTTAACATTTTTCCTCAATGCTTTCGCCTGACTTTCACTTTCACAGCTAAACTTTTGGCGCCGCATGTGTGTGTCCGTGTGTGTGTGTGTGTAATCTGAAATATTTTGCACTTTTTGTGGAGTTTGTTTGCCTACTTTAAATATAAACCGATCAGCTTTCTATTTATTTATCCCAACATTGTCTGGATTGCTGCAAATATGGATGCCAGAACATAAATGTCTGTCTGTCTGTCTGTGTGTGTGTGTGTGTGTGTGGCTGTCAGTTTCACACACACACACACACACGCACACCCCAGACCTGATCATCCTTTGGCAAAGTTAGCTCTTGCCTTTTTTTTTTATGTGCTTTGTGTGCTACAAATTGTTTGGCTTTCGAAATTCCTTGCGTTATTGTTGAGGTTTTATGGACTCGAGTGGGCGTGGTTGGGGGCGTCGGCCGTAGCTGCTGCAAGTAAACTGAGACGCAGCTCATAGATGCGCGCCGTGCGATAGACTCGAAAAACTAATTTGTAGCTGAGGCACGAAAGAATATTGTTATTGATAGATGACAATGGTCGACAGCCGTCCAGGATTTATGTTTGCCCACCTCACTCTCCCACTTACCCATTCTCCCTCTCTCTCTCTCGCTCCCTCTCTCTCTCTCTGCCACACGATAGCGGGCAAGTCCTGTGCGAAGCAATGAGATTATTGCAGGCAACTCCCAGACACTCGCCTGGCAATTGGAAATTAAATTGCTTTTCCATATGACACTTAGGATCAAATTGACATCGTTAAATGTATTTGTGCTGGCTGCGATAGCAATTTCTATCGGCAAAATGGAATCCATTCATCTTTGCCGCTCTGTCCAAAAAGGCGGCACAACAATGGACGACAGCCAATAGAAATTTATGTCTTCCAAAGCGAAATTGTTACTCACTCAAATGATGCAAAAATAATAGTAAAAAATGACCTATCTCTTGGGAGAGAGTGTGATAGGGAGAGGTAGATGGGTCGCTACAGCTGCCAAATTGATTTAAAATTCTTCGCAATGAATGCAATTTGATTGTCAGAAAAAAAGAAGAGAGAGAAAAACATATATATATAGAATTGATGTTATAAAACCCCAATTAAATTGAAAGTGTGACGTAATTTTTATCGCAATTAGCTGCGCGCGCATTGATCTTGGCATGTCAAAACTGCAAATGTGACGTCACAAAAGAGCCGCTAGTAAACACAGCCTAATCAGCCTCTTAAAAGCGCTCTTTGCATATCTAACACAGTCGCTCCATATGCACATAGCTAAAAGACTCAGTCTGTCACTCTCTTACACAAACATACACGCGTCTACCAAACGTCTCTCAGCTACGCGCTCTAGCTGCCTCACTCTAACACATTAGCATGTGGCTGCTATGCAACTCATGCAAATCTCTTGGGCACGCTAAATCACGTGAGACAAAAGAAGACGACACAAGTGGAAAGAGCATAGACTACAATAACGGATTTACAAATTACGCGAGGCTCTCTTCTGTGATTTGTCACTGCTTATCTTAGTGATGGTACATGTAAGACATTAGAGATCGCACTTGGATGGCAGTGTTAGAGTGAAATTAAAATAATTATTAAATATTAAGCAATTGCATGTATATAAATATGTCTAATCTCCCTCACTCCCGCTCTCAACTCTTTTCAGGTGAATGGTGCATGGGCTTTGCCTAATGTTGTTTGTGATTTCTATATAGCCATGGATGTGATATGCTCAACTTCATCGATATTTAATTTAGTCGCCATCTCAATAGACAGGTAAGGCATTTAATGCCAGCTGCAGCATCTGCATATATACGCAGTACTTAACGCTGGCATCCCGCTCTAACATTCCGCAGATACATCGCTGTGACGCAGCCAATAAAATATGCAAAGCACAAAAATAGTCGCCGCGTTTGCCTTACGATATTATTGGTGTGGGCGATATCGGCTGCCATCGGGTCGCCGATAGTGCTGGGCCTGAACAACACGCCCAATCGGGAGCCGGATGTGTGCGCCTTCTACAACGCTGACTTCATACTCTACTCGTCGCTGAGCAGCTTCTACATACCGTGCATCATCATGGTCTTCCTCTACTGGAACATATTCAAGGTGAGTTGCGAGCTAATCAAAAACGGATTTGGATTTGAATAGAGATTGGGTATTTATGCAGTCTGCTGATTAATGCACAGTTTCCCATTGAATAACTAAGTCGGATTTGTTTACACACACTCATTAGCTGCGGCCTCAGAGCTGCTGCTGCTGCTCATGCTGCTCGCATATTGCAAGCGCAGCACGTGGAACGTTTACTAATCAATTACCATCCATTTCTCGTGCCATTCACCCACCAATCCTGTCCCATCCAGGCGCTGCGCAGCCGTGCTCGGAAACAGCGGGCTGCCCGCAAGCCGCATCTCTCGGAGCTGACGGGCGGCAGCGTCATCGAGAATATTGCCCAGACACGGCGACTAGCCGAGACGGCGTTGGACAGCAGCCGGCATGCCAGCCGCATTATGCCCGATGAGCCGGCCACTAACACGGCCAGCGGCTCCAACGAGGAGGAGGACGAGAATGCCATTTCGCCCGATATCGATGACTGCCACGTCATCATCAACGACAAGTCCACTGAGTTTATGCTGGCCACAGTCGTCGAGGAGACCGGCAAGTAAGTAACCAAGTGCCGAACCAACTCAGTCTCCCCCCCTCAACCCCCTGGCGAGCCCATTGAAAATGTTCTTTGAGCACTTTTCATGTCAATGCCCTGGCCATTAAATTGAAAGTGCGAAAGGTAACTGGGCAGAAATGTCTCTCAAGCTCTCTCTATATATGTGTGTGTGTGTGTGTGTCTGGGGACAAGTGCAACACAGGCTGTAGGCAGCCACACCTAGAGAACTGGCAACGACAGCGGAAAATGGAGTTTGTGAGACCATGAAAAGGGCGTTCGGCTTTCATGTTGATAGCCATTCCAGAGCTAACGGACCGATGCAAGGGCAGTACGTTGGAACGTGGCTAACAGATGTGCACTACAGCGTTTTTACCTGGCCAATGTGGATATTATCAAAGTTCGATAAAGAGCATAAATTCTAGGTTTGCAGAGTGTGAAATTTCTATAGAAATTAAAAATTTAAATACCTCAGCTCTTGAGAGAACAAAATAAACGAAAAGGAAATTGGTATTTAATGGAAATGAACTATATTACTGGATCAGTAAGAGGTATAGATGGGTAATAGGAAGAGAGAGGAGAGAGATTCAAACAGGCTGGCAGAAGGTGAAAGAGATGGAAATCGAGAGAGAATAGAAATATAATGAAAGAGAAAGAAATATGGATAGATATTTGCATGTGTATAGAGAGGGAGAAAGAACAAGAGTGAGACAGGGAGAGATATATATAGAGAGAAGAAGAAAAGAGTGAGAGGTGAATAGGATAGGGAAAGACAAAAAAGACTGGAAGTGTGAGAGAAGGCTAGATAGAGAGGGTAATAGAGAGAGAGAGAGAGTGAGAGTGAGAGTGAGAGTGAGAGTGAGAGTGAGAGTGAGAGTGAGAGTGAGAGTGAAGAGAAGAAAGGGATAGGGATAGGGAAAGACAAAAATGAAGACCGAGAGTGTGAAAGACGGCTAGAAAAAAAGAGATAGAGAAAGAGATAGAGAGAGACAAAGAGAGGAATACAGAACACTAGTTAGAGAGAAAGCATTTGAGATAAAGAAGAAAAAAAGAGATGCATATATCGAGCGTAATAGATGCAAAAGTAGGCAAAGCTACAGAATAAAAGAGAGAGATAAAGAGAAAGACATATGGAAAGAGTGAGTTAGTGAAGCAGTGATAAAGTGAGCGCGAGAGAGCGAAAAACTGAGAGAGAGAGGCAATAAGACAAAGACAAAAATAGAAGACACTGCCAAAGAAAAGAAGATTGTGATAGCAAAGAGGGATGAAGAGAGAAAGAGAGAGAGAGAGAAAGAGAGAGAGAGAGAGAGAGAGAGAGAAAAGGAGAGGATAACCGTAGAACCGAAAGAAAAAGCAAGTTCGTTTCACAGCTAAAAACTAGCTGAAAAATGAAGTTCTTTGAAATATATATGATATATACAAAATATTGAATATTATGATATGAAAAAATCCCTTAAGCTTTCCTCATTTATGAAAATATTGTGTCACACGACTTGAACCGTCGCCTAGGCATATTATATGAGATCTCCAATGCCCCAATGTCCACAATAGCAACTAAAACCTCTGATGGAGCACATTCTCTCGGCCCACTTCACTTGGACTACACTTGGTCTGAGGCGCAACAGCAGCTTCCATTAGGGCGCTGCCGCAGTGACCCAATTCACAGATTTTCGACGCATTTCGACACGTTAGACAATTTCGCTTTAGTTCCGCTAATTTAATGGCAGCTGCGTGGCTGCAACCGCTGCCTGGCCACCTGGCCACCTGGCCACCTGGCTGGACAGTGCAAAGTTTTTTAGTTGTCACGGCGTGCGGCACGTAATAGATAAGCAGCGCGAAGATTGGGCGAAAGTGGCTCAGCTCAGCGCCGTGGACAGCTGCTGACACAACAAATTGCGGCTGTGCCGGAGTGCCGGAGTGCCGGAGTGGAGGAGCACTCCCAAATGCAGCCACCTACCACTTAGTGGCGCTCGAGCAAAATTGTCAAAGTAATCGTAATTGCAACTACTTCTTCTTCTTGCTGCTGCTCCTCCTTCTCTGCACCTACTGCTCAATTCAGGCAGCGCTTGTTCATTTAAATTCACACGCGCTGCAATAAAATGAAAGCCCTGAATGAGCACTCAGACAGACATCCAATCGAGCTGCTAGCCGTGTGGCTCTTTGTAACTGCATTTGTAGCTGGGTGTGGAGTTGCCAGGGGTGCGGGGGGCGTAGCTTTCGTTGCAATTGTCGCGCTCAGAGCATTCGGCCTTTTATTGACTTTGCTTTGCCGCTGCCTCCCATTGCCACTCGCAGCTCCCAATTGGCTGCACTCGGTAAAAATTTGCTTGCCACATTGCGCAAATCAGTTGAGAGAAACTCTCTCGCCAAGAGCTTGAGCAATAACAAGAAGTAGTTGAGAATGCGCGACTACGAGATACCCTGAGCTCTGCAAAAAAAACAATGCTCTCTTCTTCTTTACGCACGCATGAGCGCGCGCTCTGCTGCCGCGGCTTGGGCAATGCTTTGAACGCTCATAACTCCATTTCTAGATGAACGATCTTCATGAAACTTTCTGAATATATGTATAGCATCCAAATGTGCCTATTTGCCAAATTACAAGTCTCTAGTATTTTAAATGCGTTTTATTTTTTCTAATAAGTGTTAAAGGGGGCGTGGCATCCAAAATCTTAAAATTACGTAATCTGAGTATTCATAATCTCTATCTGAATATACAAATTTGAAGTCTCTAGCTCAAGCGGTGCAGAAGTTATGTTCAAAAAGCGTAAACGAATTATCGATAATTTTCGATAACAATACCTAATGGGATGAGTATTCATAATATCTATCTGAATATACAAATTTGAAGTCTCTAGCTCAAGCGGTGCAGAAGTTATGTTCAAAAAGCGTAAACGAATTATCGATAATTATCGATAACAATACCTAATGGGAGGAGTATTCATAATATCTATCTAAATATACAAATTTGAAGTTTCTAGCTAAGCGAACGATTTATCGATAATTATCGATAACAATACCTAATGGGATGAGTTATCGAAAAAAACAAAATCAGCTCGAAGTGCGTACCTAACATACGAGTATTCATGTGAAATTTCAGCTCTCTAGCTTCTGTAGTTTCCGAAATCTCGACGTTCATACGGACGGACGGACGGACGGACGGACGGACGGACGGACGGACGGACGGACGGACAGGCGGACAGGGCTATGTCAACTTATTTTTTACTTAGTGGGGTCTGCGACGTCCCTATCTGCGTGTTACATACATTCGCACAAAACCATTATACCCTGCATTCGCATTCGCAATGGGTTCAGGGTATAATAATCTGGAGAGAAATCTCGGCTAGGTAATTCAGTGAAATCAAATCGCGTGCGTTGCAATTAAATTTTTATTCGACAATAAGCAAGAACGGTAAAAACGAAAATATTGGACTTTTTGTTAGCTCTTTTAGGGAGCTTACTTCGGGCAGGGGCGTCCAAAGCACTTAACAAATTGACGAAGTCCGGGTAGGGTGGGCTTGGCTTGTCCACGCAAATGCTTGGCTGAGCGTCCCTTTTTTTTGGTCGGCTCAGTCATGCATTTCTATGGGCGCAATGAAATCAATAAGTAAATTGTAACTGAATTGGATGATCGATGCTCACGTCTGCAGCAGCAGCATTCTCCTCTGCTTCAGCTTGGTCGAGCTGGGATGACTCCCCAATCGATAGATCCTGCATTGATAGATCCGGGTTATATTGAGAGCTGCTAGAGCTGCTGAAGCTGCAATCAGCAGTGCTGCCACTAGTGCTGCCACTAGCGCTGCCACCAGCGCTGCCACGGGCGCTGCCACTGGCGCTGCCACGGGCGCTGCCACTAGCGCTGCCACTAGCGCTGCCCAAGTGACTGGCATATTGAGCAGTAAACTTTTTGATATCGTTGTTAATCTTGCGCATCTCCATCTTGGATTCATTAATAGCAAACTTGTAGTTCTCCAACAATTGGCGCGAGAACTTCTCCTTCTTGTCAGTGTTGGCCTATTGAGGTTGGAGATCGAACATGAACATGAGCTATATGCGAGCACAGTTATGATTATCATTAGCTCACCAGCAGTTGGTTCACAGTTGTAGTTGCTTCCTTGAGCAGCTCGTTTTGTGCCGTCAGCTCGGGACGAATTTCATTCAGTCGCTTTATGAAGGACAATTTCTCCTGTATGCATCCATCGAGCTCCTTCCTTTGCACGGCCATCACATGCTGTAGGATTGACGTCAATTGAAGACAGTTTTAGAGAAGACTATTTAAGGGGCACTCACGTTAGCCAGGGCGCAGAACTTTTGGTTCTCCTGGATCATGTTCACCATCTTAGTGTTTTCCTTAGTCAAGTCCTTGATCTTTGCATCGCGCTCTTTCAGTTCCTTGTGGACTTGCTCGATTTCCTGCTTGGCCTTTTCCAAGTCTTCCATTAGGCGATTCACCTGCAGATGGGAAATTGTAATAAGAGACAAAGAGAGAGGGAGAGCGAGAGAGAGAGGGAGCATACCTTCTCCTCCATTAGACGAGATTCGCGTGTGAAAAGAGTCTCAAGTGGTTTCTCTTGCAGCTGCATAATTCGTATATAGTTAGTTATGTAATCCTTGCACGGCAGCTAGCTTCACTTACCTTCAAGTTCTTAATACATTCCTCGAGCTCGGCAATTCTGGCCTGGTTCTCGAGGAACAGCTCCTTTTCACGCTCCTCGTGTTCGGTCATGGCATCGGCAGCCTCCTTGAGCAATTCAGTTTTGTCAGCAACTTCCAGGCGCAAAGCATGGATCGCAATCTTGGCATCATCTAGCTCCTTGTTGTTATTGGCATTATTATCCTTGAAGTGAAGACGCAGCTTCAGATTAAAGTTCTCATTGCGCAACTTTGCAATCTCCTCGACCAAATCGCGGTTCGAGCGCCCCACCAGCGAGGGCGACTTTTGCTTGGAATTATTATCTAAAGCACAAGATTTGCCATAGAATCAATCGAACTGCAACACGATTAGCACGAGCAAACTTACCGTCTTGAGAAGGTCCCTGCGAAGCCATTGTAAAGATTTCGGTTGAACGCTGAATAATTTCAGTACTTCTAATACGTAAAAAATATATATATTTGGTCGCTGCACCGATTTGGACCAATAGGTAAAAAATATATAGATATTTATATATCTTGTCGCTGATTCGATTTAGATAATACTCAAATATAGCATCTCACGTTGGCAGACGAATCCAATTTAAAACAAATTACTTTTCGAATAATGCGCGACGGCAATCACTTCTTAAATAAAATCGTACTCCAAAAGTTTGTAAAATTTGAAAAGATTTTTTCTTGAGGAATATGTAATATGCTTAGAAGATTATTTTAAAATGTGCTCTCGAAGCAAACCTACGCTGCTTATATAGTAAAATCGAGCGAATTTTAAGTCAATGCAACTACGATTTTACGTTCGATTCGATTTGCTGAGTGTGTGCAAAACGAAAGCGATGCGAGTAGGCTTTGCAGGTATCGAAAATGAGCGAAAGAGACAGAGAGTGTGTGTGTGTGAGACAGAGACGGGCATATGATGAAGCAAATGTGAGCTAGTTCAATAAGTATTCGACTCTGGACTAAACATTCTTCTTAGCTACTGAAACTGACCTCGAGAGCATTAGAGTTCGATAGATTGCAATAATGTGGGGAGAGAATGGAGAAATATGCGATCAAAAAATATGTTAATAATATATTTAAAATATAATAATATGTATATCAATCTATCGTATCACTCGCTCAATCTCTCCCCCTCTCCTCCTCTCTTAACTGCCTAATGCCACAATTTGCTTATGTTAGCATATAACTCATATATATAAATAATGCCACACTTTATGGCCAACAACACGGCCAATTGACAGGAAATACATGCAAGGCATTTGCCTTGCTTGATTCGAGCCACTAAATAATAATTTGAGATATTTCAACACATTGGGCAAAGTGAGAGAAATAATGTAAACTTAATAGTTCATGGCTAGCTAACAGCTTGGCCAGTGCAAATTGGTTTGCAATATTGATGACGAATGCTGGCAAAAGGGTCAAGACAGCGCAACACAATAATATGATGAATAAATGAAAGGGTTTGCTCAGCTGGCCAAGCAAAGCAATGCCTAAATTATAAATGATGGCCGATAAAGCATCCAACGGCACTTGTTTATTATTTATGTGTAAAATCTGTGCCGAGTGTCTCGAGTCTGTTTGCTGTCGTCTGCGTGGCGAGGCGGGGCGGGGCGCACGGCCGGAATGCCAATGGTGGCCACAGCGCAGCGCGAACGTTAAGCACAGTCAATTAGCGAGCTGATGGCCTCTTTAATCCAATAAGGACATGAAATGTAACCAATATTGATGGGCAGTTGGATGGAATGGCGAAGCATATTGAAAACTTTTTTTTTCTTCTTTTGCCAAAGGGCTGCCGCGACCAAGCATAATTGGGAGGGGTGGGGGAAAGGGAGAGCCTTGGCTCTGACCGCTTGCCGTTCAATTAGTCGACACCGTTGCAGAGAAAAATAAATCTCAATAATTCAATTAATGCGTCACTTAATTAAAACTCAATTTTTGCCTTGTATTTAATTGACATTGCTCCTCGTTTTCTCTTGCTTCCCACCTCACCCCTGCCCCGCCCGGCACGCATTGGCGCTGTGTCTCTGGACTGCTGTTGGCCACACTCTGTCCTTACATTTTGATTGACTGGCATTGCCGCTGGATTCCGTTTGATTGCCGTCATCATCATCGTCATCATCGTCATCATCGTCTACCGCCCGCTGCTTACTTTATCCGCGTGACAGCAGCGTTGTGGCCCAGATCACCACACAGCCGCAGCTGGTCGTTGCCGATCCGAATGGTAATCATGATTCTGGTTATGCAGCATCAAACGTTGACGATGTCCTTGCAGGAGTGAGCATGGGCGCCGCCATCAGCAGCACAACTCCGCCGGACAGTCCGGTGCCCAGCGGCGCCACCCTGCACCGCTCCAGTGTCAGCAGCCGGCGCAACACCGCCGAGGACTCGCCCAAGCGCGGCGAGCCACCTCTCAGGTATGTTCTACAGTCAACCATATATATGCTGTATATACATATATATATATATGCTGCATAATCAGGCTCAGGTGCTGCAGCTTAAAGATAGAGAGAATTTGCAAATTGATTATTTTTTTCTGATTGTTGATTGAAATATTTATTATTTATTTTTATTTATTTATTTATTTTTTTTTTAAAGCTACTTCTAGTAAATTTGCCATAACAGAATATTTAAAAAAAAAAAAAATATATATATTTTTTTTAATTCTTATTTATTAATATATTTATTTCCCGCTTAACTCTAGCTTGTTATACCCTGAATCCATTGAAAATGTGTGAATCAGGTTAATATCTTTTGCTGAGAAAATCTTCACGAGCATTGGTATAAGAGAGCAAAAGCTCAGGGCTACAATAATGAAGATGGCCAAAAAAAAACATAGCTAGAGTTTAAATTACAAAATTCTATATATATTATTAAATATTTATTATTATTTATAATTATTAAATATTCTGTACTAGGAGAGGATTTGGATGCCAACAGCTTCAAGATCTTCTAGATCATGTCTTGACCTAAAAAAAAAAAAAAAAATTATTCAATATATATATATGTACATATACATTAATATTACCTTAGTCCTTATCTGCCCTGTATGAGAGTGTTATATATAACTATATATAACTATAACTCGCAGCTTCTATAGCTTCTATAATATATATCGCAGCTTGCACACTTTTCATAGTCTAGAGCATTCTGTCTGTTAGACTTCTCGCAGCTTCTTCATTGCCTTTCAGCAATCACACTCTGACGTTCATGCTGCCTTCTTACAAGAGGCCTACTCGCCATCTCGCTCTCTCTTACGCTTAGTGCAACACCAGGGTCTATGTTCAGCAGCAGCAATGTATGCTCGTCTCACTCTCGTAAGCAGCCAATTTGAGTTAATCAAGAAACGTGCTGCCAACTTGAGTAACTCTTGCAATGCCTAATCTATCAGACGCTATGTTGTCTTAACAGAAAACTGCTGCTTGTCAATATCACGGCACGTTATAGTCGTGCTATGATATATATATATTTATATATTTTTATATTTATATATTTATGTATTTATATATTTTTATATTATTATATTTATAGATTTATATATTTATATATTTATAAATTTTTAATTTTTATTTATTTATAGATTTATATAGTTTTATATTTATATATTGTTATATATTTTTATATTTATATATTTTTATGTTTTTATATTTATATTTTTATATATTTATAGATTTATATATTTTCATATTTATATATTTGTATATATTTAAAGATTTATATATTTGTATATATTTATAGATTTATTTATTTTTATATTTTTATATATTTATAGATTTTTATATTTATATATATTTATATCTACATAAAAATTGTCCCAAAATTTACGCAAACATTTTCATAGAAAATATAGGCTTTTAATTACAAATTGTAATTTTTTTTTTTATTTATTTGAGGTTATGTACTACATATATAAACAAATTTTTATTATTTTTTTATTTTATTTTATTTTATTTTATTTTATTTTATTTTTTTATGTATGATAAAAATAAATGCTGTGAATAGTCGCTGACTTCAATGAAATATCATATTTTCTATAATTTTGTATAATTTATTAACAATCGTTCTAAACTCTGCCTCGTCCGAGTATAAACTGAAGCATATCAGCTCCATAGGTTCTGATGGGAGAGTGCAGCCTACTTAGCAACCTCAACTCGGTTAACGAACACAATCGAAAAATTTTACATTCGTTATGCGAAACATTGTTCGTTAAGCAAAACTGATTTTTGCAAAAAAAAAAAAAAAAAAAAAAAAAAAAAAAATTAAAAAAAAATTAAAAAAAAAAAAATTAAAAAATAAATAAATAAAATATAAAAAAAATTAAATGTCGTTATGCGAAATGTTCGTTATTCAAGTCGTTCGTTAACCGAGGCTTCAGTGTTTCAGTGAGCTTAGTTTATGTTACTTAACAGCAGCTTACCATCTAACATGCTGTTGCCTGTTAAGTAACATAAACTTGCATCCCATCAAAAGACATGCACTAGATAGCTGCAACTAGATAGAATTTAAAAACTTATTAAATACATACACTTAAACATGATCTCTCTCTCTCTCTCTCTCTCTCGCTCTCGGTCTCGCTCTTTCTGTTATTCTTGTGCTTTACAGCAGCAGCGTCGCCATGAAGCCATTGTCCTTTGTGCGCTACGGCGTGCAGGAGGCCATGACTTTGGCACGCAACGATTCCACGCTATCGACCACATCGAAAACGTCCTCGCGCAAGGATAAGAAAAACTCGCAGGCGTCAAGGTGAGTCTCGAACGCCACAATTGCTAAATTGCCAAATTGCCGTTATTAGCTCGACTCGAGCTAATAGCTTAACACTGCCTAACGCTAACTCCCACTCGCTCTCTCTCCCACTCTCTCTCTCTCTGTCTGCATGCAACTTGAAATGCAATTTACTGTGGCTTATTATCGTGACCCTTGCGTGCCATAGATTCACGATATACAAGGTGCACAAGGCCTCCAAAAAGAAACGCGAAAAATCGTCGGCCAAGAAGGAGCGCAAGGCCACCAAAACATTGGCCATCGTTTTGGGTAAGTGCACGAGAGTCAGTTCGCATTGCTTAATATAATTGCTTAACTCGTTGCGATTATCATTGTTGCTTTGTTCTTCTATTCTCCCTTCTCCCTCTCTCTCTCTCTCTCTCTCTCTCTGTGTCGTTTATTTAGGCGTCTTCCTCTTCTGCTGGCTGCCATTCTTCACGTGCAACATTATGGATGCGATGTGCGCCAAATTCAACGAAGACTGCAGGCCCGGTCTGACGGCCTTTATGCTAACCACTTGGCTGGGCTATATCAATAGCTTTGTCAATCCCGTTATCTATACGATCTTCAATCCGGAGTTTCGTAAGGCATTCAAGAAGATCATGCATATGGGGTGATTACTATCAGCAGCAATATTAATAACGACAAAAACTGACAGAAATCAATGTTTAGCTAAAGCTTTCCTGATCAATATGTAAACCCTAGAATATCGATCAACGTCAATCGATAAATCGATAACTCGATGACTCGATAACTCGTACTGTGCCAAATGCAAAACAAAATGAAATTGAACTCAAAGCTCGAAACTCAATTAGACTCCTAAGATTGTTCATAGTCTCAACATGATATATGTATATCGATATATTATCTATATTTAGCATAGCATATGGCTCTGTATATAGCATCTAAAGTTTGATCAAATCTGTTGTATGTATTATATTCGATTGCATAGGCTAAGGACTCTCAGCTGTAGGCTAGGCACCAAATTTTTAACATTTAGCTAATGTCTGACATAAAGTTTTAGTTAATATCTCAGTATATAGATCTATATGAATAGTTATCGATACCGTAAAATATGGCAATTGTACCGTTACTTGATGTGAGATTCTTTCGAGCGATTCTAAAGAAGAAGAAGCAGAAGATGATGAAGAAACTGAGTTTACGTATTTACTATATGGATATATGCATACATATGTGCATATAGTATATTTACTTTACATATCACGCATTCAGTTTCTGTGAATTTGTACTCGAACTGTACTACTCTACCCCCGTCAAGCAAATCCCACGATCGCTGAGCATATCCTAACCTAACGAAACATCCCTCTACCCAATCCCACCCCCCCACACAGCTCGTTTTCGATACTCGACTTCAATGCTGCGCTAATCGCAGCTAAGCGATTAAGTAACTAATCAATATGACTAGAGTGTAGGTATCTACTAGATATATACAGATATATATATATAGATATATGTGTAATGTTAATGTCTAGTCCAAAGCAGTGGCTCGAACTCAGCGCCCAACACGAAAGCATCGAGTGAGTGAGAGAGGAATGCGATGAGGCTGCTGAGGCAAGCGGTTATCGATGAGCAATTGATTACAATTTCTAACTGTAAACAACATTTGATTAGACCTCTTAGCAACAGTCGAAGCTGAAGTAAACATGATTCAATTGGGATTAATTCTCTATACTCTATGTTAGATCTAATCAATGAGCTCTGCAAGCGATAGCTGGCTGCTGCAGCAGCAGTTGGCGATGTTTTTGTCGATAGTTTTGAGTGATGACTAATGCACGCACACACACAGGCACGCCCACACACAGACAAACAAATGAGCCCCACACAAATATATATATATATACACCTCTATATATATATATATTCGTAAATCAACAAAATCGGCGCTGAATTTGACTCGATTGCTTGTTGCACATTCCTTGGTTGTATTCTAAAAGAACAACAAACTATTCGATAGGCATAAGTAATCTAGATATTCAAGATGCCATTAGCAAAATGTAAGCGCATTTAAAACTAGGCTAAGTTGAGAACGAAGAAAAAAGGAAAAAATACCAAAAAATACTGGAATGCAGTATTTTTGTCGAAACCCTTCCCACTCCCTTCCTCCCTCCACAAAAAATATATGAATTACCTAAAGCTAAATACGTACTTGAAAATGGGTACTCAAAAGGAAAAAAAAAACAAAATGAATATGAATATGAATATATATATATACTATATATATACGACTAAGTTTCATCAGGGTATCTAAAGCGTAGGCGTACAAATTATTAGAGCTAAGCGCAGGCAGACGCATAAACATTCTTTAAAAATAAATATATATATATAATATATACAGATATATATATATGCTAAGTAAATGTAATGTGAAAACTTCATTTGAAATCTGGACCGAAATACTCGCCCATGGATGCCGTCTTGAATTTGCTTAATGCTGATGCTGTTGTAGGAGAGCGGAGAGCGGAGAGCTGATCGCAAATATATATACTAAAGAAAACAACAAAAATACTAGACAAGAAAATACTAAACTGAAAGTGCTAAGAGAAATTGCAAGCGAAGAGCCTTCATTTCGATATGCTTGGAGTATGCCCCTTGCTCACAACCAAAGAAATAAACAAAATGGAAACGAATTTAAAACGGCATCACAAGACACACACACACACATACTAGATTTTGGTCCCTGTTTTCAAAAACCGTCCTCTTCATTGTTTCTATGTGACAAATAATGTAAAATTTAAATTAAAGCGAAAAAAAAAGAAAAAGAAATCTAACTAGAACGAAAAGCAAAACCAACTTAAAGCATATTCAAAGAATGATAAAATTAAAAAATATATAAATATATATAAATATAAATATATATAAACTAAGCATTATCCAAACTCTGAGAGAGAGAGAGAGAGAGGTATACACACATCTCTCTTTCTAGGCTAAGCGTTTCCAGCTCATTATTATGGAACCCTCTAGGAAAAGCTCAACAAATTTTTATACTTTCCTAAAAAGTGAAAATGAAATGAGAACAAACCAAAAATATTTAATGCATAATAAGTGTGAGTGTTTTTTTTTTTTTTTTTTATTTATAACCATAGCTAAATGTAATTCTAAAATAAATAAAGAAAATACTCGAGATTCTTGAAGGTGCGTTACAAGTGTTAGTCAATAGCTCTAAGAAAAAATTATTTAAAAAAAATATATATATATATAAATAATTTAAATGATGAAATTATTATAGACATAGTTAAGTTCTTCCAAAGAAAACGCTTATTAGTTATAGAACAGTGGGTTGATCAAGAAGTTTCACTATGATTCGATTGATGGAGCGACGCGCGGGCATTATAATAATAGATGTTGCGTCTGGGTTAACGATTATTTAATGAGATACAGTTGCGATATAGTTCGAATTGTTGTTGAGTTCACAGTTTCTGTTTGACTTTGTTTAAATGAAACCAATTAATCAATTGTTATAATTGTTTTTCAATTACAAGAGCAGAAAATATAGAAATATTTAAGCGAATAGTCTTAAGCGTCCTCAGCACGATGATTACGATCCCGATGATGATGATGATTGTGCTGCAATGTAACCTAAAAGGAAACTGCAAAGAGGCTAAAAAGAAAAAGAAAAACAAAAATAAAGTAAAAAAAAAAAAGACCTACGTACAGTAAGACAACAATAAAAGGCACAACAATTAAACTAAAAAATAAATTCATTAAAGCAAATAAATACATAGAAAATAAATATATATACATATAGAACAAAAAAAGGAAAAACTGAAAATATTTTAAAGCAATGATAAAGTTGATTTTTTTTTCTAGAATCTAATCAAATCTAAATTAATTATTGTAATAAAAAAAACAAAAATGAACAAAATTAGATCTGTAAGCGTGCGCGGACTGCAAAAGATCCCGAACTCAAATTAATTGAAAACTATTTCGACTTTATGCAAGCATAACATAATTACCATAGCATTAACTATAGCGTCTCGAACAGCATCATAATGAGATCTACGGGCACGAAGAACATAACAAATAATAATAACATCAAATAAATACTAAAATGAAAATATTTCAAACCAATTAAAAGTTGTTTTTATTGAGTCGACGGGAGCGGGGGCATCAACTGCGAGTAGATGCCAGTTATCTCTTCTACTATAGCCTCGACGGCATGCAGCGACATCTTGCGGTTAAAATCATGAAGCAGATAACCCAGAGCAGTCCAACGATTGCCAGGATTGCCAGGGTTGCCATGCGATGAAGCTTTGATATCGGCGGAAGCAGAAGAATCGCCCTCTTTGATTTCCCGCTTTCATCAAGTGCAGCAGACGACTAAACTCATTAGATACAGATGAACCTATTAATGTAAGTAAAACATTTCATATAATAAATTTGAATAGCTAAAAGCTAAAAAACTAAAAAATAAAAATAATAAAAAATAAAAACAATATAAATAAAGACGAAAATAATATAAATATAAAAGGGACAAATTGATCAAGAAAAACAACGTAAATTTTGAAGTCAGTCTAGAGCGCTCAGTAATAATTAATAATATTCCCTACTAGTAAATAAATAAATTTAATTATAAATAAAATAAAAAATAAAAAAAATAATAATAATAAAATAAACTAATTCATCAAAATATTAAATGAAATAAAATACATATAAATAATAGAAAAATTAATAAAAAAGTAAACAAAATAAAATACATATAAATATAAACATAATCAAAAATAAATTTAAAAAAATTATATAAAATAAAATTAATATATATAAAATAAAAAAATAAATACAAAATAAAATTAATATAAATGAATATGTAAGGGAAATATGTGAATACGTCTTCATAAAAATCTTAAGCTAATTTAAAAACTAAACTAGTTTCTACTACACTCAGTAATATTAATAATATTTCCTGCTGGTAAAATAATAATCATAATAAAATAAAAAATTAAATAAAATTAATATAA
Organism: Drosophila buzzatii; assembly: GCA_035045845.1. NCBI lineage: Eukaryota > Metazoa > Arthropoda > Insecta > Diptera > Drosophilidae > Drosophila > Drosophila buzzatii. Next base: position 14,448,711 of record JAWNOS010000596.1, read on the forward strand.
ATTTAAAAAAAAATGCAAAAATAAAATAAATGTAAATTAAAAAATAAATAAATAAAAAAATAAAATCAAATAAAATAAATATAAATTTAAAAATATTAAAAATAATAAAATATAAATTAAATATAATAATACATTTAAAAAATTAACGAAAATAGAGTTAAAAAATAAATAAATGAAAAAATTTGAAAATAAATAAAATTTTAAAAACTAAAGAAAATAAAATAAATATAAATTTCAAATTTGCAGAAATAAATATAAATTAAAAAATAAATAAGTAAATAAAATAAAAGATCAAAGGAAATATCAAAGGGAACAATTTATTAAACAATTTATAAATAAAACTAAAAATATAAATATAAATAAAACATAAATAAAATAATAAAAAATAAATAAAATAAGTAAATGAAAGAATTGTAGAAAAAATTGAATAATTAAAGAAAATAGAGTAAAACAATAAATAAAAGAATTTAAAAAATATATATAAAAAAATAAAGAAAATAAAATAAATATAACATAAATATAAAAGGAAACAATTTATAAATATTACATAAATATAAAAGGAAATAATTTATATAAAAATCCTTAAAAATCTTGAACTCGTCTAAAATTTAAAAAAAAAAAAAAAAAAAAACTTTGATAATTTCTAATATTGATGTATTAATAATATTCCCTACTGCTAATATTATAATCTATATGTCTGGGTAAGCTGAGCTTTAATATTTAATTTAAAAGAAAATGAATCAGTTCTCGCTGCGACTAATTCAAAGAGTAGTTATAGAAGTTCTCATACGAAATGATTTTTTTTATTTTTTATTTTTAATATTTTTATAATTACTAAAAGTAATCCAAAACAGTTGCATAGCCTAAGATATTCCATTCATTTGACTCTTGACTCTTGAAGGCATTGACAGCGTGTTCACACGCAGGCTAGAGCGCTCTCTCCCTCCCTTCCCCCCCCCCCTCTCCCTCTCTCTCTCTCTCTCTCGCTCTCCACTCTCCCCCATACATTCACTTCATATCATTAGAGAATAATCAGGATCGGTGGTCATGCAGCCACAGAGAGCAGAGCAAATGATGGGGTTTGCTTTTGGGCAAATGCCTGAGCACAAGTCGTTAGCAGATAAGAGAGAAACGAATCAAACCAAAACCATATTTTGTGTGACAATTAAATTTGATTGAACATATAAAAGTTTTGAGAAATCAATAAGAAATAAAACTTTGCAGCTGAAACCACACGAATTGCTTGTGGCTCTGGCAACTCTTTCAAGTCCCTCGAGGCTGTTCTCAAGCAATGTGAAATTTAATGTGACGGCATTTTTGGCCAAGTAGTTGTATACATATATACATATACTATATATGTATATATATACACACACACACTATCGGCATTATATGGCATTTATATGAGCTGATAATAAAATTCCAATAAGCATGAAAAGAAATAAAAATACTAACACGAGACACACACAGCAACAGAAGGCAATGCCAGAGTGGGCGGCGCACGGCACAAAGCTTTAAGTAACTGCTAAAAGGACGAAGGCCAAGCCTCAATGGCTGCTCAAAATCAATTCGAGACCCAGAAACCAAAAACGTAACTAAAAGCGTCTAAATAGATAAATGCATAGAAGTTTCTATAGCTGTTGTTGCTATTGTTGTTGTCGCTGTTGTTGTTGTTGTTGTTGTTGCTGTTGTTGTGTCCACGCATTGCTTCGTGTGTCCCTACAGCAGCTTCTAATGGACACTTGGAGCACTCGAATTCAGATGGCGATGACTGTGAGAGAGTGTGGATATGTGAGCGATGTCTTTGTGTTTGTATGAGTGTGTGTGTGACATTGTGTGTGTGTGCTGTGTATTTATGAATAGTCTAGCTGGATCACTAGACATGAAAATCGAATTTGTGGCTCAAATTCCAGCAATATGAGTATATAGGAATACCAGTGTTGTCAGCTTTTGTTAAAGAAAAGCTGAAATTTTGTGGAAAAAACTGGAAAAAAAGCTAAAATTTCTAGCCTTATTTTAGGCTGTTTTATTTTACGAATTGTCCAGTTTTTCTATTCGTTCCTATTCGATTATTAACTTTAATGCATATTTTATTTTATTTTAAAATTTATTTCGCTCGCCTCGTTCTCTTTACAAGTCATCTGCACAGCTGTTAGACATACCACAAAAGCTGTTCTCATAGTTGTATATGGTGTACAACGTGTGGAAAAGAGACAAATAGTGTGCTCCCTCACGAAGTGTACTACATTTGACTGTTCTCACTCTAGTTGAGAACAGTTGAAATGGCTGCAGTATTTTAAGAACACTTTGCTACTGCACAGTGCTATGCTGTAAGAAACGAATGTATTCTTGGCAAGAATTTCTTGCAGACCTGTAATATACAGTGCATCACATTAATATTCGTTTTTTTGTTTTTTAAACTTCAAATGCCAATAAAATGTAAACTATTTAGTGAAATAAAAAAAGTGTAAATGCTAAGTTTTAGATTGAAGAATTACCTTTTCAGAGAGGTATACATTTATTTTATTTTATTATATTTTATTTTATTTATTTCTTTTTTTTTTTTTTTGGCTGAGGTAGGCAAAAATGCTTTATGCAACGTCTGTCAGTTCGTCACTCTGGCTGGTGTGTTGGTCTGCGTGACTGCTTACCGAAAACCTCCTCTTCTAGCGCTCAAAATCCACCTGGGAACCAGGAACTAACCCGCGTTAACCTTCAAGGTGCTGCCCTTGAATATGCTCTCTCCGAGCCTTACCCTCTCTGTGCCTGCGTCCAGGTCATACTTCTTCCGCCGCAGAACATTTTTGGCAAAGTCACAGACATTTTTCCAGGCATCTATGCTACTGCACATTTTCTGTGCTATTGTCTCTACTTTCGCCGACAGAGCCTGCCAAGCCGGTTCTCTCTTCTGTGACCACCAGAGAGCTATACATAAAGGGATCATATTTAACATAAGTCATACATAAACAATATATATATGTTTTTTTTTTTTTTTTTTTTTTTGTAACTCGTAGTCTTGGCAGCATTTCTTCTTCACTTAGATAATTTGATTCGTCAAGTAGAATACTATATTTTGTATCGCCAATATCGAAAGCAAATTTATACAAAAAGCGTTTCTAATGATGATTGAACATTTGATTCTGTCAATCTTCATAGAACTCGCAGAGCTATTACTAAAATATTACAAGCATAACTCGATTCTCTGGTCAACTGGCAGCTAAACTGCATTTGCAATGACTGCAAGCTGAAATGTTTTAGTTTTTGTAACTTTGCTATTGTTTTTTCATTAAGAATGAATAAATGAATTTTGTTTTTTATTTTTAAAAATACTAATAAACAAATGTGCGTTTAAATTTAAAAAAAATCTCTATTCGTTTCATAGATATAAACATTCGAAATTTTTATTTGACGGTGGTCAAATAAGCTGTGAGCCACTGTATATGATTGCTGTCTTATCATTTAAAGCTTTCCACTCTGCTCTCTTGACTGTGTTGTGTCAGTTTTGTTTACATTGAACCAAAGGGTTTCAATGGGAAATTTTACGTCAATTGGCTTTTCAAAAAATCCACATTTGACGGGAAAAAAGCTAATTTGTCAGCACTGATGAATACATACACTTATATTTATATAAATGAATACCAAAACTATCACAATGCATATTTAGCTCAATTCTCAATTAATAACACATATTTACTCATATACAAAAAAAGAAGAAGAGAAAGCAAAATATTTCTGCCTACTTTGCATAGAATTTGCTTTGGCTTTGCCCTTTGATTTGTGGACGTTGCGCTCTTTCGTCTTCATTTGGTTTTCGTTTTATTTTCACTCTTTTCGCTCAGTGTAGCCTCGACTGTAGCATTTTATGGTGTGCTTAACGACTGCCCCGAGTCCGAGTCTTCTTCATCGTGTGCCCAGCTCATTGCTCATAAATACAAATGTAACAAGTAAGAAGGCTCTAGTCGAGACGGCTCGACTACGAGATACCCTGAACCCAAAAAAGGTGATACTCTTCTTCTTTACGCACGTATAGGCGCGCGCTCTGCTAACCGCGCAGTTGCTGCTGTGGCTTGGGGGTGGGTTGGGCTATACTTTGAACGCTTATAACTCCATTTCTAGATGCATGATCTTGATGAAATTTTCAGAGTGGATTAAGAATATCCATTTGTATCTATGTGCCAAATTTCAAGTCTCTAGTATTTGAAATGCGTTTTTTGCAAATTGGGGGCGAAGGGGGCGTGGCATCCAAAATCTGAAAATTACATAATCTGCGTATTCATAATATCTATCTAAATATACAAATTTCAAGTCTCTAGCTAAAACGGTGTAGAAATTATGCTCAAAAAACATAAAAAATTGAAACGAATTTTCGATTTTTTATCGATAATTTGGAAATGGGATGAGTTATCGAAAAAACAAAATAAACTCGTACTGCGTAGCTAACATACGAGTGTTCATGTAAAATTTCAGCTCTCTAGCTTTTGTAGTTTCCGAAATCTCGACGTTCATACGGACGGACGGACGGACGGACGGACGGACGGACGGACGGACGGACGGACGGACGGACGGACGGACGGACGGACGGACGGACGGACGGACGGACAGACGGACAGGGCTCAATCAACTTATTTTTTTATGCTGATCAAGAATATATATACTTTATGGGGTCTGCGACATTTCCTTCTGCCTGTTACATACATTTTCACAAAACCATTATACCCTGAATTCCCATTTTCAATGGGTTCAGGGTATAAAAAGGGCAACCGAACGAACTCGACCCCAAAGAGCCAACAAGTCCAATGGAACAGACGTTGCGTCAAAGCCTTAGCTCCCTCTGCCCAAGCTGCTCCACTCACTCATAAGCATTGAATTCCAACAGACAGCTGTGTGTGTGTGTGTGTGTGTGTGTGGGGGCTGGAGGCGTGGCTGTGTCCATAACTAATTCGCACTAAATGATGTACTAAAGTGTTCCGTAAGCGTCACCCTAGCACCACACACAAAGCTCAGCACGCATGCATAGGGAGTACGTGTGTGTGTGTGTAAGCGTCGCTCTCTCTCACTCTCTCTGTATGTGTGTGTGTGTGTGTGTCTTGCGCCTGGGGTGATATCTTATCGCTACATTCACTGGGTGGCGATAATTGACAGACCATTAACGTTTAGATTGTAAAAGCTAAAGTAGTAGCAACTGCCATGCACACTCTAGACTCCTTGTACCCTCGCTCCCTCCCTCTCTCTTCCTGCTCTTGGTTCCCCACTCAGTTTGATTCAAATATGCTTGAATGGGCGACACGCATGCCGTTAAAGGCATTTCATCAGAAGTTTTCAACTCCCACAAGTAGGCTGGACTGCAATGCAGCTGCTCTCAGCTCGCCTCCCGCCTCCTGCTACATTTGCAGAGCGTTCACCCGCCCGCCCCCTGTTCGCAAGTCTTTTTCAATATACTTTGGCTGCCTTTCGCCTGCTGTTCTGCATCTTCGAGTGATTTGGGATTTTGCAATTGATTTAGAAAAGTCATTCGAATGCAAGCACACACACACACACACACACACACACACACACACTCACACACACACACAATAATTTTGTGAAGCAAGTAAACTTAGCAGCAGGAAATAACTCGCATTTCCTATTGCCTATGCCCCAGAGAGAGAGTGAGACAGGCTTATGGATAGCCTCTCTCGCTGCCTCTCCTTGCCACTCTCTCCCTCCCTCCCCCCTCCCTCCCTCTCCCTCCCACTCTTTCTTTAATAAACCGAACGACATAGATTTTAATTTATTAAGCCTGAAGAGACTTGCCAAATAATTTATCAAAGCAATTTCATCAATTGCAACGAGCCAAGCCCAAGCAACTCTGAACTGCAGCTGAGAACAATGGATGTCTCGAGAGTTATGGCAACAGCTGACAAGGTGTTTGCAAATTGCATTAACTTTTGCTATACCTATACTCTACATATACTCTACCTCAACTCAAAGTATTGACAGACAGCACTCGACACAGCTTCCAATTCCAATTGGAATTCGCTTACAGTCGACTCAGTGCAAGTGCATTTCTCTGCCAGCTCCAGTCAGTGATCCATTAATGTGTCATTTGCCCAGATGCCATCGGAATTGCAGCGCATTGCGATATAGTCTATAGGGGGCTTTCGAGTCCATGCAGCAGCTGGGCAGCCAGCTCAATTCTAATTGAGTTCTGTGCGTTCTCTCTCTAATTATGCACAGCATTCGGGCATTCCTTTGACAGTCAATTGGTTATTACCTAGTCCAAGGACATCTATGCAAGACCTAAATGATGTTTACTTCATGTCAAGTCAAGCGAAAGCTGAAATAAGCCATCGAAGTAGCCAAAACACATTTAGGTATTCGATGCATTTCAAATAGGAGACTTTTCGACTTTTATTTTAAAATTTCCTTTGCAAGGACTCATTATATTTGAGTAGTAAAAGAGAGGGAGAGAGAGAGAGAGAGAGAGAGAGAGCATGAGAAATGCAGAAGGGATTAGGAAAAGAATAAAAAAGAGAGAATGCGAATGAAACAGTGAGAGATGGAGAGCAAGAGGCAGTACAAATGGAAAAGACTGGAAAAAGAGAGATAGATAGATATGTAAAGAAAGAAAAGGACAGAGAATGAGGTAGAGAGGCAGAGAGAGAGATAGGAATAGAAACAGCAGCAAACGAAAATAGATAGACAGAAGAAGAGAAAGAGATGGCATGATAATGAGAAAAACACATAAGTGTGAATGAGACGGAGATAGATAGAGGGAGTGAAAGAGAGAGAGAGATGCAAAAGGCAAGAAAAAGAGAGATTGATCGAAAGTGGGTAGATAGAGAGAGGAAGAGATAAAGAGGAAGAGAGAGAGAGAGAGAGAGAAAGAGAGAGAGAGAGACGTATAGAAAAAAGAGGAAAGTAGATAAGGAGAAACGATGAGAAAGGCAGGAAGACAGAAGGAAAGTATTACAACTGGAGAGAGAGAGAGAGAAAGAGAGAGAGTATATGGAAGATCGAGTAGTAGAGGCGGAGATAAATATATGTATATACATATATATAGAGCGAGAGAGAAAGATATGTAGAGAAAAATACTCAACGACAAAAGGAATAACAACGAAAAATACTCTGAGAGAGTGAGAGATAGAGAGGGAGAGAGAGAGAGGAAGAGAGTGGCACAGAGAAAAAGACAGATAGATCGGGATACCGATAGTGCTAGAGAGACAGAAAAATAAAATGAGAGATATGGAGAGAGAAAAAAAGAAATAGAGAGATATACAAGCAAAGAGCCTCTTTGTGAGCTGCAAGAGAGAGCGAGAGAGAGAGAGAGAGGCATAGACAGGAGGATAATCTGACATAGCTGACAATTTAACTCTTAATCATGCGAATAACAACCACAGCAGCAGCAGCAGCAGCCGAAGCAGAGGCAACAGCATACGCATTAGCATCAACTCATCACAACAACAACAACAACATCATCATTGTCGTCTAGGCGGTCATCATCATGGTTGGGATCATGATTAGGGCCTACGCTTTTCGCATTCAGTTGGCCACAAGTGCGACAATTGTGCGGCTTAAGCGGCGCAAGTTGGCCCTGCTTAGCCCACGGTCGTGACATTATCAAAAAATGTTTCATGCCGCAACACAAAATGGCAAATATTCCAAAAGAGTGTGAGAGAGAGAGAGAGAGAGAGAGAGGGAGAGAGGGAGAGAGGGAGAGGGAGAGCAGGCAACTTAGAATGCGTTTCACAAAATGGTGTAAAAAAAAGTTTTTGTTGACGTCTCGCATTACAGGTGCAAAATGGCAACGGTGACAATGAAGGTGAGCACACGGAGCCAGAAGCCAAGGCTGAGCGCTGAGGGCAGCCAACGAAAAGAAAAGCGGCAAAAAATAATATGAAAAGAGAGCAGAAAAAAAAGAAAGAAAGAGTGGGCAACGAGCACAGATGGGACAAGGCGCAAACACAACGAGTCAAATTTGTTTGCTGGCAGTTATTTTGATTGCATTTCACTCTAGCTGCCCCGCGCAGCCCCGTTCCGCCTGGCGCTAGCCGCATAAATATTAAACAGTCTTGATGCCCGATAAGCGGCTGTTGCCAAAGCCATTTGCCGCAGGTTTCGGGTCTTGATTAGGCCAAACCAGTTGGCCATAAGTTGCAAATTGTATGCCTAAGCAAACAAGGCCAGGCCCTGAACCGAACCGGAAGTTGGCCACTGAACGGCAGCGAAGCAAAGTCAAATCGAAAAATAGTTTCAATGTTAAGAGCCAAAATATTAATATGTTTCTCTAAAACCGAAGGCCTTGCTCTAGCTAAACATGGACACACACACATACGTGGCTGGCATTCTTGTCTGTCTGCCTGTCGTATGCCGCCTCATAAAACTCAAATATTTTAACAACGTGAACTCCTTTTCAAAAATTCGCTCAACTACTCGCACTCGGCTGTAGCTGCTGCTGACAAGCGCCTTTCCTGCCGTACCGAAGGATGCCGCCTGGGGAGCAGAGCTTGCGCCGCGGCGCAATCAAGCATGGCTCCATGTGGCATGTGGATTACGGCAGAGCCGTTTCAGCTTTACGCTTAAAAACTTTACGCCCGGTAAACTGCACAGCCAACAAATTTATAAAATTTCACAGTCGCAAAAAAAAGAAGAACGAAAAAAAGCGAAGCCGAACCCATTGCCTAAAAGGTTTTTGTCTTTCTACTTCATTGGGCTGCCAGCTCATCTTAACTTGCCGCAGAACTGAATGTGTGTGTGTGTGCCTTGACTTTAAGGTAATATATGGAAACGGACAGCGCCTAGGCTATGTCTATGTCTACGAAGTATGTATTTCAATATTTTCGTGCTCGGCTGGCTCCATCCACAGCCGGCAGCTGGGCACAGCAAATAGAAAACTGGATAGCTTCTGCTATTTGCAATACTCTATGTAAATATTGTAGCAAGTTGCCCAACACACACACACACACACACATGCACATCATATTTGTTAAATATCAAAAAGAAAATGCAAAGCAGGAAAAAAACATGTGAGAAATGCGAAATATTTATAGAGAGCTCAAGTGCAAATGTTTGCTTGACAAATGCTCTTGTTTACAGGGTATGTGCTAGCCGCAGGCTGTAGACAACTCTTTGCTCTGCTTAGCAACAACAACAACAACAACAACAAGGACCTCAACCACTTGACTGAGTTTGTGGCGCGTGAAAATGAACTGATGCTGTTAAAGTGCAATATGTGTAGCAGCTACACACACACACATGGCCAGAGGTACACACATACATACATACATTTGTGTGTCTACAGTGCGTGCAAAAGAGAATGGCCATAAACGAAATTTATATTTACAGTTTTTATACAGTTATCATTTAAACTTTTAATCACTTGAGAGCACAGCATTGTCTTGAAGCTGTCATAAAGAAAGCCACATAAAAGTTGTTGAAATATCAAATTTAAGTTTTATGTTACAAATAGCTAGAAAAAAAGCTAAAAGCATGCTCAGCTGCATTTGATTCGGCAATTAAAGTTAATGCAAGTCAAAATCTGAATTCACTTGAATTGATTGCAAATCGAGCAGCTGATTGAGCGCAATGATTGATTGATCGATGCATTAGCACAGCTGATAATGTCAACTAATTGCTGTTTATATTGCCAGTGATAGCTGTCCGCAAGCAAACGAGAACAACTTAGTTAGATGCCAATGGCAATGCGAACAATACATGAAGTAGAGGAAACCGAGCAAGAGTGCAATACATTATGCCTCGACGCGCGTCAGAGTTTGGCCAGCGTCAACAACACCTGACCATTCCACACCTGAGCTGACTGCTAAGACATGTTGCCAAAAAGTTTGTGCATAATGCGGTCAGACAAAACTTTTCCCTCTCAGCCCCTCAAATGCGCTGCGTATAATTAATTAAGTTTCCTGTACGCCCCGTGTGTGTGTGTGTGTGTGTGACCATAACACACACGCACACATGCGAAGAGCTGCAAATGTGTTTGCCATTTACTAGCTGTTATGTCTTGCGGTTGCTGTTGCCCCCCGCCACACAGCTCACGGGGCGTATGAGCAATGTAAGAGGAGATAAATATATGCTACATATAAAGATATATATGTATATATAAGGGAAATATCGTAAAAGTATCGTAAAAATATGTATATTATAATAAATTTATAGATATTTATTATTGAAGCCTTTGTTGATTCAACTTTATTTATCATATTTTATATTTATGTAAATATTTATTTATTTATTTATTTATTAATTTATTTATTTATTTATTGTTACTAAGAATTAATTCTAAATAACAATAATTTGTTATTTACGCTCTGTTCGCAAGATCAACCGAAGAAATCATACTCTCTCGCTCTCACTCTTGCTCTCAGCTATAGACTTCGGTTCTTTTCGTTTCGGCTTTCTATTAAGCGCCTCGAGTTGAGCTATTCGTGTCACGCTCTTCTAACTAACATCGCTTAGCGAGCGACACGATAGTCGCTCGCACAATAAGTGCGAGTAAGTATGGGAGCAGGTAACAAAAAGAATCTATGCAAATGTTCTACACATTCACTCACACACATGCAGCCACACACTCAATTCGCGAACCAATTGCAGTAGTAAGGCAAAGACAACTCTCGCTTACACACCAATACATGCGCAGAAAACTTTTTGCATCGGGTAGAAGCCAGAGCGAAGCAAAGCAAAGACAAATGAATGCGAGCCGATCGCGTAGGAGCTCGTTGAAGCACCGTTGCAATCGGTTGCTCTCTCAATCTCTGCTCAAAGTGTGAGTGAGAGGCACTGATATGCAGGCATTGAAAAGGGTCAACTGCTATTTGCGAGCTATGATTTACATTCATACATACATACATATGAATATTTCTGCTCTATTCGCTCTCTTACTAAACTAACTGTAATACAGCATTAAACTAATAATGATTCACCAATTGCGTTGCTTTGCTTGAGTAATATTGGTATTCTTAATACTCTTCTTAGTACTGCCAATAATAATTGGTTAGTTTTCAATTATAGCCTGTATTGCAATTTTTCATTAATAACTGAATTCACTATCGATGACTCCCCAATGATCAATGTATAAATGATTTATTTATAATGATAGAAGTTGACTTGATAACTAAGCAAAATATATATACATAGATAAAGAAGCTCCCACACTACATCGGTCGTGATTAGTTAATATTATTTTATTTTATATAATACTGATTAATTTAATAAAAAGAGTTGTAAACTTTAGCTTGCTCAAATATAAACTGAATCATATCAGTTCCATTGGTTAAGTTCTTCCCTGGAATGTCTGAGAGGAGAATCCGCTCTACTTATTATCCACAGCCATACATTTATGTATGTACATACATATAATACAAATGCTATGCAACGGACTAGCTACACATAAGTTAAGCTGAAGTGAGCTTTATCAGCCAACTGGATGTCGGCCCCCCTTTGTGGTCACATCATCTTCTTCGTCAGACAGTTGAAAGTGCAATGGCTGGCCAGACAACACTCGAAGCTGCTGCGATTCGGGTCAAGAGTTGGCCGAAATGAAAAACAACAAAAAATAACAGCCAAAAGCTGTTGCCGTCTATTTGATGTGACAGCTACAAGTAGCTGCTTGTCGCATCTTGTCTGTTGCTGCGACGCCGACTGCAACGGCGACGGCGACTGCAGCTGTGCGAACTATCATTTATTAATTTTAATATCCTTGTCGTCACAAGTTGTTATCCCAACCGCATTCGCACCGACAGCCACTCACTCCACTTAACATTTTGAATGCCAGCAGCAGGCAGCGTCTCTCTCACTCTCTCCCTCTCCCTCCCCTCTCTCGCTCTGTTGTTGGCTTTTTATTTTGCGCTTCCTAATCGAAATATGCGCCAAATCACGCTTGGGTAAGCCATCAACGAGTGAGCGACTGCAGGATAAAGTGATGCTGCGTCATGCTCAGAGGCATTTGAAATGCATTAGCTTTTCCATATACCTATGCCAGCGCTGAGAGTCTCTGGCCTATGTCAGGCACCAGAGCAGCAGAGGAGACTTGAACAATGGTCTCGCTGCTGGTTAGAGTATGCATTGATCGACTTTTTATGCTCTGCCATTCACTTTGCCTCAGCGGCTGCCAATTGGTTGCAGTTTCTGGCTGCAGTTTTGATTGGCAAGCGAATATCGCGCATATTTCACCGAGATTTACGGATTTACATTATAATAGCAGTCGTAGCGGCATGCAGCTCGCGTGGCACAGGACTTATTGTGCTGCAGCATAGATTCGACTACTCAAATGATATTTTAAACAAGCTTTGCCGCTTCATACGACGTTGGTTTATTTTATTGTTTTATTGAAAAATATGTTTTCATATGTGACGGAGACTCTGTAGAGTAAGAATTCGGCATATGAAAGTTGTGAGCAGGAGTCTGCAATGGCCAGCAGGAGACCTGACAGTTGAATATATAGTAATTATGAGAGTCTGAGACTGTGACTTGAGTTGCATTTAGCTGAGAGGGAGAGAGAGCGAGACCTTTAGGCAAATTCAAGTTCCATTTATATCCTTCAAAGTATTGCTTGAAATGTTTCTCCTTTTTTGAGCTTGCATTAGCTTTAGATGGCTGTTGAAACATTTATATGTGAGCATAAGAATGGCAAATATATTTAGACATTTAGCCTGAAACAGCATTGACTCGCCGTTAAGCACAAATCTTGCTCAAGTTCACATTTAAGCCCGTATCAAAGTGCTGAAACTGAACCCAAAACCCTAGGCCAAGGACAAGAAATAGCTCGAGGTTTGCCAAAAAGTCAGCAAGGAACTTGAGAGAGGGAGGGAGGGAGGGGGAGAGTGAGTGGACCACATGCAACAAATATGCTAAGTCGTCCTACGCCTCCCCACGCCGCCCACACAGATTGTCTTATCGCATTGAATTAGGTGTCTAACCCTTATTTCAACAGCCAGAGAAACTCTGACACTTTTACGCTTATTCTTGCCTGTTTCATTGCTTTGTTTCATTTGTATTCCCCTTTTGCTTACTTTTCTCTTCTTCCTTTTTTTCTTGTATTTTATTTTGCTTGCTATTTGGAACGGTTGCGTTGATTTGCTGGCATGTATTTTGGCCGCATTCTGGGCCCACGGCAAGAGACGTCGCCGTCGTCTTCGCTGTTGACACTTTGAGCATTTGCGGGTTTCTCTCGCTCGCTTATCGCTGATTCAAGCCCAAGCCTTAGCTGAGACACGATTTAAATATTTATTGCAATAAAATGTTTTCAATTGCTGCAATATGCAGCAAAAGTTCAAAAAGGGCGCAATTATGCAGCGCAGCTTCGAGGTGACACGACAAAGGCAGAGAGGGAGAGCTAGAGGCAGGGAGAGCGAGGGGGATAGCGTAAGTGAGCTTCATCTAATTGCGCGCTAATCGCCGCAAACATTTGAAAAATTTACAGCGCGTTAAATAGAAATCCGAGCGCATTTCCCACGTAACTTCTAGCGGCAGGTGGACGGCTGCCTCCTGCTCGCTGCCCGCTGCCCGCTGCCCTGCTCCCCTGCTGCCCTGCTAGATGGCTGATGGCTAGCTGCTGCCGTGAAACTTGCATTGCAATATGCGATGCAAAAAGTTTGCGTCAGTTGAGCGAATGGCGGGCATGGCATGGCTTTAGCCAAGTTTATGCGCTCGCTTCCGCCGGAAGTCGGCAAAGTGTGCGTCTAAGTGCTCATCAGTTGGCTGCGCCTCTCCCCACCCCTACCCCCTCCCTCCCCCGTTGCCCGCAGCGAGCTGCACTGCTCACAACGACATGATTTCACGGCACGTTTTCGGTTGTTTTTAATGCAATCAACTCGACGGCCCCGCCAGACGTTGCCTGTGTGTCCCTCGATCGTATCATAGCCAGGCACACACACACACACACTCTCTCTCTCTCTCTCTCTCTTCAGCTCTCTCTCCCGCTCTCTCCCGCTCTCTCTGTTTTATTTTTTTCCTTGCTGCGGCTGCTGCCACTGCCACAAATTAGATTTAGTGGCAATTTATTGCTTTGTTAGCATTTCCACGTCCCGTGCACCCTGCCCCCCCCCTCCACCCACCCAACTCTTCTGTCAAAATATGCCCTGAAATGGCAAACTGAATGTGCTGCAAGTGCTGCTCGTAATTTGCTGCCCCCAGCCTCCTGCTGCCTCCTCTAGCGTATTTGCTTTTTAATAATGTGTGCTAAGTAATTCTATTTGATTTTCCTTCCATTTTTTTCTTCTTCTTCTTCTCGCGAGATTTTTGCACTGTTTAATATTTTGTTGTGCACCCATTAAAAATGCCTGAAAAGGGTATTCGGCCTGGGCCTTCTGCTCTTCATTTTATAACTGTGCGTGCCGCAGGTTTCCTCTACACTAATTTCGTGTAAATAATCTGTATCACTCGCATCACATCTCTGGCTTGGCCTAGTCACAATCTGTCGCCTTTATATGCGATTCTCACATATTTTATTCTTATGAATCTAGGCTTGGGTTCTGTATATAATCTTCTGCTTGGCATATTTCATCAATTATAATTCTCTCCATCTTTCTCCATTACGAGATGTTCTTAAGTTTTTCTTTAGTTTTTCTGTATATCTCTCATTTTCGTTCCCCCTCTCTCTTTCTCTCACCTCCTCTCTCTCTATGTCTTCCTCTTTCTCTGTCTTCCTCTGTCTCTCTCTCTCACTTCCTTCTCTCACCATGTCCTCCTCTTTCTCTGCGTCTTCCTCTCTCTCTCTCTCACTCTCTCTCGCTCACTCTCTCTCTCTCTCTCTCTCTCTTTATCTCATGCACTCCATTTCTACTCCTCAGCTCTCTCTCATTACTTCTCTGTCTTCCTCAAACCCTTCTTCTCTGTTTCCCACTCTTCTCTATCTTTCTTCACTCTTCTCTGTCCTTTATTTTCCATCTTTTTCAGGGCGTGCTTCTTTGCCTTTTCCCTCATTCTCTCACTCTTCTTATGTCTCTCTCTCTCTCTCTCTCTCTTATTCTCTCACTCTTACATTCTTCACTGTCTATCCTTGATTTTCCATCTCTTTCTATCTCATTGACGACGTGCTTTCTTCCATTTCCCTTCATTCTTTCACTCTTCTTCTGTACTACTCTCTCTCTCTCTCTCTCTCTCTCTCTCTCTCACTCCCACTCTTACTTCCACTCCCTCTCACTTCGAATACCTCTCACTCTCTCTCTCCCCCTCTCTCTCTCACACTCTTTTTCCACTCCTCCGTTCATTCTCTCTCACTACTTCGCTGTCTTCCTTACACCGTTCTTCTCTATTTCCCTCTTTGCTCACTCTTCTGTTTTTTATTTTCCATCTTTTTCTTTCTCATTGACGGCTTGCTTTCTTCCTTTTTCATTTATTCTCTCACTCTTCTTCTGTCTCTTTAACTCTCCCTCCCACGCTCCTTTTCCCTATTTACTTATTCCCCAAATTACAGGGTATCTTTCTGTTTAGATCACTCTCAACTCGAAAATTTCCCACTTATCTATGTCCATGGCTAAGCTCGGGCATTGGACGTGGGTCTCGTCGCAGCACTTGGCAGTCGGCACACACATTAAGTAATTGAAAATTGATGCTGGCAGGAAGACACCGAGCAGAGCAAGTGGAGGAGGGCGAGGGAGGGGACAGCACGCTGGCTCTGTCCATTTAATGGAGAACGCCCTCAGCTAGTGCGTGAGTACGTAGGCTTTAGTATTTCAGTAGCTTGTCAAGGCGGAAAACAGTTTCGCTGCTCAGGAATTTTTCAATTTCATTTTTCTCAGTCAATCGCATATCCCATTGAAAATATGTTCCCGCACGCCCACGCCCACGCCCACATCCAGGCCAAAGCCAGCCTAGCCCCTGAAACACTTGAATACCTCACATAAAATATCCCATTAATTGCGCTTGCCTAAACATCATTTTCAGCTTTCCGCAGTTCCATTTGGAGGAAGCAAAACAAACGTTGACATTAATTTTGCCTATTACCACAATAATTATGTTTATTCATATACCCAGTGAATACGAGGAGCAGGGTATTATGGCCTAGCCTCATTGTGCTGTCTTATTTACTTGGCGAGCTGATTGCAGGGTATTCGCGACAGTCATTCGACATTACAGTTTGTACAGGGTATCATCAAGCCTGTCAGCTGGCCAGCTATTCATGTTTTCTTTTCAGCTTTAACTTTAGCTTCTTTCTGCTGCTGCGCCTTTAAGGACACTCTGACTGTGCCAGCCGTGTTCTTTAACTGATTCAGCCAATTAGCTTTCACGCATTCCACTCACTTCGATTTTAATTTCACATTATAGCTATATATCAAAAGATAACGATATATATACATATGTGGTGCATAATCAAATACGGTGCGTGCCGCATCTGGGTTTGCCTTCAAACGAATCAAATTTCTTGGAATTTTGAATAGCATCTCCGAATGGCAAAAGCTAATTATTGCTTTTACATTGACATGCGTAGACATATATAGAGGTATATACATATATATATGTGCATATATTCAGAGACATACTTATATTCTTGCCTTTAAGCGTGACTGTTGTCTGTTGGCTTGGTAGAGCTCTAGCAGTCGAGCTCTACCGACTACCTCATGCTCATTTATGGTACTATCTTTAATTCATTCAATTAAATATTAATATTTTGGAATTAGCTATATATAGGGTTCATCTTCGTTAGCCTAGCTCTTAAGCTGACGTAAATTCTGCTTTAGATTCCGCTTAGCCACTACCGCAATGCTCATTTATGGTAGAGCTATTTAGTTGCAACTATTTTTATGATTTACATCAAGTTATTTTCAGGGTATATCAAGTCAGAACTGAGCTGAGTCTTGGCTTATGTATAGCTTGTGAGCATAAGAGTTATAGATCAGCGCGAAGAGACGGTCCATGTAGAGGTTTTCCTCATTTTAGTCTGCTCAAGTGTGCTGTCTGTTGTGCAAGTAATTTGAATGGGTTTCTGTGCTGTTTGGGTAGCTAATGCTATGCTATAAGACGGCTTGCAGCAGGCTTGGTATCCTAGGACCCACATGTTTCTGCTCGTGGTAGTGCTCTAAGGGGCTACGATTGAAAGCTTTGCCTTATGCAATTATTTTTCTTAAACTAGTCCCGAAGAAGGTCAACATGAATTCACTTTTCAAGTAAGTAAACTGCAGCTATATATAGTATTCAATAATGAGGCTACCCTCATTCCATTGCCTCTGCTCTAGACATGCCCAAAGCCTAGATAATCTCTAAGCTAAACACTTTCACTTCCCTTTATCCCTTAACGATTTCCATTTGATAATCGAGTTAGCCTTGACATTTGTATATTTAGAACTTTGATCTAGTAGCTCAGGTTTTAGGTTTGCCATTCAGTGTCAGCTCAGAGTTTGGAGCACATTTACAATTTAATTTGATTTCGGCCTGCAAGCAGTTTTAATTTTTCTAATGCAAAAATTTAAACGAAACTGATAAATTTTCCTTTCAATTCGCAACTAGCTGACTAGCTCGCTGAATATACCGTCGCATTTGTGTTCAAATTTATATAGTTTTTCACTGTTTTTGTGTTTTTGCGTTGCGTTCAAGTTTACGGCGGCATCATGGAGTGCTCGTTTGACTTGCGGCCTTTATTTGAGCAGGAAATCATCAAGGTGAGGTCCGATATGGTGCCCCAGGGCTTTTTGGGCAACTCCGAGCAGTGCGCCGATGCCAAGCGCAAGATTAGCTGGATAATTGACAAGATCGGGCTGATGTCGGCCCAGGCCCAGGGACTGCACACATCGGTGACCAGCGCCAGGCAAATGAATAGTAATCAAACGATTTATTTGATGGCTAGCGATGCCAAGGAGAAGGGCAAGCTCGTCGTGACCGGCCTGCTCAAGATGGGCCCCAAGGATCTCTATCTGTTCGACGAACGCGGACAGCTGCGCAGTCGCATCGGCACACCCGCCGTGCTCGACTTCTTCGTGCACAGCTCCTATCAGCGCCGCGGCCTGGGCAAGCGCCTCTTTGACAATATGCTGCGCGACCTCAATCTGACGTTGTGCAAGTGCGCAGTCGATCGTCCGTCGGCCATGATGACAGCCTTTCTGGCCAAGCACTATGGCCTGGTGCGCACCATTGCCCAGGCCAACAACTATGTGCTCTACGATGGCTTCTTCAGCAACAACGAGACCAACCATGCCAACGAGGCCAAGGACACCAAGTTTGCTGGGGGACGCGTGAAGGCGTCGCCCAAGCCCGAGCTTGAGCACAGGGTGCTTAGCATGGCCGAAATTATGGAGGGCAAGCGACCTTCTCGCGACAACAGAAGGATCAGCTTCAAGCGTAGCGCCGATAATAGAAACTGGTAATGAAGATGCCGCCACTACACGGGGAACTGGGGACTGGACTGGACTGGACTGGACTGGATAAGGCTAACGACTCGATACATCGTATTATATATATACACTTTCATCCACAAATACACGCATCTATGTGAACTGCGCGCACTCTGGGCATATGCCATTGACGCGCACTCCACGTAAAATATTCAATTGACATTAGTAGTTGCTGAAAATCAAAATCGCACCTTTTATATTTGGGCATAGGGAACGTTTTAAAAATTTGAGTAATAACAATAAACACACACACATAATCACACACATACCATTCGCTGCAAAGAATAAGCTATAATCATATTGTTAACCAAATCTTTATAATTTAATAAAAAAAAAAATCATGGCGTCATGGCAAAATATTAATATTCTGAGAACTTACTCCAAGCGACTCCCATAATCAACTCGCGCTTACTTAATCGTATTTGCACGTATTGCTTGCTCTGCATAAGAGAAGCGTAAATGATTGTAATAAT